>JALDNG010000002.1:10477500-10920000 GCA_024349245.1 Neodontobutis hainanensis | reverse complement strand
ATATGTTTTACAACTACTGGCTATCAGCCTATTTTCAAAGGAAGACTTTATGAGAACACAGCAATGTTTCTCATTAAGCAAATTCAATAAATGCTTGAAAACGGATTACATGTATGTTCCCTAAACAATTGAACGGTACAAATCTTATTCTGCAGTGTTCTGTTTCTCAAAAATAGAGAGAGAGCATTTAAAGAAGCTATAGAAATGTGTGCTTAGAATATATAGGAGTTATGTAACTGCAAAGTTAGACTGTCTTTGTTGTAATAAGGCAAGGGAAGCAATAAACAGTGAGTCTACACAATATAAGAACAGTAGTGCAGCTGCAGATGTTGTACAGTCACTTTTAAGCTCAGTATACAGCCCAGAATTGTTGCTTTGCAGGTAATTTTTTGCTTTGTTTTCTCCAGAATGCAGAGCATGGGTTTCTGGCAGGGTTGGCTGCTCCCTAGCAAAACACTGTCTCCAGAAACAAGCTGTGTTTCTTAAATGACACCTCAGCTCTAGGGACCTCAGGGCAACAGACACCTGACGTGTGTTATGTGTGAGTTATTTCAGGCATAAGGGAGCGTCAGTCACTGCGACAGCCCTTTGCAACATTTACACACACACATACACAGTCAGAGAGCCTCATTAGCACAGTGCTGTTGCAGGCTCCGCTAAGTTTTGCTCTGCTCAGATGTTCACACACACTTGTCAGGCACACAGTGCTCGAACGGAACAAGAAGCTTCTCTATAAAAAAAAGTGTCTAAGAAGAAACTTTTACCATCATTATTTGAGTCTTTAGGAAGGTGGCGATGGAACCAAAGATGGAGAGGAACCTGCTGTAGCTTAGAAAGATATAACAGAAATGTAGGCATGTTATGCAGATAGTTTGAGCGAGGCTTATTGTTTTGCTGGTTGTTATGAATGTAGCCAGGGAGCGATATAGAGGGCAAAGACTGGAGCAGGAGGAAATTATAGGTTGTAGGATGGAGGCAGAGGTGCGCAGCTGCTGAGAGGTGCAGTGGACGTAGGATTGGAGTGATAAGACACTTGGGGAAGGTGGGGTAAAAGGCCGGCGTCTGCAGGAGAACAGAATGATAATGGAGAGAATGTAAAGGCAAACAGAGGCCAGACCAGAGGCAACGGAGAAGAAAACAGCACAGTGCTCTAGGCTAATCAGGAGTTGCTACGGAGGCCTGAATTGGTGGTGTTTGTGGGCTGCCTTGGAGCCCAGGGGTGAGCCACCAGGCATGTTAACAATGCATGGCTGCAAGGCCACTGACAGAGTAATAAGGCAGCTCAGAGAGCTCAGGTGCTCACTCTGTCGTCCTCTGCATCATAATGTGTGCAAACTGGAGGATAATGGATTTTTACTACCACAGGATGTTTAAACACAGTCATCAGTTTCCTCAACAAGATTACCCTCTGTCATATTATTAAAATGTATTCACACAACTGATCATACAAAGTTAGCATATTTCACTCAAATGACAATGATATCATCTAGCTTATCCTCACAGCCACTAAAACTGAACATGTTCTGCCAACATAGTCTTCCATATCAATGTAACAGTATCACAAATCCCTGATACCCTGTAGGCTAATATACATTTCATACACATTTACATTTTAAAGCAAACCCTCATCTATCCTGTATACACTGAAACAGATTCCAGCCTCTGGTGCCACACCCACCTCTAAACAAAAAGAAATATCATAAATCAGTTGCTTCTCATAACCATGGAACAAAACATGTCAAATAATATGTGTTTTGGATATGTTGGAATAAGATAGGATCTATGTTCATATAAAAGACCAGTTAAACAAAAATTACAAGAGAATGAGCGCTCACAGCAAAACTAATCCAGTAAATTGAAGCCCTGCTAGCTCAGGACTAGTCCTGGCTGTAGTGGTGTCCAGTGGTGTAGTGGTGTGTTCTTGGTCTTTATTATGTATGGGGATGTAAATCCTCATAAATCCAAAACTTGGCTTCCTCATAGGAACACACTGCAGGCTTCTTACAGAGGTCATAAATATTGTGGCTTAAATATGCTTTGTGAAACAGCCAGAGGATGTGACGTTGAGGCCACCTCAGCAGTCTCTAAATAGTCTTTATGCTTTTTTCTTTATGCATTTCAAAAGCAATAGTGTGGAAAATAAAGCAAATTGTTAACAAACCTTTTAACAAACCTGATAACTTGTTGCCAATATTTCACTGGCACAAAATATTGTCATGGCAGATCAATTGTTTGAATAAGTAACACCAAATACAATTTTATGGAAAATTTAAATTTAACATGGCACATTCCTGGTACATGGACTTCACTTAACCTAATAGTGAATACCCCAAACTATTGACTTAGCATTCAGCTGCAGTGGCTGTGCTTTACTCACATGTCCGGCATCATCAGTCCCTGCTGTAATCAGTGGTGCACTGTCAGAAAACACAAGCTCTGGAGGAGAACGTGAAGCAAACTCAAATGAGAGACCAGAGTAAACAGTGACAGGACCAATTCCTGTTACCAATCTCAGCGCAAATAAAGGTGAACAGGGGAACACAGAGACTTAACAAAGACGTAGCAGCTTCTGATCATGGCACCTCAATGTCGCCAGTGCACCTACAGGCTGTCATAAAAGGATATGACACTGACTTTAATCTAGATGAAAGGAAAAGTAGTGTTGGGCTGAAAGGTCATTAAACTATTTATGTAATCACTTTCTTTGTCAGCAAACACAACTCACTGGAGCTGGTCAAATTAAACAGTACACTGGAGCTGTGCCATTCTCAATTTAGAATGATTTTGTGATTAAAGGGAAATGGAAGAGTAAAAATGGGTATTAAAATGAAATTACATTGCTAACCTTTCCCTAATGATTTAGTTCCAACAACTATGAATACACATGTTAAATTTGTTACTGAAGAATTTTGTGTCAAAGCAGGTAAAGCAAGTAATGTTACATTGGATTATGTGCGTCGACTGTTTGAGCCTGTATTTCAGCACCAGGAGCTGTCCACATCTGAAGCCTGGGGCTGAATCAGAATACTTCACAAACATAGCTCCTTTTCCTAACCAATGAATGTTGTGTAAGCTGTATTCAATACATCACTGATAGCAACATCTCTAACAGCACTGTAATCTAACCATTGTTCCTGATCTAATCCTTGTCTGGACAGATAATCCACACCCTTTTCATTTATTAATGGGCATTAATGACACATCTGGCTTGTTCATTCAGTGAATGCTGTTGTGGATTTGTGAAATTATCCAGGCGAAGTGATGTTTTTCTGCAACTGAGACTGCTACTACTGTAAACTCTGAATTTGGCAACTATGACGTACATTCAGGCCATTGCTAAGGCTCTCGGACGTTTAGATTCAGCCTGTCACTATACCTGGGCTTATTTACATGCTTGTGTTTCTGTGCACTTCAAAGAGAGACAGATATCATTATGGTATTAATAAAGCAAAGGCATTTGCTTTTGATGCACTTTGAAAAAAATAACCTGTCCAACATATTCACAAACCATAATATTTTGTTATAATTTATAATGGCATTCTTTTATCTGAAAAGGACATTATGTGCATATTTATAATGCTGTGTTGTTTTGTGGCATCATATTTAATGCAAAATTATAAACTAAAACAGTTTTCTTTTAATGAAAAAAAGGTATTTCTTGTCACCAACAACAATCCTATTGCCTGAACTCAAACCATAATGTTACTTAGTGGTGCTAGCTTTTAGGTTCTTGTCACCTTTTTATAGAGAAAAAGATAATTGATAAAATTAGACTCACATCAGAATTTATTATCATTATTGTACTATGACTTGGGAGGTGAATGGGCAAATCTAATCCATTCTCAGCTGCTTATCCAAGGCCGGGGCACAGAGCAGCAATCTTACCCAGAGTTCCCACTCCTCACACACTTCCTATAGCTTCTTCTGGAGGAGAGTTCCTGTCTCGATTTAAGTATCTCAAGGTCTTATTCACAGGAAAGGATGAAGCAGGGCAGCATATGCAATGTATCATTGCACCACTCTTCAGTGTACAATCCCTCACACTTGTACCATTATGTTGTGGTAAAGAAGAAGCTGAGCCTTAAGGCTAAGCTCTAAGTCTATAGTTGATCTATGTTCCTATGAGCTGTGAGTCATGACCAAAAAGACAAGATCTCGCCCAAATAGATTAGTGGTCCACTGGCCTGGATGTTTCCTTGGAGATAGAGGAGAAGCTCACCCAGGAGGATCTCAGAGTAGAGCTGCTGCTCCTCCTTATCAGCTGAGATAGCTCAAGTTACGATTTATATTGTCATGGGCCTTTATTTTCTTTTATTCAAACAAACAACAACCCTTCCTTTCTCATAGAATTTTATCTTTCGACTTTGTAACTTTGCTTTGTGAACATAGGTGTTTTTCCCTCTTTTCATCAGCCACTGTGTGTGCTTCACTCCCGGTCAAATGCTCTATCGCATCTAAATAAGATGTGTCCCAATTAAAGTCTTGTGCATGTCTCATCTAAGCTGAGATAATTCACTTAACCTGGGGCGCTCAGCCAACAGGTAGCATTTGTTTACACATCCCTCCTTGTGGAGCTGCTTGGCCATCCTTGATGGCATATTAAAACAACCTGCCTCCTACCACACCCCCACGTACTGCTTTCTGACTCTCTGTTTCCATGGAAATGTGCCCTGGGAAGTCTTTACAGCTCCTAACCTTGAAAGTAGGATTGACTCAGAAAATATAGTGTTGTATGGGTGAAGTGTCATAACAGTAATCAGTGGCACATTTGATACCCCCTTTGAGCTCCTTCCTATCTGTGAGCTTCATTATTTCCACTCCTGCTGTGTGTGGTGCCTAAGTTACCAGCAGGAGAAAGAATTACATGAGATGTATTATTAATATAACAATCTTTTTTAGTTTCCCTTGGTGGTACTTTGCCATTAATGCAAAGAAAAGTTATTGTTATTATTACACGCCAAGAGAAAGCGTAGCATATGCGTAGGTGAGATATGATGATGAAAGCGATGATGCAGTCACCAAGCATCTGCAGCACCTCCAAGCAGCAAAGCCAAAGTGATCTCAAAATAGAGCAAAGGTGTTAAAGCAGTGCCACAGCCTCACATTATAGATAGTCTTGCACTAAGCACAGTTTTTATCTCGCTAAATGTCAGAGTGAACTTTGTATGCAGCACAGCAAATGATTATGAGACAAACCATGTGTTATTTATGGTTGACTGAATTAATGCGGCGCGGGGTGAGAACGAGGGGAAAGTCCTGTGTCTCTTGTTTGAATTTCAACTAATAGCAGACAATTTATGAAGCTTGCTGACACTTGACCTTCACACAGGGTCAGAGGTGGCAGGGGAGGGCCAGGCGAAGCGCTGTGTAATTTATACATTTTACTAATAACTCAATTCGCCTGTTCTCACGCAGACATGCTGTAAAGATGAATTGTGCTGGGGGGGGGGGTCATGATAATGTCACGATATGGAGAATCATGGAGAAGCATGGAGAATCACGGTGTTGGTTAGTAAGTCATGGGTACATAATCACTTCATCAGGAGTTAGCACACATATTTAAAGGCTGATTAAAGACTACACCACATATACAGACATGCACATATTTCTAGCATCTCATCAGTTTCACTGTCATTTTTCTTGCATACATTCCTCAATGACTCATAGTGCTTCCCTGTATCCCAACCCCCTGAAGGATTTAAACTAGAATATTGTTTTATCTTTTACAAGTTAAATATCAATGAAGGCACAATGAAGCATACACCTCTGTTCTTAAGCGCATTGGCATGTGAGAGCGCTGTATTCCCACATAGAGTCAAGTGGAGGAGGAGCAAGTATGCAGGAGTTCAGGTGTAGGTGGTTTACTGGTGAGGAGGGGGGTCTGCGGCTGCTCAGGGGTCACACTAACTCACCGTGCTTAATGACTATGAAAGGTATAGTGCCTACACACCTTGTCTGGCTGCATGGTCTTTCTACCCTGGTCTCTGCTTAAATTTTACCATTTAATAAGCCCTCTGACTACACAGAGGCCACAATCCGTCACTTAACAAGCTCATTATTTCACATTGTTTTTGTCCTTTGCTCCTCCTTAGCCGCAGTGGCAGGAAAGGAGGTGTTTGATGTGTCGATCAGTTGGAGAGTCAAACTAGGGGCTTTGAGAAAGAAAGGACGTTATAATGTCTGCTAATGATGTGGCCCTGGTTCATGGCGGTAATTCTGGGCTGTCTGCATGAATATTCAAAGTCTTCATAAGGGCCACACTCAAGGTGACTTTCCAGGTCAGCAGAGGACAAGAGTCCATTTGGGTTTTAAATTAAGTTGAGACAAAAGACAGCAAAAAGAGCCCCAATATATATAAATAGTGTACTATAAATTATAGTACTATATAATAATATATAACAATATAATATAATAGCACAATAAAGGCGGCAGTGACCGTGGTCATCGGAGCACTCGGGGCAGTGACCCCCAAACTGGAGGAGTGGCTGCAGCAGATCCATGGAAGAACACCAGACATCTTAGTCCAGAAAAGTGCAGTACTAGGAACAGCAAAAGCTTGAAGGATGAGACCACGCCCAGAGGGTGAAGGTCAAAGTTTTTTTTTAATTCTTCTTTTTGAGAAAGCCACAGTAATTCTATTTTAATATTTTTTATATATTTTTTGTAAAAGTTGAACTAGGACCAACCACTCCAGTAGCTGAAGATAATGAAGTGGTACAAAGGGATAAAAAGGTGAACAATAGGCACTTTGTGAGTCTTCAATTGCTGTTCAGCCTATTGCTGTCTGATCTGTCTTACTGTCAAACTGTAGATATTTTTATTTATCAAACCCCCTTCACACAGTTACTGTGAGATTAAAGATCTATAGAGATTTAAATACATCCCTCTTAGGTGTCTGCTTGGACTCTTTGTGGAATTAAAAGGCTGAATATTCTGCCTCTCCCAAGATGAAACCACAGCCTTAACAATTTATCACTGTTTCACTGCTCAGCAGTAAAAATCAATGGCATAGTTATACTGAGTGGAATTGACTGAGTGTGAAATTGCAATAAAACAGCAACTATTAGCCTCAACCAAATAGAAACTACAGAGATGAATGATGTTTACAAATCCCCCTGAAATTCAGTTTACACTCTTAGATTACTTGTTTCAGTTATTTTCTGAAACACTGCCCTTGTAAAATGTAATTTTAACTTCACTCTTGAGAGAATATTGCATTTTCAGAATGAGACTTTGAACCATATTACAAATGTTTTTAGACCATTTGTGTCAGATTCACTTTTAAAATAACTTTAACAAGACACTTGTGAGCCATCTAAGCTTCATCTAAGACCAGGATGTTCTCATAGATGAATGTGCCTGAATCTAATTAAACCTTCACGCATTTTTTAGCTTTCAGCTTTACCACTTGCAAAAGGCAAGATATAATATTACAGGTCAAAGGCCTCAGAAGCTGTAAAGCTTTTGGTCAGAGGTTCACTGCGTTGGCATGAGGTGTTTTAATTGGATTTACTACCAGTTGCTACTGAAGAGATGTGCTACAGAAGCAACATCAACAGCTTTGACAAACCTCTAATAACAGCTGCACATAAAAACTTCCTGAAGTAAGTAATTAGACCTTTGGAGATTTCAATTACCACCTTAATGGGGTTTTCAAGATCGATAAGCAAGAGTGTTTCCTGACAAGATGGCCAGGGATACAAGAGGCTTGCTCTGCTTCATCAGTTCAGAACAACAGTCAATGTATAAACATTGTTATTGTTGCACTTGGATGTGTTCCTTTGTCAGAGGCAGTTGTGTACGCCGTGATAAATATTCATGCCTTTTATATGCACTGATTGCATAGATACACCTTCTACATGAACTATCATTAGGGTTAGAAGATGAAATAGCAGAAGCAGCCAAACAAGATTAGAAAATGTCACAGGCTGCCTCCTTAGCCCAGTCTTTTTCTTTTTTTTTTCTGTATACCTCCTCTGCCAGCATCTCAGCCCAACGAAGAATGAAGACAAGACAGAATCAACACAGAGCCAGACACCGACACGAAGCTCTCGAGCGCATACTAATCTAAAACAACATTGCATCTCAGCAACACATTTTCCTTCCTGCCCAGTGAAGCGTATTTAATGTGAGATAGGGCTCTGCAGATCTCATCACTTAGGGAAGGTTGTGGCCTGCCTCTACAGCCCCCCTCTTGTCCCCCTCGTCCAGATTCACATCACTTCCACTATCAAATTGGAAGTGACAGGCCACTCAGGCGAAGGTGTCTGTGCTCCCCCTGATCAGTGGCTGTGCAGCTTCACTCAGAGCTGTCAGCTTGATTACATATCAGCCGGGTGGGGGCTTAAGGAAAGGAAATGTCCAGCTGGAGACAGACCACTAAACACATCGTCTGTGCCGGTGCCGCACATCTGCCAGTACACATCCCACCTGACTGCAGCGGCGCCAATCTGTGGTCTCTATCACATCTCACAATTGAACAGTTTCAATCTTCTGCCACCAAATAACACATCAACTTAATTCAACAGCTGTTTCATCCTTTTTGCCAGTTGCCTTTGCAGTTGGCAGCTTTTTACTTGTGACAGCTAGTGTGGCAAGATTGGTATTAGATGTGTCATAAGTCCACTTTTGAAAAGTTTTTAATAAGTCTTTACTAAGTGGCGAAGTTTGTTTCAGTGTGGTATTGTTTGCAAAGACAACCTTAATCCTTCTGGAACGTCTTCACAAAATGAAGTGTGGCACCATTTGTGTGGCATAATACATATGGTAGTACACAGAGAAAGAAGTGGCACAATACCAAAAGACAACAATATGAGCTTCCTCATGGTTTATCACAACACAAAGACATGCTTTCTTCCCAGAAAGGTTCCCAGTCTGTACTTTTCCTTTTACTTTGTCACATGTTCTCTGTTGACCAATCAACAAGCTGCATTGTGTTTTCAGTTACCTGTGTTGGTTCCCAAGTAAATGGTGCAAAAGGTACATACAGTATGGTTATCCTCCACATTTCTTGCACGTCGACATTCGAAACTCACATGAGGCTAGATGATTTCTATAATCAGTAAAGGGGCACATTCAAGGTGAAGACTGCCACTGATAAAATGTGATAAATCTTATCAAACCCTAATTTAATCCAACCAAAAACCACAACATTTCCACAACTGTATAACTCCATATTCAAGTGTTATAAAATGGTGTAAACATTTAGGTCATAGACTGTCACAATATGTCATATTTCTTCTAAAAGCAACAGAACTCCCACTTTTAAGGATAAGCTCTTGAGGTCTATCCCACACTGGGTTTTGTCTCATTCTCAAGTGTTTCTTGGGACACTCCAGTCGTGGTCATGACTACAACAATAGTGAGACTGTAAAACTCAAATCAAGCTCTTTGTCTGACTGCTGTTGAGCTGTGTCAATAGTTTATCCATAAATTTACAAAAAAGATAAATGACTGCAAGTGATACACAAACTATTCTCCAGAACAACAAAGTGTTGATTTTCTTTTTTTCTTTCTCCAGGTGTGAAGCTTGGAAGCACGCCGCGACAGTCCAGAGAGGTACTTAATTACTCCATTTCTCCCAAAACACGAATAGGCTTGATTGTCAGCCTTATAGCTCTCTGTCTGATAGTATCTGTACAGAGCTGACCTCACACAGAGCCAGTCTCTTCTTCTCTCCAAAGAAGCAACTTTTTATCTTTTTTATTTATTTATTTATTTTGTTGTTTGAAAGAATTTGTGTCCAGCTGCTGCTATAAGATGCAGAAAAGTAGGTTGTTGTATATGAGTTATACCAAGCACTTTCTGTTCTTAGCACTGAGTATCACTTCAGTAAAAACCCAGAGGAACGTGCTGTCTGCATTTAGCGTGCACATTAAACAGAATCAGGAGAACCACTCCCCCATCTTTCAGTTCAAGCCTCTACACATTAAATAATGTGACCATTTAAGTCAGGAGGGGGGGGTCAGGATGAGATTTATGGTGGTCCCATTACCTTGTCTGTTATAAAATTAAAATTATACATCCAGTCTTGGCTTTATGATGCCATTACACCATTTAATTGAAATAAAATGTCAGAATGCATGATGGCCTTGGGCATCATCTGATGGTAATCAGGCAGTATATGATTCTAATTTAGATCCACCATTAAGTGTTTATAAGACATTTATATGATATTACAAGTTAGTTTATTGATAGATGGTAGATGCCACTGGGCTGTGTCTGCCATTGCTCTAAAAACTCTTTTACATGTAGCAAAACAGCACCACCAAGTGGCCTTATTTATTAACACAAAACTCTCTTATAAGGCCATGCATTGTGGGCCCCAGCAGTAGTCCAATGTCTTTATGTATAAGAGTATCTGCATTTATACATAAAGATAAACTTAGAGCCTGTTTACTGAGAAGCATGTTTTTGTCGTTATAGACGCTGTCCACCAAGGACAAAGATGGAGACAAATCTGACAGCATTCCAGTACACCTTGAAGAAGAACATAATGTGTCCACCCCAATTCCTCCAATGCATACACCAAATTTTGAGAGGAGTAAACAGCCTATTAAACATAAATCAACCAAGCTGCAGCTGATCCATGGCGCTATCAATGTTTCACCATCCCCTTCATCCTTTTCCTCCTCAGGCTCTCTAGAAAACTGGAGAAAGCTCAGTAGTACTTTGGAAGCACGCAGGGAACTAATGAGGAACATGTGTGCTAAGTACAAAAGCCACACTTCAAGGACCATCACGCGTGAGCATGTAAAAATGATCTATGTGGAGGACAGATACAAGCTGCTGTACTGTGAGGTGCCAAAAGCGGGTTGCTCTAACTGGAAGAGAACACTCATGGTGTTGGCTGGCCTGGCCTCTGATGCTCGGACTATCACGCACGACCAGGCCCACTATAACAACCACCTCAAGAAGCTGGACAGTTTTGACTACAAGGGCATCATGCATCGTCTCCAAACATACACCAAAGTGGTATTTGTACGAGAGCCCTTGGAAAGGCTGGTTTCAGCATACAGGGACAAGTTTGAGAATCCCAACAGACACTACCACACTATTTATGGAAGACCTATTATTTCTAAATACAGAGCAAACCCTTCCCCAGAGGCTTTGAACACAGGCAATGGTGTCACGTTCAAGGAGTTTGTCCAGTACTTGTTGGATGTCCACCGGCCTGTGGGGATGGATATCCACTGGAACCTGGTAGACTATCTCTGTCACCCTTGTCTAATAGATTACAACTTTATTGGCAAATTTGAGAAAATGCAAGAGGAGTCTAACTTTTTGTTGAGAATTATGAAAGCTCCAAGTAACTTAACACTACCACAGTTCAAAGATAGAAATCCAAAAGACCAAAAGACCTCAAGTGAGATCACAGAAAAGTATTTTGCACAGGTCAGTCCATGGCAGAGGCAACGGGTCTATGACTTTTACTACATGGACTATCAGATGTTTAACTATTCGAAACCTTTTAAAGATATACACTGAGACACTATCAAGAGTCTACAATCACATTCCACGACATCTGCATCTTCAATAAAGTTACCAACATCTGCAGCAAGCCAAACTTCCTGCTTATTCATGAGAAATCTAGACAGATTCTACGGCGGTTGTATGTGATGTATTACTATACTATAACATTATGTCCATTATCCTAAATGCTCCTATGCGTTCTCTTTTCCTATTGGGGGTAGGATTCTAAAAATCTTCTGCTTATAAACTGTATTGTTTAACTGTATCGTTAAACAGGCTTTAAATTGAAACTAACTGTGAGTCAAATAGCATTTGCAAGTTTATGGTTTTACTGGACAGACATGATATGTTGTGCCACGTATTATAAGGATTTTTAAATAAAATAAAATTGAGCTTTTCCGTTTGATTTCAGAATGATTATAATTTCTATCAAATGCCCTGCACATGTCACATATATGTTACATGTTTGAAGTTGATTAGTGCACAGCTCAATTTCTTTTCCCTAATATAAATATTTGTGATTGATACTTTTCAAAGGTCAGGTGATCTACTAAAAGCAAAACATTAATACATAAACTTAACCTTTACCCTTTTAATTTTAAATGCAGAGAACCAGCTCCAAATCGAGTGAAGTTGCACAATACTCTTTCTGGTTGACTTACAGTAAGTTTGGCACTAGTATACCTCTCAGTGTAAATGCGTACTAATACCTTCTATATCTTGTGTGGTGGTTTACTAAGCTGCTTACTATGCTTTCTGAGCATAAACCGTACTTTAATAAAACTATATTCATAGTATAGGTCTCCGAACTGTGTCAAGTGCTGCCCACCTAAAAGCTTTTTACACTAATTGTAGCATTTCTCTTCTTTTAACCTTGTCACTTTATGCTTAACACTTCACAAACCTCACTGGCGTCACCGTGGCTTCTGTAGATAACAAACCGGTCTTTGGTACTAACTTGAGTGATACAGATTTAAGAGCGAGAAGCCTCTCATCTACATTTCTCACACAAGTAACACAGTACCCTTTGTATGTATTTCATCTCTTCTATTTTCAGATACTACTGTGTAAAACTGTACAATGGGCATTCAAATGAATATATATTTTTCTATGGATTTCTAAAAGTATATAAATGTATATCTATATATATAAATATTCAGTGCTTCTCTGTGAAGATATGTTCCTTTGCTTTTTGATGTCACACTTTTTATCTTAGATTAATCATGTGTGATGTAACTAAAGAGTTTCTTTTCCAAAACTGAAAATCCACCAGCTGAAAATGACTCTCAAGAAACTACTGCAAAACGTACTAATTTATATTACAATAACTGAGTTTGAATGCACAAATTAAAACACCCAATGTGAAACTGGATGAATATGGAGTTTTGGAAATGAGCTCCTTACTTACTTCCTTACTTGATCTGTATGTTCTCTAATATTGGTCTTTATAATAAACCCTGTACAGACAAGCTGCATTCAACATGAGACATATCCCAGCTCCAGACATACTCGGCCACTGTGTGTGAATGTTTGTGTGCTACTGACTGAGCTCACATGTCACTTCTGGATCAATTCTGGAAACACGCCCACTGTTAAAAAACATTCTGAGCAGGTATTACATCTGTGTAGTTTTCCTGTATTGCTTTATCAGTTTGTTGCAGCACTCATCTAGCGCTAAAGTCGTTACACTGTTTTCTAGTCGACAAACACGTTACACTATACAGCGTGCGTGTGCGTGAGTGGAAAAAGACAGGTAATTCTTACACTTAGATCACCTTTACTGTCAGCTACGTAAAAGAGGAAGGGTTCTGACAAAGCAATTGGTTTTCTATTTCATTATTTGACTTGTACAATGAAAAAAAATAACAAAATAAAAACAAAATAATACATGAATTGCTACAAACGAAGCCCTTTCTGATCTTCTGGTGCTAGGAATGGCCTATGGCGGGTGTACTTTTGCAACTCACTGAAAATGTGCTTAACGTGACCAAATACTAAGATGTATTTTGCCAATGATGTGATTTAAAGTTATACACTCTATAATCATGCTAAAAGACTAAAATGCATATACTTCCTTTTATCAGGCTGCATTTATGGGAACCTACTTTATACAATTTTTAGTTGTGGGTAAAAGTAATTTATGAGCTCATTATTGTGGGTTTACTTGGCTCATGGGTTTTCTGAATAGATCTTATTTCAAGCTAAATTACAGTAACAAGTGAATGTATAACTGTTAATTGTTGGTGCAGAAGTGTATCAAATGTTATCTTAAACCATTTGCCTTATTTTACACTGCCAATCAAATGGTGTTTTTCAGGAAGACATTCCTCTTGCTGATGAGTGTCTACTAATAAACTATCTTCAGCATTTTCAGAGGGTCTCTTCTTTTCATGACAATATGGAGTTAATGAGTTATCACGTGTAATTAAAGTCTAGATTAGTTCCTTTTAGATTAAACACTGCTAAATGTCAATGATAGAACTCCTAATCGAGATATGATTAGTTTTTTCCCACCATAGCACTGTCCAGCAGGTCCAGCATGTGTGTGAACTTTCTTTGTGAAGGTTGCATGTTCAGCTTTAGTTTCCCCCACAAACATAAAAAACATGCTGGTATAATAGAAAATGAATAATAAAAAATATCCATTTGATATTCTTGTTTATACCCTCTTCTACTTGTTACCTTCCCTCCATCTGATAAATAAACCCAACACGCCTTACACTCAACAAAGCTCCACTTACTTTCTTTGAATTCCTAAATTATCCAACATGCTTAGATTGTGATCCATGCTCGTGAAATAATGTAAAATGGTAAATGGCAAAGCGCTTTGCATCATGCTTCCATTCGCTCACACATTCACACTGGCAGACTGACGGAGAGACGTGGCAGCCTCTCCCACTACCACCAAATGCACCCCCACAATCACACACATTTTACACACCAGCAGCAGAGACACTGGAGGAAAGGTGGGTGAAGGGTCTTGCCCAAGGACACAACGACAGACGAACCGCTCTACCTCCTGAGCCAATGTGCCTAATGTCCATAGCATTACTAAAAGTAGGTTAGAATTATACTGTAGTTGTTTTCTATTGAGTAAATACACTTTAAGAATGTTTTTGCACTGGGTTTCTTTGATAATAATAATAAGACATTACTCCAAATGACATCAGTCAGTTGAAGGGTTTTTATTCCTTCATCAATTGTCAAACTAAAAACACCCAGCTCAATGCTGAGACATTATGGTAGTGGGTGCTTGATTTGGACCACTTTACCAAATGGCTTGTTCAGTGAATATGTCCTCAACAGTGCAAGCGTCTGAGATGTGCTCCATAAAGTTATTTCCCTCATGTCATTTGGTTTTGCTTGATTAATAACACAGCTCAGGCAGATCATTTTAATGAGCTTTCTATCACTGGGAAATGGATCTGGAGCATGTCGCAGCACGTTGCCAAAACAAACACAAGATTTCATGTGAACGTGGGAGAATGAACCTGGCATCTACACAAAGAGAACTGTGAGCTGTGAGGAAACTCTCGAGAGTCACAGTCACAAATAGGTTTTGTTATAGTAGGCTAATAAAGACGAGATTTTTATAAAGGCCTTGGTAGAATTGATGCCATTGTAGCCAGTTGTGTGTCTGTCATGGGCCATGTAAATGCTGGCTCTAAGGCAAACAACAAGATTAACAGAGGAATTTATAATAATAATACTTGAAAAATGGAGCGAAGTCTCCCTTTACAGCGCTCTGGAGCATGGTGCAGTTGTTTATCAGACTGGGAAGATGTTTGGTTGCCTCCCTCGTACGTCTGCGCTGGGCCCTTAAGCAGATTTAGCTACATAAGCACGTTCTCTTCAAAGCATGTCAAGATTTTCCACGCACACTAATGAGGTAAATGGATGGCTTTTGTTTTCTCCACAGTTTTAACTTGCCTCAAAGTGCTCATGACTTATAGACGAGCTGTTGCAGAAATCAGCCCAGAGCGTTTCATCAAATCTTCAACTCACAGAGTGATCAGTTTGGGCTACAATATTCAGCTGTCATGACACACAGAGTAGTGTCACAGCCCTCACAAACTATAACTAATGCTACAGAGCCATGACACTTACACAGTGCAGATGCTGTCATGATACATTTGTATATCTGAATTGTGTTCATATAGCGTCTGATCTAATGAAAACTGAAATAAATTAAACCAGTTTATGTCAGATTATCAGAAGAAATGCAATAATACAAGTAAATCCCAGTTCTGAAATATCTTTCAAATGCACAACAGTGTCCAGTTCTGCCATCATCACCCAAACAAAAATGGAGTTGACTATCTAACCTACACAAACCATAGAAGGAGCACTACTGGATGACACAAAAGCAGTTGCCATTTCCGCTTCTTATCCTCAACAGACAATGAACACATTTAAACAAACCTAGTTCCTTGTGTGACATTTTGAGTATAACCACATGATGGCAGTGCAGTACAGACCACTGCTGTAGGTTCATGGGTTGAAGAATAATGGCCACTTGGATGTTTCCACACACATGCGATTATATTAATTTGCACAGCCATACACCATTTGTTGCTTGCACCTGTCACGCTTGTGTAGTGATGGCAGTATTAGCCACTGGAAGACTAGTGATTAGGCAAACAACTGCACTGACATGAATTATACAGCAGCTTTAATGAGGTGGAATCAATAAACACAGGGTCTATAATGAAGCCATTGTTCTAAGGGCACATGGATCTTTAACCTGGGATTGTGACTCTTCGGAGCTGACGCTTGTCATTTAATGCATGCAACATTTGGATTGGTGGCACAATGCTCTGTTCTGCACTTTAATATTCATGAACTCAGTAGAAAGTCAACTCATAACACTGCTGCTGCTACCAACAGCCCTACCAGACCTTTAGAGATTCTCTGTAAAACTCTAGTACTAGTACTCACAAACACCTATGTTTAATAATGGTAAATAATTGTAAGTAATACTTGTTAATCTGGGACTTTCGACCAAGAGGACAGTTAAATTGAGATGTTCTTCCGTTAAATCTAATGTTGACCTTAATAATAAAGACCATTGCATTCTTACAGTTAGTATGACTGTAAGTGTCTTCACATAAACCAACAATAGTTTTTAGATAAGACAATTTTATATGGCACAATTCATACACTTCATTTAAAGTGCTTTACAGAAAAAAATGACAAATTTAAAATACAGACAAGATTTCTAATAAGAAACAATTAAAATACAGACAATATTGAACGTGTAAAAATAGTGGTGCTTTAAAAAGAAAAACATTTAAACATGTGTTCTTTACCAATGAAGCACACTTGAAACAAGTTGTAAACTTTTTTGCAGCAACATAAAAGCTTTAGTAACATTGATATCACAAACTATAGTTTTATTGTGCTCTTAAAACGCCTCACAAACAAAAAGGCACACTTTCTTTTTCATACTCTCTTTCCAAGCAATGTAGGCCTTCAATGAATCAGCCCCTGTCCCTGCTGTATCGTGAACTGTGTCTTCTCTTTGTCAAGCAGCATGAGTAATAGAAGTGACAGTGAAGACACCTGCCCTGAACTGCCGCTGACAGAGAGGCAGAGATCGCAGGGGGAGAGAGGAAGAGGAGGGCACAGGGCCTGATGGGAGAAAGACACAGCTAGGCTACAAACTTGCAGAGACTATCACTTATAGTGACAGGCCAGGAGGTGCCGCGCTATTAGCAGGCCGTTGGCTTAGCCCAGAGCACGGCCCGTCCTGCGCACGATGGATGGCTCTCTCTGGGGACTAAATTAATACTGGGAGTCTAGTGAATTGCTTTTGGAACAATGTCCTCCTTAGGAGCTAATCAGACAGGAGTTATCTTGTTGTGCCTGTAGGCTCTCCTGCGCTCTGGCCTGGCACCAGACAGCTGCACCACACAGAGCCACAGAGCTCCTTACACAGCAGCACACCATATCAGGGGCCAAGTCATGGGCTTGGCCATTGGCAAGGGTTTACTTATCTGAATGCCATTATTCTAACTTGTAGGCAATGTAATGTATTCTCCATTATTCAGAAAATAAATGCCATCATGAATTTGAAAAATTAGAAAATGTCTTATTTGTGTAAGTGTAATGATGTTTATGTGTTAGAGACTAAATATGTCCCCTAGCCACTTAAAAGAAGTAGTAATTACACATGCTCAACTACATTTGTTTCAGACAAGAGCTCCTCATCGTTGACCTCAGTGTCACTGCAGAGATTAAATTATATTAAATGTCTAGTGTGTTTAAAGTTTAAACTTCAGATTGGTTTTGAGGTTTCTCTGCTGTATTGTCAAAGGAAGAAACAAATGGTGAGTAGTTCAGTTCCCATCTTTGTCATAGTACAAGCAGATGAGTTCTCAGTGTTTGAGTTCTCAGTCATCCAGGCCATCATTAAATACAAAGATAAGCTTCATCCTTCATCCAGAGAGACTTTGTCAATCCTAAAGGGGAGATCATTAGAATCAACTTTTCAAGCTGATAAACGTATGTTCTATGCCCTACAATAATAAGGTTGAGTTGAGTAAGAAAATTCAAGAGAGAATATAAATGTCCATAATGTCGATCCTTGACCCTCATGCGACCACAAACATAAAGCCAAGGTCAATAGGGACTTTCTCTGGTGTAAAGAAAAGCAATGAGTCCTGGAAGTGAGCAGTCCCCACAGAGCCCTGATCATTGACATCAAATGTCATATTTTTGAAAGTATTCTTACTTTATCTTACCACTGAGCATTTCTAACAATAAAAGTTGCCCACAACCTCTGCACATGCTGTGTATACTTTCATAGATGCAAAGTTATTAGACTGTAAATACAATAAGAATAAGGTGTTAGTTGGTCATGTGTGGTCTGATTTGATAATTATGTTTGTGCCGTTATTTTCTGTCCTACTTTTTTTGCATACAACTGCCACTGAGGAATAAAGAAAGGATTTGAGTAAAGTGAATAGTGAGAAAAACCCAACAGACAGTTAGCTTCCAGCAATTGATAGTTCTCATCACTTCAAGGTGCAGTAAAACAGACAAATAATCCACAAAACAAATAGGAGCTGGCATTTTCTCACAGACATTGAAAACAGATCAAGATATTTGACCAGGTATTCTAATGTACAAACAAAAAATATCCAAGGCTTTACTAAAGTAACTGGTCTAAAGTCTATGAAGGGAAAGTAATAAAAAAAACTGTAATTTCACTAAATAAAGTTGGTGGGATTGCATGTTGTGACCATAAAATGTCATCAGCGAGCAGCTTCGGTTGCCATCAGGCAGTCTGCTGCACAGAGCACTCTCCTCTCGCCCTGGGCACTGGCCACTTGAGCGGGCACCCTTCCCCCTGTCGCTCTCCGTCTCTCCTCCCTATGTCTGTCAGTCTGTCTTTCTTTCACTGTGTGTCTCTTTAACCAGGCTGCGACGACCCACCCTCCCCTCGCTGTCGCCCTGAGGCCCTCAGCTTCCATGGTGTCAGCGCTGAGGCCTGGGTGTTGACAAAGCAGCACGCCTTCAGAAGACACATCAAACCACGTCCCTCCTCGACACTGTTAGGGTTCTCAGTGAACAACAAAAGGACAGAGACTCAAGTTTCAGTCTCAGGCCATTACTAGTCCCAACAACATGGCTCCAGACAGAAACAGGCCCCGAAGGACGCTCTGTGTACCAGGAGTCCCAAACATAAGAGGGATCAGCTCCACAAATCTCTTCAAACTGTTCAAATGCAGATGCCTGTTCCCTGTCTGTTCTGATGACATTGATGGGTGAATGTAAATAAAAAGCATAAGTCAAGGCTGCTGCTTGATGCCATCATGACACATGCATCATAATGAGGACTGTGGGTGCTCTGCCAAGCCAGGGACTTACCCCAAGGGCACGTTAAGCCGGGGGATTGCTACATGATGCATACCAGATGTGATCTCAGGCATCACACAGTTCTTGTTGTCACTGCTAACCAAATAGCAGCAGCATCAGAAGCACAAGATCATTTTTCCTTTGCTCAAACATTGAACACATTGCACTGGATGTGAATAAAACTGGTTAAAGCCAGAAGCAAAGTAACACAAGACAACTTTTAAAATAAAGGATGCATTGCATTTTAAAGAAAGGTTTGGTGAGGATATAACAAGAGGAATAATGTATTTTTCTATAACAAAAAAAAAGCAAAGATATTTTTTATACATTTTTTTTTATTTAAGAAAAACACAACTAAACGGAACACAAAGTACAAAAGAACAAGCAAACACAGCTCAGCACAGTCCAAGGAAAAAAACAAAAAAAAAAAATGTTGATGCCACAACAGCGCCAGCAAAGCGGGGGTACGGGGTCTATACCTCCAAGAACTGTCCCTTTTTGGAGAATAAAATGAAGGTCAGATATTCCATTGGGAACAGTTCCAGGACAAGTCTGTGGCAGTTGAATTTTGTTGGAGGTCTATTACTAATCCGAGACAGGAAGATGTTTTACCGCCCTGCTTATATGAGGATGTCATAGAGTCCAACCAACATTACTGTCCCTGTAGCACAAGAGCTGTAGCACAAAACAGCAGACTGTCTTTACCTCACTCTCTTCTTTTTTAAATCGTGTGTTTTACTGAAGAATGTGGAATTGTATCTCCAATGCTTTTTTTATACACATCAGCTGCAATATTAGTTTTGTAACTATGTATAACTGCATTGTCCCTGTAATAAATAAATAAATCCAGGTTCAGCCAATGTCACAGTCTAGGGAGAACAATATGTAAAAGTATCAGAGTCATAAACTCACTGTACAAGTACAACTGCCTCCTAACTGTGCTTCTCAGTTGTACAAACACACTGACATTGTTGTGTATTTGTTTTTTGTTTTTTTGCTTAATTGCTGGCATTGAGCACTGGAGGGGAGTGCGTGTTAGGTGTTTGTCTGCAAGTGCACCCCACAAAATTCTATTAATAAACCGACAAGGCCTCTCATTCTCTCTCTCAAGCTGCATGCCTCGCTTTCTCTCCCTGAAATAATGAACAATAAGTGTCACTGCGGCACCTCAGTCACACACACAGCAACATCAAGCAGAATGTCAAATGGCTGGAAGAACCGAGCAATTGACAGCCACCGGCTCTGCGAAACATGCAGATTACTAAAAGCAAGTTCACAGTGTTCTTTTTCGAACTTTCTCCACATGCCAGAGGGGAAAGTGGGAGTGTTGATCTGATGTGAAGCGCTTGAAAGAAGCCTTCGTGAAGCTCGTATTTAGAAGGGTGAATCAGATTTTCTGCTCTTCGGTGCATCAATACAGTTTTTACAGTAGGTGACCAGGAGTTGTAGCTCGTAAAAAAAAAAAAAAGATTAAGCCACAGTTGGAATTAGAATTTTTCTTAAGTCTGTTCAGTGGATGTAATAGAAAAGCAGCCACGGCAATGGTTATGTTTAAATTGTAGCCACCACAAAAAAAAAAAATTCTTAGTTCTGGAGTAATGTTGCCACCAACCAGTAGATGGCACTGTGTTACTCCTTTCTATCCACTTCCATTGTGTATTCTACTGATGTTAGGTGTCCACTCTTTTTAAAGGTTCTGGAAAAACAGAGGATTGTCAGGATAAAATCATATACAGCATTGATTCTCTGTATAAGACTTCTGACAACATACAACTCAGACTATTTGCATTTGGTCCAAGAGGCAACATGGATTATTTCTCAAACTACAAAACTTACGGGGTACCAAAACTTTTCCTGTCTGTTCTGGAAGTGGAACATGGGGTTGCCCTTTGACCTACTGGAGTAGTGGTGGGCATAATAAGACAAATGTTTAGATCTGTTATTACATCTCAACACTGGTTCCCAAATTCTCCAGATGACCTACTTCCCATAGACACTCCGCTAAAATCCATAAATTAAGGAAATTAACTGATGGAGCCTGGGGCCACTTTGTAAGCTATTTAAATCTTTAAATTTACAACATGCCTGCATACTTCATGTAATTGAAGTAACTCCGGGCTTGTTTCCTTTAATGAGAAAAAAAAAATCAGTTTCCCCTCCAGTTTGAACCCCTGGCTGGAAACAACAAATCTGCGCCGAAGGGGATGATGGGAGCTTTCTGAGGTCTGTCTAATTACGCAGACTTGGCCCGCTTCAAGGAGACGCATTCTCACACTCCCACCAGTTCTGCTGTCAGATTCACCAAAAGAACGCTCTGCTTTTTATTCAACGTTAATATCCCTTCTATTGTCTTGTGCTAAAAAGAAATAGGACAACACAAGTCTACAGAAGTCAAATGAAACACAGTCTATATATAATTCATTCGTTCATTGAGCCTACTAATTTTAAAAAATAGAAAGGATGGAAAGATTGAAAAGATAGACACTTAAGGCAGCTTTGTGAGGAGCTAACGCAAATCCATCTCTGTACCGTGGACCAGGATTAACTTTCTACACTGGTTGGCGCCAGATACTAAGAAACCAACGCCAGCTGTAGCTCCTCTGAGCAGCTCCAGAGTCATCACTGGGCTCAATGTTGCATCAATTATTCACAGTTATTTACCCGCAAATAAACAAACACACAAATAAATAAATGATACTCTTGTGTACTCGTGCACCTGCTTGAATATAAACTTGACTTGTGAAGAAGAGAACACTACACTTCATTGTTGTCTCATGTTTGGAAAAGGCAACAATAATACGCCAGAATCCGTCTTTTTTTTTTTCTTCCCCTAAAGTGTGGACTGGAAGCTGCCTGCTTTGACTGTGGGGTGAGGAGGGGGGTATTCTGGGTAGATATCTCCATCTAAGCCCCGCGCTATAATTGAAATGGCGCATTTGGCTGCAGGCAGGTTGTGAGGGCGCTTTCTGCGGCAGCGCGCATGCATGTCTATAGACGTCATTTGATTTTAATGGCCTGCAGGAAATTTGGCATTACAACTCCAGACATTAGGGCAAAGAGAGAGGAAGGAGCGGGAGAGGCACAGCGGGCACACGGGGGAAAGCACCGCGTCAAACATATTGGTTCAAGGATATCTCTTCATTTGCAACATATTTTTTTCTACTGAGACTTCATCAACAAGTTACTGCTTTTGTTACACGTTGTCAAAGTGAGGGGCTATGGCAGCTTTAAACTTTACACTGAGGCTGGAGATGGAAATGAATGCCTCTTAGCTGGAACTGCCTGGGGAGTTATTACATCAGACCAAATGACAATGATTCAAATGTATTTTTGCTGTTGTAGGTCTACAGAGAGACTGGCAGTCGCCTCTTAGGGCTCCCCTCCTAAATCACAACTTCACCGTTAAGGGCAACGAGCTACTTTCGGCGAAAACACGATATAAGTTCCTCAACGAGATCGTTTGTGGAGTAGGGGGTATCACGTTGTGTTCCTTGAGAAAATTGCCTGGGCGATAGAGTGGAGTTGAGCTAATTGTAGCCTAATCCCTGGCCCAGAGGCGCCTGGGCAGCCCGGAGCAAGAATCTTCTTTTTTAGCTCTGCTCTGTTATTTAGGGACGGATTATTGGCTTTCTTCTTCTCATAACAAACTGAAGGGGCAGTTTCATTTAGGCAAAAAGGCTGATAAGAAGCAGAAATACGGAGCCAGGTTCCAACAGGAGCGCACAATTTTACGCGTATCCAAAAAAGAGCGTAAAGGGGGAAGGAGATCGTCTCATCTATGTACAAGGTAAGGACGCTTCCTGTGCGCTTTGGTACAAAGAGGCTTGTTGAGGACAGGTCGAGGCAGACTTGCAATTGAACCATTTAAAGCCACAGAGACTCTTTGCAGCCAGTCCATCTCGGTCACACACTTAAGTCTTATACAGACAGAGGTTTTTCGAGCGACATTCTGGAGCTAGTTGTGCCAAACTCGAGTGCATTTGGAGACAATAGTAGACTATTTGACGTTGCGCAAACATCAACTGGGACTGACCGCTGGTACGGATTTCCTCTGGACTTCCAACAATGTTTGAAACGGTAGGGCTAAAATTCAAACCGTCTATCCATTCTTTAATGTCCATCTGTTCAGTTTAGAGCAGTCTAGTACCAGGTGATACGGTCATTGCTGTGTTTCCCCTTTGCCATCGCCCGGACACTTTGCGCGCGTGGCTTTTGTCAAGCCGGTGATGAACTACATGTGTCGAGCTTTAGCTTTTAATTCACAGCAGGAATACGACGCCATGTTGAGCATTTGGTAGAATTAGGCAAGGCACTGAGTGCGCGGGTCCTTTGGAGCTCTCTGATTGTTTCTCGTTCGGACGTTTTTAACCTCGTTTTGTGACTGCTTTTCGTTTGAAGGGTGTTCAGTCTGTTGGATGGATGTCATAAGTGGGAATGGGATACTGGGGTCAGTGGAGAGAATAGCGGCTCCCATGAGAAAGTTAATGCCTTTACAGCCACTCCAGTTTTGTGAAGGTATTTGTCATCGGGCACAGTGTCTATCTGTGTGTTTAAGGAAAAGCCTGGAGCAAAAGTGCCAGGGAAGGATTAAACATATTTTAACAAAATGTGTGAGACCCTTAAATAGTCAAGCCTGTCCAAGCCTTTTTTGTTGTTGTTGTTTTCTTTCCTTAGATTTTCAATGCAGCCTAATCTGGTTCTCTTGTAATCACATTAACCTAACCTTAAACTGAGAGAGACAACACCCAGGTAAAAAAAATAAATAAATCTAGTCCAAAGGCACCTCCAGCCCAGAGCCCCAGGGCTGATCTGGCCTTGAGTTACACTCAAATAGCAGCTGGCCTAAATTTGCCACAGTAACAGAACCATTTTGCGATCTCCCCGATGTCGGAACAGTATGATTTCATTTCATGTAGGTTATTATTCCATTGTAAATGGGTTAGAATAGTTCCGCTTTAGGAAACTTAAGCTAGTCCACCAATAACTGATCTGACCTGCTCCCTGTCGATACCCTTACTTTAAAAGTATCAATATCGGCGATACATTTTTTCTTGGCATCGGATCAATACCAAGTGTTGGCCAACTTAACTTTATCTTGTAATTTTAATGTGTATAATTTATTTGTGCCACGTGTTGACCCCAGAGTGCGCCCTTTTGACATTTGCGCCCCAATGTTTTGTGCAAGTGCTTTTCATTAATTATTTCAAGCCTACCTGTTTCCAATCAGTCTCTGGACGTTTCTCTTGGATGTTCAGTGCTAACCGGATTAACGTTTTTAGAGTTGTTACAGTGTGCCATAGCTCAGTGTCTGACTCTACATGACAAGCGACCAGATGAGTATTTCCATTTGTAAAAGTTGCCCCCTCAGTCCCTCCCTCTCTCTCGTGTTTTGTCGCTTCAGATTGGTGCTTGGTGTGTCTAGGCACATCACGTCTAACACATAAGGCGACCTTTAATTAGAATATTGCAGCAGCAGTTTGTTTTATTCCCCTGGAGGCTGGCACCTAGCATTCCTCCCTCCCTCTGCATCTTTCTCTCTCTCCATATCTGCCTGTCTATCTCTCTCTCTCTCTCTCGCCCTGCTCCTCTAATAAGCATTCTCCGATCCTCGCCTGCGGTGTTGCAAGAAAAGATGCAAACATACTTAATTAGAGCGGTGGCAATCATTTCCGGGCTAAACATGCGACCAGACAGACATGGAGATGATGTGATGACAGTATCCAGAAAAGATACTTGGTGCTTCCCTAAGTAGGATCACTAGTACGGACAGTGTTCCCTTCTTCTTCTATGGTTCCCATGGCTTTTCTTTACACTTGCTTTCAGGAGGGAAGAAGCATGTCTCGGCTGTCGCTGACCCGGTCCCCGGTCTCTCCTCTGGCCGCTCAGGGCATCCCTCTGCCGGCGCAGCTCACCAAGTCGAACGCGCCTGTCCACATTGACGTGGGGGGACACATGTACACCAGCAGCCTGGCGACCCTCACCAAGTACCCCGACTCAAGGTAACACGCGTATGAACTTAACCTTGGCACTCTTGTTATGGACTTATTTTTAGAGACTTTGAACGCATTCATCATTGTTTAGAAGCATTTTTAAAGTAAACTGCATATTTCACACAATTGACTTGCTTATATTATACTTACTTATTAGTCTAACAGTGTGCATTAAGGCACAAATAATACATGTAGTTCTAATACATGTAATAATACATCTAATACATGTAGATGTTATGAAGTTGCTAACTGCATTGCATAGCTAGTTTTTGGTCATATTTACCCTTTAATCATTAAAGTTATAAACTACATTTAATTGTGTTTTTAAGATCAAGCAGTTACGTTTTATATAGGGTAATAAATACAAGGACCTTAAAGGCATATTTTGCTCCGGTCATAAAGGTGGAGTCAGAAGTCCTCAGAGAAATGAATGACAATAATGTTGGCTGACAGATATTTAGCCTTTGATGCTCATTAAGCCTTTTTACCTTCTAGTCATCACCTTTAATAACCAACAATGGATTTATAATATTAAAACTGTGCTAAATTGAAAGTGCAACGTTGTTTTGTAGATTGCGTTCGTATAATGCACTCCTTTACCTTTATTAATCTACTAATAATTATACTGAGTTGGGTGGACAAACAGATTTTTTATTGCTGATTTATTCATGATAATTCAGGATGTGTCAGAACACTTGGTAACCCACCCTCACAATTTATTATTATTCCAATCCAAAAAGAAAATCTGATACAAAAATAATAATCAAAAACAAAAAAAAATGATCAAGTGAATATTAACGTGTGGTTATTAGGCCCCCTGTGCATGGTTTTCCTTGTATACAGCCTGTCATTCATCACTTTATCCCACCTCAGATTCAGCATCAGCTGACAGGTTCCCATGTGGGCCAAGGTAAACACACACCAGGTTGTTAGAACATTCTGCCAAATTGGCTACAGGAAACAATCCACATAATCCCCTGGTAATAAAGTCTTGATATTCACCGAGTCCGCTGACAGGAAATCCCTTCAAACTCTCCCTTTATTCCTCACTGTTAGATGTCATAAGAAGAAAAAAGGCTCATCCCAGAAAAGGCTTTTTCATTGTTTTTCTTATTAAGACAGCTTTTCCCGCCTGGAACGACCGTGTAGGACTGTTTCAATCCAGTAGCCACAACCTGAGAACATTAAACCAAATGAATGTTGGAGTTGAATGAAGCAAGAATTAAGGCTTCCATTTGCTCTAAGGTTTTACAGATATTGACACCATTTCAAGTTAGCCATGTTTCTTAAAGTTTCTTAAAGACGATGTCAGTACAAAGTGAGTAGAGCACAGTCATGTCCAAGCACCTCTACAGTGTCAAGCAGTGGCAGTAAAGACCAAATATCAGTATAGAGTGTTCCATTCTCTTGTCTTAACACACAACACACGCTCCTTCCTTCCCTCCCTTAGCCCTTTTTCTCCTCTGCGTCCTCTCCCACTCTCAGTGCCTCTTTCTTTTTCTTTTTCTTTTTTTTTCACTCAGTGTTTCTCTCTCCCAGCCTCCTCAGTGTACATTTGGCCTCAGGGCTTCACTTTCCGCTGGAGCCAGTGGAAGGAGGGGCTCTTTTGTGTGAATTAGGATAATGGCTGACAGCAGAAAGCAAAACAATTACACTGGCACAGGCACATACATATACGCTGCATATGGCTGTGTCCAGTCAGGCTCCGCGGCAAAATATGACCAGTAAAAGAAGAGGGTCGAAGACTTTCAAGTTGATTATTACTTTTAATAGATTGGCTCTGAATAATGCAGCGTGCCAAGAGAAAGTTAGTCTAGTAACTAATGTGTGGTTGTTCATCTTCCTCTGTACGAGCCAAATTAAGGGACAGGGGTCATGAAACTTTGATGCCACTCTATGTCGCTCTCATACGGGGCAGTCTCACAGTCACTTGAACTGAAGCTGGGAAAATTAGGGCAAATGTTCCAGACTATTCTGAAAGGACTGCTGGCATTTATCCCTTTAGATGACATACTCTATCTCAAATCTGTATATTAGTCTAGACACTATTTTGTTTGAAGCACAATACCACAAACCCATGGGCTCAAAAAAGCTGTACTTGTTTAATTTAGTTGCAACTATAGAAATAAGTAGGACCAGATTTGTAGCAAAGCAGAAAACTGTGACTCTGAAGTTACAATTACAAATTTTGGGGGCTCCATTGACACTGCGGCCTGATTGGACAATGGCAGTTCAATGACAGACAAAGTGACCGATCGTAGTGCACTCTCCTTCATCACTGCTGCAGGTCCTAAAACAGTAGCCTGCATAGTCTGTTCTCTAAAGCGTCAGTTTAAGGAGTAAAGGTATTTTGTCTAATGCTCCACAGTCTCACATGGTGCTTAATTGTATTACGTGATGTAAATAGTCCTTAATGGGATATTCCACACTGGTTGTAGGTCTTATGAACCCAGGATTTACTGGATGTTCTGTAATAACATCCAGTTTGATCTGTGGCAGTCTTTAATCGGAGGCTGGACAGACTGACGCTGATCCAGAGCTGTGTAGTTGCATTAATCCTTGCCTTCATTAGATGTCCATTAGTGCGAGCGTTTCCAGCTTGTGTGTAAGTGGAGTCAGTGATACCTGGGTCCTCCCACCTCCTACAGACATGTTTCTGCCAGCTCTTGGCCACTGGCTATGTACTTAGTTACTGCAGCACGCAACCTGCCAGATATTGCCCACCTACTGCCCTCCTGCCTTGCCTCACTTGGCACCGCTGGGGTGGGAGATCTGAGCTGTTTTCTGTCCTTGATAACCTCCTACACCCACCACCTCCCTGTTTCTCTTCCACTCTTTCCTCACTCTGTCATTGTTCTGGTGCTTTTACACACATTCTATTCATCTGTCTGCATGCTTTTTCATATATACATGTCCACCACTCTTTGTTTTCGTCAACCCCATCCATTCACATCCTTCCCTCTAAGCCCCTACCTGTTTGAAAACTCCCCCTCTCTTCAAATCAGGGTTTAACAGAGAGGCGAAAATGAGGAGACCAACACAGAAAGAGAGAAAGAGGGAGCGGGAGAAGGGAGTTGAAGAGAGAGGGAAAGAAAAAGAAAAACAGGCAGCATTTTAATTGCTTTTTAAAAAAGTGGAGATGAAAAACAGAGGTAGCCTGGAGGGGTATGGTGAAATTCTAGCTGGAAGAATTGCAAGACCATATGAGAAAGGAACACCTCAGGCTAAACAGGGAGATGAGTATTGGTTTTTTATAAAGCATTTTGCATCGATTTCCAGAGAGTAAGGCAGAAGAAGAAAGATGGAGACGGGAAGAAAGGGAGAAAGTAAAAGAAAGAGAACAAGAGTGAAACCATCAAGTCAACTCAAAGAAACACCAGAGCTGGACTTGTAGGGACTTCTAAAATCGTTGTAGTGTAAAATGATAAATTGCTGTGGTTATTGGTTTGGTTTAATGTTAACTTAAGGATAGGATTACTGCAGTGTTCACCAAGAAATCAATGCAAGACCATGCATCATCCCCACTACAGACCGACAAGTATGAGTACAAATAGGTTTTACCCTTTTCTTTGTCACACAACCCTGTCAGCTCAAGTAGAAGCAGTTGTTGTGATTAAAGAGCCGATTACATCAAAAATGATGATAATAGCAGCAGCACAGCACCCTGCCAAGAGCTGTTTCTACAAAGATGTTGGAGACTGTTAAGGAGGTTACATGCAACAGATTTCTTGTTTAAATCGCCAACCCAGGTCAAGTCTGTGCTGTAGGAGGACCGAGGTTTGTTTAGAAATAGGTCCAAATGAGATGAAAGCAAATGGCAGTTCACTTTGGTCTTACTGCAAACTGAAACACAAGTATATAGCTCACTGTTATGTTTAGTGAAAGTGATCCGGTAGAGCTGCCTCGATGAGATTACCTGTAAGAGTAGAGACACAGGTAAATAAATAACAAAAGGCACAAAGAAGAGGCAAAATGAATATCTGTCTGAGGGTTTCTCGAGGCAACATGATGTGATGAAAGTTTAAAGATAAACACAATTTCCAGCTTCGGTTTTGATGAGGCCCCGTAGCCACCTTCAGCTTAGTCCTTAATCACACAGCACCAGCGGAAAGAGTTAAATATTAGACGCTGAACAACAAGTGGATGTTTACTCTTATAAAATAAATTTAATACTTGCAGGTCAGCGTAGATTTCTCTTTACCCCAATTTTTTAATTTGTAGTTTTAAGTGCAAATATCTACAAAATTAGTCAATATAAAGTAGTGTAGTTTTCCTAAAACACATCTATAGACTGCTAATGTACTCAATTCCAGGCGTGCTTATGATGTCCTTCACTATTTCCTTCATCTGTGTCCTTTCTCCTCGTCTGACAGGTGGAATAATAGAGCTGTAATGCTACACTGATACTATTAATTTTTGTAAGTACAGGCAGCAGACACGTGTGTGTGTGTTGTTGTAATCTTTGCAGAAGGGACACTTCAAACAAGTCTGAAATAGAGCAACGGTGCCTTAAGCCCCTTGTTTCAACCTGGGATGCTAATGCATTTCAAGCTCAGTGCTAATAAAATTGAAAAATAAATGGAGGGTAATTGTTTCATGCATTTGAAGGGGAGTCGCTCATTCCATTATGTCTGTGTGTTTTTGTGTGTGTGTGTGTGTGTGTGTGTGTGTGTGTGTGTGTGTGTGTGCGGCTGCGTGTGTTTTTCAATTTTCAGAATCAGTCGTCTGTTCAATGGCACAGAGCCCATCGTGTTGGACAGCTTGAAGCAGCACTACTTCATAGATCGGGACGGCGAGATATTCCGTTACATTCTCAGTTTCCTCAGGACCAGCAAATTGCTTCTTCCAGACGACTTCAAGGTATGAGCTCGCACCACAGCGCAACATACCGTAATGTGTGTATTTGCTCGCTCCATGGGCTTGCACAGTTTGAGCACCATAACAACATAAAAAGCCTGAGTACGTAAAGACATCTGCCAGTGTGGGGCCCAGGCGGTAACACTGGGTAAAAATCATATCTATAAAAAGATTCACCAAATATCACAAAGAACTCTAACCCACCTTCCACTCAAAATGTTAATTACCAGTAATTAGGTACAAGCAGAAATAGAAAACAGTAAAGTTGAGGTAAAATTCAATGCTGGACTAACTGGAGCTTTTCCTAATGCTGTGTGCAAAGCTTTGAGCTGTTTATTTGTTCTCAGTGTCCTCTCTAACAGGTAAAGCAAGTTGATCTCTTGCAACTAACTTTTCCAAAAAGTTTTTATAACAATCAGTGATTTATTTATTCAAGATTTAATAGCATTTTTATGACTTTGAATTGTTGTGTACACCAGAATTGAACTTTATCTCAGAACTACATCATCAATGCTATGTCATCGTGTGCAAGTTACATTCCACACTGCAGTATTTGGTCACTGTGGCAGCTTTCATGATGAATAAACGTTAATATAAAGAATGTAAAGACACAGTACAGCGTATGACAAATGATCCAAAGCACATGTTCATGCCACCAAGCACAGCATTAAATATTCTTTAACCAAAAAGAAAATGTATGTTTTTTATGTCAGGTGTTGTTGAGTATTAATGGTAGGTATTGAACAGTTTTTGATTTTGATTCAGCTTTGAAAAAAAAAGTGCTGCAGGCACAAATCGAGAATTGTGAGTATGAGAGTAAACTAGTGTTCAGACATGAAATAATAGCCTAATAAATAAACCTAAACACTTTAAGCCACTCAGGAGGTAGGCTAAAGAAATCAAGGTGGCAATGTGTCACTATGGAAACCCTTTGGACATGACACAGATGTTTAGTATTACAAATCTAGATAAAAAATGTATATTTGGTGATATCTTACTCATGACTTATATTGTAACTTATTTTTTATGTCCTTCCAATTCGGTGCCATTAGTTCTACTTTCTCTGTGAAGAAACAAGGCGAGGCCAAGTCACTCAGAGCCAGCGGCAAACTCTCAGGCCTAATAGACTGTCTTGAACCACAGCCAAACCTCATGCAACACTACGACATGAAAGCACTGGGTTTTTGGCAAATGATAGCCTGAATCAGTAACCATTACTTTTCTTATTCGTGCATTTCCCTGTAAATTTTTGACAGTCCAATCAGGCACGACCGTTGAATAAATGCAACAGAGTCATTGTTTATACCCATTATGACCCTTTGGTATAAGCTCGTGTTGATCTGCATACCTTTCAATTTGCGTGAAGGAAGGGGGAAAAAAATGCAAATAGTGTGAGGCGGAATAGAGCATGTCCTTATCTGAACACAATCAGGCTTGCCGTCGCCCCAGGGCTGGGTCTGTTCTGCTGCTGGCAGCCACGGCGCTGTGTGTTTTGCTAAATCAATGTGAAAGTCTGAGCAGAATAGAAAACGAAATTTTTCTGCCTACATGAGTGGAACAAAATATTCACTATTAATAACATTCTTCATTTCATTATTCAAAGTACTATTAATCACAAGAGTGTAGGCATTGCTCAGTGGTATTGAGGGTATGGTTATAGAGCGTAAATAGTTATTGTGCTTTATTCAGGCTTTTGTGCTCCAAATCAATAAGTCTTTGTTTTTGCAGGTATTTAGTGGTTGTTAGGGATTAGTAATGGGCAGGATGCCTGTTAACCTCCACATGTGTGTGTGTGTGTTTTTTTTTTTTTTTTTGCCAAAACACACTGTAGACTTTTTGAGTCCTAGTGACAGTTTCCATCATTTACTTCTTCTTCATCTCAGTCTCAACCTCACTCATTGTGTGTGCCTCCCCCTGTCCTTCCCTGAGATGTTGCCTTGCCGGTGGGCGATCAGGTCGGATCATTATTTTGAAGCTCAAACGGCCTGTCTGGACATGGGATTGGGGGATGAATTGTCTCGTAGAGCTGGCAGCAGTAGCAGCAGCTCCAGCAGCCAGGACCAAGCTGCTGGCCCTGTCTCCCTCTCATCATCACCTCGGCGCTTAGGATTACACTGTTGTTCTCTGCCGCTGCTCAGAATGACTAAAGTGCCTCGCAGACAGACCCTGTTAAAAACATATCCATCCATGGCTTCAGACCTGTGAAGGATGAGGAGCTACACTTTGATACAAAGAGCTGCCCCAAGCGCTGCGTCTCAGTATGAGTTTTGTCAGCTGCAGTAAGAAGGGCAGGAAAGAGACAGAGAAAAAAAGGAGAGTGAAAGGAAAAAAGACCCTCTCACTTTGCAATCTTAAATATTAGACCATCAGCTTAAGATGTGTTGCGTCAATGCTTAAACCAGATGGAGTTATATTCAGTGTCATTCACAAGCATGAGATGCTTGAAGCACAGATGAAGGGGTGAGTGAGGAAGACGTTTCAAGGCCGAGTAGTGACAGAAACAGCGGGGTTAATGAATATGCTGTGTGCTGTCATGCTCTGGTCTGGTCTAGAAAAGTCTTTGACATCTGGGCTCCCTGAGGCTTTAGCACCCGAAAGCCACCAATGTTGAAAGACTACACTAAACATACGTTGTTTCAAACACACAGCGCCTCACTTTTCAAGGGTGTTTATTCTGTGTACAACACAAGTCACATATACGTTGGAAAAGTTTATTTAAATTTCAAATTCCAACTAAAAGCTATCAACGCATGAATGAAGGTTGAATGACAGTGATGACTAAACTAATTAATCTGAATGAAGTTGTCTTTCTTTCTGCCACTTATCCGAACAGATTTATTAATTACTAATTGTTTAGCCAAAAGATTTTCTTTGTTTAGACATAACCTAATTAAATCTTGTTTTAATAAGAGCTTAACATAGGGAGACGTGCCTCATTAGCATAAAATTCCCTTCATGCGAGGAATACATTAAACTCTTCCCTGGCTTATGATCGTCCTCATGTTCACTTGCACATATCTTTTCTTCACCTCCTTTCTGTCTCCAATAGAGAATCTCTGTCTCTTTTTATTTTTTTCAATGATAGCGGTGAATGATTGTGCCATCTGCTCTTGTGGGAAATTAGAGGCAGGAGCACAGGGGCAAATGGCCCTCAGCAAGCCACGGCCAGAAGGGAGAGGCAGACAATCTGCTGCAGACTGTCTGCATACAGGAATGCACTGTCCCACTTCACTGGAGCTCCACTTACGGCCTTTCTGGAGTGGGCTCACTGAAACATGCTAAAGGCTAACACAGTGCTGCCAAGAGCTGTTGTGGAGGAGAGCAGCATGGCTATGCTTTGTTTATGAACGTTGTGGTCCTGCTGATCAAAGGCCATCTATGAATCTGAATTTTCTTTTTTTTTGTATCCATTACAATATTTTGGCATAATTTTTTACTACATGGTAGAGGTATATTTTTGGTACCAACGGGATAAATAAAGTACCCACACTTTAGATGTTACAAAGAATTTAAGAGTCAAACCTAGATTGCATTGCCTTTTGTAAATAAAAAATATACAATTTTGACATTTGGTAGGCCAAAACATGCTACAGCATGTCTGTGTACCACCCAGGCTGTTTCACTAGAAAAGGGCAAGGTGCATAGCAGCTGGAAAAGCAGTCTCTTGGTAATTAGAGGTTAAGTGTCATTGCTCAAGGACACTTTGTTATTAGTCACTGCAGGCCATACATTAGCAGCATCACAAATTTACCTACTCCTGTCATCCTGAAGCCACAATGTGACCTAATGTGTATGTCCGTGTGTAGGACTTCCACCTGCTGTATGAAGAGGCGCGCTACTACCAGCTCACACCTATGATTAAGGAGCTGGAGCGCTGGAAGCAGGAGCGTGAGCAGCGTCGGATGGCGCAGCCCTGCGACTGCCTGGTGGTGCGTGTCACACCTGACCTGGGTGAGAGGATCGCACTGAGTGGAGAAAAAGTGCTGATCGAGGAGATCTTTCCAGAGACTGGAGATGTCATGTGTAACTCTGTCAACGCTGGCTGGAACCAGGATCCAACACATGTCATCCGCTTCCCCCTCAATGGCTACTGCAGGCTCAACTCAGTCCAGGTACCACACTGTGTATCAAACAGGTCTCACTTAACACTTACTTACAAACCATAGGTTTATTAATAATGTTTTATGTTTTTATACAATACGGTACAAAAGTCAGAGGTTTCTGTCTCAAATACAATAAATACATTGACAAATAACACATAGAACAAAGCGATCAAAGCCCCAACAACTTAGATGACATCACTCAGGCTGGCAGAAATAGAGCCCCAGACCTTTATCTTCCACTCTGGTTATTGGCCTCTCCTGATGCTTCAACTTAAAATCCACATCTAGAAAATTCTAATAGTTTTCCAGTTTCCCATTTGAGATATAGATGGAAATGTTTTCCACTTTAACCTAAGGAGCATTTTTCTGTTTTTAAATATGACATATACATTTCTGGTATTTTCTGGATCCATTCAAACAAAACATTAAGAAGTATTACATGGTTTATAGTGTAATAACAAAGCTAAAAGAACAACTAGTGGTGCCCCAATACTTATGGAAAGTGTTTACACATTACGTAGAATTACCAAGTACACATACTTTATTAGCAGATGTCTTTATGTTTTTAAAGAAGTTTGAAGCGAAAAAGTTAAAGTTTAAAAATCAGTTTTGTTATGAGCAGCATAATGATATCTAAATCTGTTTTGTGTGGAGGCCATGTAGTTAAGAGGCTCTAAAAGTTTGCTGTTGTTTGCACTGCAGGTGTTTAAAGGACTCGGTCCTCTTTGAGGTTACATGTAGGACAGAGATTGGACTCTGAAACAGTGCCATGTCTCAGTCAATATGATTTGTGGCCCTGTATACTTTTTGCATGTTACCACAGTACAGACTTTTCTCTCATTTTTATTTACCCAGCAAAGCATTCTGCTCAACAAGCACATATTTTTAGCCTTTACACAGGCCTAAGCAACTTGGCCAGTGTTTGCCTTGCTGTGATGGCTACTGTACAGATCCACTGCTGCAATAAACTGCCTATACGTTTATAGCTACAGTGGGAGAAGTGACTGACACCTTCTCTTTAAGGTCATTTTATTTTCTGCTCAATGGATAGTGCTTTCTGGCTTTCTGGATGTTTCTCTTTAAGCTGTTCAGATAATGTATGTGTAATTTAGAGTTAAAAGGTCTAAAGCTAAAGACTGCTAGTGAATTTGTGAAAAGGTAATGAACCAAAGGTCTTATTACTGGTGGACATTTGTTTGTGTGTTTTTACCCACCTGACAGTGGACAGTGGAAAGTTGTAGGTGAATCACAGTCAAATAATATATAAAGTAAGTTAAAGTAAGTAGTTGTGTTTCCAACGAGCTGTGTGAAAGAGAGATGAGGGAAACATAACAACTTCACACTACAGGCCCAAAGCCACGTAAAGGCCTAGGCATAGAAGAGCCACGGCCCTGAAGCAACCAAGCATAGTGTCTCACAGGCCGGCTCGTGGACTCTGACACCTCCGCCTCCCTCCTGCCAGAGCGAGAGCTCCAAAGAGCATAGCCGAACAGGCGGGACAAAGCACGCATGGACTGCGGCCATGTTTTCCTGAGAAAAATGAAGAGAAGGAATGGAAAAAAGGGGGGAAATGATATGCATAATTTACGCTTTACTCCTTTTTAAGACACAGCTTCTTCTTTTTTTTAAAAAGACTCCAATATAACATTGCTCGAGGCAATTGAAATACACGTATTGCATTTTTTAATACCATACTTACAATTTCTCAAACAGCCTAAACCGGTTTATACTTCTTTTATAGATTTTTAAATGACTTGCAATATAATTAATTGGCCACATCAACTAACACAACATTTTCTCCCTCTGTTTACCAGTGAGGCTGGTGCTGGGATGTAAATGCATCTGTCTAACACAGGCTGAAAGGATTGTGCAGGTTTTATTAGGTAAACTCAAATCCTCTGGTGAGACTAAGTGCAAAGGAAAGAGCATCTGGATGCTCAAGGTTTCTGTAAGCGCTGATACCTTTAGTCTCAGTGCAGTTATATGAGGCATAAGGCGTCTTCTTTTTCCCACACTGACACTCTGGCCTGTTGTTAGATACACACATATGCTAGCGCAGTCGACGGCCCGGCTCATTGGCTTGATGTAGATGAAGACACACGGAGCAGATGGAGGTGTTTTTCACTGTAAGGGGAGATTTTTCTAAACAACTTACTCATTCTGTCCTCTCTCATTGTTGCGTGAAGGTATGAGAAGGTTAGGTAAATAATCCTTGTCTTGGCCACCAGACAATAAGACTGTGATCTGGTTTCATTACTGGACCCCAACCCTGGGGAACACACAGCCACACCCTGCCCACGGAGAACGAGCAGCGCAGGGCCGTGGAGGGCAACATTTATGAGTAAAGTCTTGACAGGACACAGCCCCATTTCTGAAGACCTTTAAATGTTTTTATTTATTGTGTGTCACAGGGAGAGAGAACTTATTTTAGTCTCCAGTGATGTTATCGGAGCTAAGGCACAGGTGCTGTCTTGCCTCGGGCTTTAAAACTGCAAAACCATGTGATACTGTGGTCACAATGAGATTGTATTTCTCAGTTTTTAGAACCTCTTTTTATATTTGAATATCCAGATCTACTAGAATTTATTTAAAGCTAAACTTTCAATGAATGTCACCAAACATTTACTTCTAAAAACTATTACCACTAAGATCTTCCAGTTAAACAGTATTTGTTAATTTTAGTTTGCATGCTCCTCTTCTTTGTGTAGTCAGATGTGAGAGAATGAGAATAAACAACCCCACCTTGGCAAGTGAATCTCCATGAAGTCATGAATGGAATTTAGGGAATAATACAAACCACCTGTTCTGTGATGTAGCTCCAGCACAGAGAGGTTGAGAGCTGCAAAGGCACTTAACGGAGGAAAAACATTTAGCCATAGAGCCACAGAGGTGTACCCACACGCTCGTCCCAGAGCCGTAGTCGCTCTGCCGCTCCATACATCACTGTGATAAAGCGCTCAGATCAGGCTGGAGCCAATCTGTCCTTCATCAATGTGACAGCGCAGCCAGTGTTAGACAAGGACCCCCTGTCCCCTCGCTGCTCGCCACACAATGCACGCCTCAACGTACTCTTACATGTCACACTGCCACTCTATCAATCCTTCTCTGTGTACGGGACGAACGCAGCTCATCTGTGTGAGCAGGGCCACAAGTCAGCCTCACAACAACACACTAAGCACAGCAATGAGATTAGCCTGCTTGTATGAACAGCATAAAAAAAGCAATATTTGGATTCAAGACTGCTTTGAAGCGGCATGATATTTGTTTGATGTCTACTTTTAAAGTCGAATTAGAATAAGCATTTCTGAAGTAGGGTTTAAATGTTAAAATTTGTTGGCAGTGTACTGTAAGTGCCACAATTATTAGACAGACATTATCAGATATTGTGATTATCATCAAAGATATGAGAAAAGTACACGATTCTAAAAAACTGATAAAAGGTCAAAAGGTCAGAATGCTTGCTGTAATAGAGCTGCAGAATAGTATTGTTTTAAGACAGTTTAAAACAACACTATTAGTCAAAATTACAGCTGTAGATTAATGATAACATGAGATCCTAATGTGAGGTAAGAGCTGGGCCTCATTAGATTTTCACTGACATTATAATGGTTTATCACTTAACTGCTGATTAATCGCCACATCACCTCTCATCCTTCAGACGTACCTGCAAACTGAGGCTGGCGCTCACAGTGCTGCTTAAAAAGCTCGGCCATGTCTATTTCTATTGTGAAAATTACATAAAGCTGTGGAACTGTGAAATAGCACAACATTTGCAGTGTTTGTTCTTGCTGTGTTAGTCATATTTAGTGATTAATAAGAGGGAAACACTGGATAAATATTAAACATTAATTGATTATCATACCGCCTTCTAAAAATAAAGAGGTTTGAACAGTGTAAAGAATGAAGTTACCTGCAGTTTACTGGTCTTCACTTGTTCTGTCTTGGCATTGTGACCATTTTATTAAAGACTGTATAAAGGCATAAATACTTTGAGGGTCATGAGCTGTCAGTGAACCAAATTACTTAAATCAATGCTGTACTTTAAAAGCATATCCATGTCATTTAGCTTCAGAAAGCCAGCCCGTACATTCTCTTCTGCCTACTGTAGCTTTTATTGTCCAAATGTATTTTCTTTTGTTGCTTGAGACTCGTAATATGTTGACAGATGGCTCTCTGAATTAGAATGAGTCGGAGAGCTTCTCGGCTGTTTTCTGCCAGATGCTTGTAATAAGTAAAGGATACAGTGCAGAGGGTGTCGTTAGTGATCCTTGACATAAAATAAAGACTTTTAATATAAGTAAAAGAGAATTCCTGAGAGTCCCACCCCTCACATCACACACACCGGGTGTCACTGGTGTCAATCAACTGTGAGCCTTGTGCCATAAGGAGCCAGTCTCTCGTAGCCTCACCAGAGTGTGTGTGCACTCCAGTGGCCATTAATATTACATTGTGCTCTGGTTTACAGCCCTGAGACTCATTCACTTTGATTCCTGCTCCGCCATCTTCACTATCAATGCTGTGAGGTTAGTGTCAGAGTGAGGTTGACAAGTCCTCATCTCTGCTCCTTGATAAGTGTTGAGTGGCAGCTCCGTGAGGGGTTTCCAGCTGAATGAAAGTTTTACAGTGTACAAGGACAGATCCCAGTGCAGCCACTCGACCCTGTGACAATGAGAATAGTTGATAATGCTCCAAATCTATCAGCCTCACGAGGGACAGAGCATTGAGAACAGGCTTTTATTATCACTGCTTCAGTCACAGGCAAAAGTTTAGGGCTGAAAGTTTTCTTAGTTTTATGAATTTTCTGTTTTGGAAACAAGAATCTACAGTACATCCCTCGAACATAATCTCCAGACTCTGTAGGCAGGCTTTAAGCACAAATACATGTACATTTACTGTAAGGAGAAGTGAATCCTAACAAGCTGTAATTCCATTTCACGCAAATCATCATCATGCCCTGAAAAAAAAAAAAAAAAAAAAAAAAGACTTCTAACGGGTAATTTTGCTTGCATGCAACTTACTGTTCCTATAGTTTGTTATGGTTTCGCTCAAGTGGGGCAGGAAAATAAGCAAAGAAATGTGCACAAGTACAACATAAGCGAGGATCTAAAGGCCTGCGGTCAGAAGTATGTACTGCTGAACCGAGCCACCAGGACATGCTTCAGCTCATCGAGGGGCTGCGTTTGTATATGTCGTCAGCTGGGATTGATTTCAGGACATTGTCCCGTGGTCATTAAAACCCTTTGCTTCAGCATATCTTAATTATTTTGAGTATTGTTTATTCCCCCATGGCCCTCATTCCCTGCCAAACTGTTGGCCTCATATAGTCGTTAATGTATCCTTGAGTAACTTACAACTATCTATAATAATATCCTTAAGTCTTTTGTGCTGCCGTGCGTTAATGATAAAAGTATTCTGCAACTATCTTTATTGATCAGGCCATTCTCCTCTGTGACCAAAATCCTTGCCGAACACCAGTGAGTCCCACATGCGTTCAAGATGATGGGGGGGGGGAAATGCAATGTGATGCAATGATCAAAGAAGGCTATGTAATATCATTTCCATAATCGTTAGGCTCCTCCGTCATCTGTCATGGATTTTGGAGTGTTTGATGCTTGGGCAGGTCTCTTAATTAGTCGTCCTCACCATCAGCTGTCTGCCGCCCCTTCTGTCTCACAAATTACCAAGTTTGTCAGCGCCGTATGGCCCAAGGACGATAAGAAAAGGGGGGCGGCTTTAACTTTTTTCCGAGTGGTCCTTTCTGCTCGCTAGCAGCATGTCGCCCCATATTTGAGCTTTAATTAGGAAATGCTGGTGTTCCGATCGCTTCAACAAGTGGGAGTGTGTGAGCGGAGTGCTTTTGACTATGTTTATGTCTTGTATAAACTCTGATCAGTTGCCCACAAACACACACGTCTGCGAAGTCTATGGGTGTCTAAAGCAATCTACTTTGTGTGAACTTTTCTGGCTGTGTATTTGGAAGAAGGGTTAGCCCTCAGCAAGACCTTTCATTTTCATGTGCTGCACACTCCATTAAAAGGACGAGGGAATAAGTAAATACACTGCACTCCTTGCACTGGGATTTCGATATACCCCCAACAAAAAAATAAATAAAATAAATAAAAGCATTTTTCATTTTTCTTCACAGCTAAATAGGAGAAAAAAAAGTGGTGTGAAGTCTGAAAGTATTGTGGCAATACTGGCGGCTAAAACGCTCCCCTTTTTTTTGCCTGCAGTGCCAGCGTCGTGTTCTTAATCTGATTGCTCTCTATCCTTATTCCCTACACGTCGGTCTCTCCTTCACTTGTGGACCTCACTTCTTCTCTCAACCCGGGCCTCATTACTCAAATTAGGAGCTTCAGTAATCACCACACTGAGCAGAGCCTTTAACACACACCTTGCACACAGGCCCAGCTCTTCTTCTTATCCCTCTCAGCTCATGCCCTGAGTTTGATTCAGATGCTGAATGAATATTGCAGAGGTGGTGTGATGTTGGAGTGCCCTCCTGTTTTTTTTATATATATATTTTTTTTTTTCGAGTGCTATGCGTGATTGGAGGAGGTTAATTTCATATTATCAACCTGTTTTCCTTGGGTCAAAATAAGACACACTTTTAAGTTATTGGTGATGTGTAGACATGCTGGATCTGACAAATCAAATGAAAATTTTTAATGAGAAATAAAATTTGCTCTGGCTTTTGAATAAACTTGACAATGACAATTTGACCATTCCCTCTGTGAACTGTGATTGGCTAAGGACAAGGACATAGGAGGCTATTTCAAGATGTGCATGTGGGGATGTCTATCAAGGAATGTCTTAGTATTAAGATAACACTTTTGTTCTTACATATTCAGAAAAATATAACACTTCTAATATATAATAGTTACTACTCACATGTGGGGATCTACACATTTTTAAAAAAATAAGTGAAAGGGGAGAAAATAGAGAAATGTTTGCTCACCTCACTTAATAATATATATGTAGAATAAAAATGTAAAGATAAAATAAAGACTTTTTTTGGGGGGGGGGGTCTTGTAGGGTGTCTCATTGCTCTCCTGGTAGTGGGCATACCACATACTTGGGAGACCTGTGTTTGATTCCGGTTCCGGTCATGTGCTCAGTATCATTTCCCCCTCTGTGATTCTGTTTCCTCTCTGTCTACTACTTTGTTTGATTACATTTCTGAAATGGCCACTGGTGTATCTGACATCAGAGCAAAGGGACAGTACCACAGCTGCTTCTTATCACAAGTCGACTATTAGCTCAGTTTATTATCATATACAGTTTCTCACCTTCTCCTCTCGTCTCTTTGTGTGTGTCCTTCTCCACCTCAGGTTCTGGAGCGTCTCTTCCAGAAAGGTTTCAGTGTGGCTGCATCCTGTGGAGGCGGAGTGGACTCGTCCCAGTTCAGCGAGTACGTGTTGTGTCGCGAGGACCGGCGGAGTCTCTCCCTCAACACGCCCATCAGAATAAAACAGGAACCACTGGACTAAAGCAGCCTGCCGGAGACGGACTTCAAGATTCTTCCATTTCCCAACCTCTCTCTTCTCGTTCCCCTTCCTTCCCCTTACAAGATCACAGCTGCCCCATTTCCTCCGTTCTAGTCCCATGCTCTTCCAGCCACACATACCGCAGTGGACAGTTATATGTATGGCTCTTCTAAGTATCTTAAGTGTTAGCAGAGGCATGCACACCTTGCCAGCTCTGCAGAACTCTAAGGGGAATGTAGAACCAAACAAAGAAAAAACAAGCATCAGCAACAAAAGTTTTTGAATATTTTAAATAACACCCAAAGAATCTGGGACTGGAACTCTTTTAACTCTGTGACTCTTTGTTCTTTAGGTTTTATTTGTGGTAATTTTGGGGAACACTCTAATACTCATGTCTTGTCTGACTCGGGACAAGTGTAGCCCACTGTGGGACTACACAACTTTGACACACAGGACTCATGACTTCCTAAAAGCTCCCTTAACCCCCCTGCACATGTAACCCCATTGTCACTAACCCCAAAAGGCCTCACTGTTCTCGTCAGGGCCTCAGAGAAAAACAGCACTGTTTGCCAAAATGATTGTTTATTACTCTTTTTTTCATTGTTGTTTCTAATGTTCCTCTTGCTATTCTTATCATGACATGGTGTAAACAATAATTATTAATAGGATTATTTTCATCGTCTCTCTTTTTCCCTTTCTCCAATATGAAGGATGTATGAACGCTGTATTCATTAGGCTTGGAGAGCTTGTGAGAGAGCGTTTCTTGGCAGTAGCTGCACAAACTCAGATGTCTGCAGGCTATGTGGCTAAAGCGATCTGGCTGGCTGTGCATTCAGAGCCGGAAAAGGTCCCATTGTTCAAATGGTGCATGGAACAGAACCTGGATGTTTCAACATTGTTTATAGTCCAATGTGTAGCTCACATTAAAAAGTACTTTGTAATTTGAACACACGATGAATAATATCTATAATCTCTTACGAGCAGAAATTGATCAAATATCCAAACAGGTCAAGTTGATGGCACAAATTGAAATGCTTTGCAGTTGTGTTGAGTTATAATGTTAATGTCTTGAGCACAGCCAGGACGTTTACCAGTATGTCTCTACCTTAGGTCAGAGATGTACTATAAAGGCTTAATGTTTCTTTGCACATAAAAAGAGAGCTGTCCTATTCCACTTGAGATCAATGCCAAACCCTGTGCGTTTAGAGGAACATGCAAACACAGCCAGGAGGGAACCCTTCAAGAAGAACAAATGCTGAAGGTACTAGAAGTGACATATTGCCTATACTGATGTGATTGATGTACAAATGTAACACTGATATCTCTTCCAAGATTTCAGAACAAAAGACAATGCATTATTAACAACTAGATAAAGGGCACTGGCAATTATTGCTGTAGGCTTCTGGTCTTGTCCTCTTAGCTATGTCTAAGTTTGAGAGAAAGTGTGTCTCTATGTTGTCACTTCTGAGCCTAGATAATCTCACACGTATGTTTGGCAGAATCCAAAGTGAACTGTACTCCCAGCATCAGCGTGTTCTTCACAAAAAGCCGAGTGGGCGGCATTTACTCTATCCTGTTCTCATTCTCTTGGTCTTTTTCAACATTTCTGGATCAAAGACAGCAACAAGAAAGGCCAAGTTTTCTTGCTTTTTATTTGTGTGTAAGTTAGAGTTTCTTCCATTCCAAAAACTGTTCTGATCTTTGTGGTTGCCAACAGTTGTTTGAGTTGTTTTTCCAACAAAGTGGAAATATGTTTATTAAAATCTGGCTCTGCGTCGTCCTAGTGTATGCTCAGTCCAGATGGCCAATGATTAAAGAGTGGATAACAGCAAGCTTGGTGTAATGTTGCTCCCAGTCCTGTGCGCTTCTCCCTAGAGGTCTCACTCACAATCAAGTGCGTGTTTGTTCTGACCTGCCAGTGGCCTAGGCTTTTGCATCCACTCGCCTCAAAGGGAATGGTCAACCAGGGCCTTTCAAGTGCGGGGCTTCACAGCTCTGCTCTAACCCCCTGCGTTCTCCCCACAGGCTCACTGATGCCACTAGAAAACTTGGTTTTGCACCCCCTGCTGCTGTGTCATCCCCATGCCCTGGATTTCAAACATCTGCCCACGCCACACTGGTGCGCACTGCAACAAGACAAACAAAAGTATGACTCAAATCCGAACAGCTCGTCCTGCACCAACTCTATGACATAGTGGGCTACTTTAGTCCGCTACAAAACAAGACGCATAACTGTTAACTGGTCAGTCGGCTCACACGACAGTACCTCCACCCTTGGGCAGGTTCACTTGTACAGATATTGTATATGAAAAGATCATTACTCTGGGCTTGTTTTATTGTTGTTGTTTTTTTGTTTTTTTTTTCAAGAGAACTTTTAGTCCTCTTCACAAAAAGAATGGAAAAGAATTCCCAGCGTTACATTGTGTACATATGGACTAAAGATTTCAAAGGGTATAATAAGGTGCAAATGTATATTATTTAAAAGTGTTTTAAACATTTAGACTGTGGTATTAAAGGGCATGTGTTCATTTACAGTGTCTCCATTTGACTTTTCTTGCTTATTTGCGATAATAAAAGGATGTACTGTACATGTGGTGTGTTGACCTCGTGTCCGTGAGGAGAAAGGTGGTCTCCAGGCTTGCATGCAGATCTGGCTAGAGCTCCTGGAGGGACTGAGGAATGGGCTGGGGTCTTGAAAAAACTAATACACTCCCAAACCCCAATATTTTGCACCGAGTTAAACGTTTTGGTCTTTTCAAAAATGCTCCTGCTTAATTAGCAGCAGAAACCTAGAGGGACTTTTCATCGTTGAGCAGCGGTGCTTGACTCAGTTTGTACTTAGCATGTGCAGCGTTAGAAATGGAAATGAAGCAGGCTGCATTAGAAGTTGACTTTGGTAAAATTGTCTGGAAAAAGCATAACGGCTTATTTTTCCTCATAATGAACAGAGGAAGTGGCTGTGTAGATTTCAGTAAATTCTGCTCATACGAGTATTTGTCACCACAAAACAGAACAAAGTATTAAGTGTAATTTAGTAAACAGCTTATTTATTCCTTTACAAAATAGGTACAAATACATAAGTGTTGTTTTTCACACAAACAAGAAATTTTCAAGATATGTACAACAGTTTACCAAAAATACTGTGGATCTAATAAACACATAGTTCTGTAAACAATATTTACAAATCATCATCACGTTGAAATGATATTTCCTCTGTGTGTACATCAGGAATATTGTCCTACTATTTTGGCTAAAAAGCTGTAAAAATGTTATTTTATGAAACTGCCTGAAAGCATAGAAACTGTTGGACTGTTGTGCTTGTCTGAAAACATGGAGCTCCATTTGACCAAAATGTGTCAAGAATAATTCTAAAACACACAAATAAAATATATTAAGTGTTAAAAAAGGCTGAAAGAATTTGGCAATATTGTTTACTAATTAAAAGAGCCATTCTTTGCTATATACAGTGACAACTTTAAGTTGTCAGGCAAAAAAGGTAATAAAAAAGTGCGATCAGAATTCAAATTTCATACAATTTCTTTTCAAATGTCACTCATTTTCATAACTTTAAGAATAAAAGCTGCATAGAGGCCAAGATATTTAGTTAAATAGAAGAAACATTAATGAAAATGGTACATTAGATAAAAAGAATTTAAAAAGGCAACACATAATGCAATACATTAAAAGCCAGAACCCCAGAAAGATAAAAAGGCAAATTAAAATTTGCTGAGGCTGGAATCATATAACAGCTGTTTTCTTCATGAGTACAGCCTGTTATTAAGATTTGGATTCAAATAAATAGAGAGCTGTGAACCAAGTGCTTCCTAGACAACTTTGTGATTCAGTCATTCAGGGGGCTTAAGGAGATTCATTTATAATGTGATAATAAAGTCATACATGTTGGACTTGGATCAGTCAGAAAGATAAACCCGCTGAAGCTGAACAATTAAAAATGGAGGACACTAGACATTACAATCTTCACATTAGAGAGGGTAAATGAGGTGACCTTCCAGACACTTAATGGGTGACAGGATCTTTTGTAAAAGGTCAGGGGTTGGGGTCTGTCTCTTAACTGATAATACTCCACAGATGACCAGATTAAACCAACTATGTTGGACTTGTTCAAAAGAACACTTTTTGTATTTTGTTTTAAAAACATTAGATTTTATAACATTGACACATGGATAATTCCATTTCTTACAAAGCTTACATGTAATAAAATATACATGCTGTAAAACAATCCCAAAAGAACTATTTACACGTACAGTACAAGAAGGAGGTGATGCTGTGATGTGGAATCTCAATATAATGTATGAAGTACAGAAGTCTCTCTCATAGTGTTCAGCTATTACATTCATTAAACTAATAGCTCAAACAGAATACTGTAGGTTGCAATAAAATAATCTTGTTCATTGAGGTGGATAATCAGATATACTGCCAACAATGTTTTTTAAATAGCTACCATCAAATGTGGGACACTTTCTAAGTAAAAAAAAGTCCCACATGTATAAACACAGCGTTTAAATTGCAGGATACAACTACATAAAGATGTGGAATAACGAGTACAGTTTTTGTGAGTTTTTCTTGTGTTTCTTATATTAAAAGACTACTACAGACAACACTACAGGACAGAGAAGACACAGAGATGAATTGCTGGACCTGATCTGAAGGCACGTGGCTGGGAAGGAGGACGAGGAGGAGGTTTTGTTGGCCGCGGAGCCGAGGCTACTTGAGCAGGGCACGGTAAAATAGGAGGGAGTGGGCCATCTCTCGCTCCTGCTCCATGTAGAAGATTAAGTCCCTGAGGTTGACGCGAGTGATGCGCTGGCGCGCATACTGGCGTGACGAAGAGGAGGAAGTTGAGGAGCTGGCTGGAGAACCTGTCGCACTGGCCAAAACCTGTTGAGGAACAACGAGGTTAGCGAGATCAACATCTTGCAGCCGACTGTACGTACACACCTTTTCACACACGCAGGACTGGTCAACAGGTCAATAGGATTATTAGATTTTCAAAGACACTCAATCTTGTAATCAATCAATTGTTTAAAGCAAGGAACCAGTATGATGTGTCTCTTTCTATGTAATAAAAGAAAAAAGAAATACTTTTTTTTCTTAAACACTAGGCAAATGGATCAGCAGTAATACAGTAACAGGCTTATGGACAACATCTGCAACATAGTAAGTTTTTATCTATGTATGCGAGGCTCTTTACATTGCCTGGAACAGAACAGACATTGCCTCTAAATAAACACTGCTGACAGATCTGACCTGCCTTCCCCACTCTGAAATGAAGCCCTTGTTTGTATGTGATCCCAGAAAAATGAGAAGAACAAAAAAGGCAAGTAAATAAAGCGGATGATACAAATCAGGACATGAGTTTACATTTAGAAATGAGAAACACAACGAAACGAATCCAGCGAGTGCCCACTTGAACCCGAGCAGCAAGAAGCAAGTCAGACGTTCAAGCCAGGAACACCCTCTCACAATTACATTGATTGCAGTGCTCTGTAAACACACAGAACAGACAAGCCTTAATTGCAAACATGTGATGGGTATGAATTTACAAGAAGCAAACCAAAGTGGAGTGTCTGTGTTCTTTTTGTGTACAGTCTATAACGGGCCTTGTCTCGTGTTTCTCTCTCCGTACACTCGCTAACCCCCAGTCGATGAGTGTAGGGAGCCAGGCCACTGTTCTGCCAACCCACTTCCCTGACTTAGGGTAGAGCGCCAAGGCTGGTCCATTAGGTGCAGCTGGCTCCAGAGCACCCCAAGGCTTACCAATGATTCAATTTTGGGAGCGACCCTTAACTATTCAGGTCAATCACAGCTGACCACATGTGAAAAAGCAGCCTGCCTACTGACATGCCAATTACTGCCACTCACACATAAACCCTGTGACAGCGACACAGATTTTACCAATCACAGCCATCCATCCACCTGAACGTGGCCGCAGGCAGAAAACTGGGAGCATGTCCAAACGTGGCTACCCAGGTACCGCAGCTCCCAGAATGCCTTGTTTTCTTTAAGGACAGTGGCAGGCTTCAGTGATCCAGATACAAGTAGAAAGGTCACCCCTCATCCAGAAATTGTCTCCTCTCCCCTTTTGTCTTTCTTCACGCTTGCCACACTGAACGCCAGCAACCCAAACACCGGCATGTTGTTGTCGGTTTCTATGGAGACAGTTTACTCTTGCCAGTGCATACAAGAAATCATGTTGTGGAGGAGGAAACAGAGATGGGAGGGGAAACACCAACGCTAAACAAAGCAGATGGCAATGTGTCAATTAAAAAGGAAAACGAGACATCAGCGACCACGCTTTCCCTGTCGCCAGCGATTACACAGTAATTGTGTCTGAATTGTAATAAAAAACAAAATGGCAGGATTTGTAAGGTCATGAAAAGAAAAGTGAGAAAAAGAGCTGAAGCAGAAAAGAGGAAGAACAAAACTCAAAATTCAGCTTGGGCAAGAAAGATCCATGAGGCAAAAAACAGCATCTGTCATTTTATCTGTGATGGGTGCTCCGAGGCATTATGTCATATGACATATCCATCGTACAGAGTACGCAGGGATACTTCGATACATCTCTTCAGACATTTGACTTGTTGGGAACGAGGGACACAGGAAAACACCAAGAGAAAACCTGAGGAGGAAGTCACACACATTCAGGTCTCTTGTGTTCACTCACAATGTGTTGACAGTCATGACAACCTGACAATTGTCCAAAGACTAGACAACACTGTACACTATTTCACACCTGCACGTTAACGCGGAGCAGACAAAGAGATAGTTGATAATACTTCTTAAGTATGGATAAAATATTAGTCAAGAGTAACGTTAGGACAAATAGACACACAATGGAAGCTAATAACTTTCCTTGGATTGAAGAACACACCACCTGAAAGTAATTCAGATATTTAGATATTTTAATCACAAAATAACATAATTTCAACTGCATTTTAAGTACGTGGTCGGTGCTGTGTATCTTGTGATATTATTTTTTCTCAACATCATCATTACCAACTGTCCTACTGTGTGTTTTTGTCTTTTTGCATTTTGATGTTTAGATTATGTTTTCACTGGCTTTCATTTTTTGTAAGTGTTACTGCTTCATTCTTGGCACAAGTTGGTTGGATGGAACAGCATCAGTCAAAAATATGACTCAAAGTGCCACTAAGATTAAAAGACAATTATCTCAGTAACTGGGAAACATGCCAATTAATCATCCAAAGTTTCAGAAGTGCAACAGGTCATCTACTCCATCTGATGAGCATTCAATGTGACTGGTGACTGGTGCATAACTTAGGTGTCTGTGAGCATTTCCATTGGGTTCCTGATTGTTTGAGAGGGAAGAGAGGAGCGAGGGCGGCGTTTCTTGCTGATGTGTGGCTTTGAACCCTGAGTGGCACCTGTGCCTTGATGCTGAGGCCAATATTGGATTTGGCCCAGGTCACAGCTCAAGGCGGTGGGTTAATGGCCCACTTTGCCAGGCACACAGAGCAGCTCGGCCGCACAGCCCAATCTGCTGTCTCAGCACTGCTCTCCTCAAAGCTCAGAACGCACACAGAGCAACTCACATGTATCCTATGTACTGATATGGAACAACATACAAGTCAATGTACTGTGTAAACTCACTCTACAATGAAAACAGTTAGCAGTAAAGCTGAAGAATAGCCCAATGTTGGTGGAGACGCAGATAAGCTGTTTATGATGCAACATTACTCTATTGTTACTATGATGCTAAAAAATCTCTCTCTAAACTCTGATATCTCTGCTCGAGGCAAGGAGGACATATATAGCACAGCAGAGACAGAATGTTCACAAGCTAAACAAAGAAACACTAGGTGTTTTAAAGGTTAAAATCAGATGAAGGATTAGCAGAAGTTAGTAGTCAAGTATTAATGATAGTGTTTAATGCGAGCAATGCTGGCGCATTTCCAGCAGTTATCCAGTTGCATATTGAAGTTGCTGGCAGTGGATGACCCAGTGACCTCAGCCCATTTGGACAACCTGGGAAATGAAATGCCTTACTGGACTGAGATCTAGCTAACTGCATCACTGGCTAATTTATTGAAAGACAGGCTGACTCCCTGGTTGACTGACTATGTGCCAGGCAGCAAAGCTTTCCCACATGTTCTTCTCCACGCCGCATTTCATCCGGGGAACGCAGCCTTGTCCCTTCACAGTGTTTACAGCGCTGAGCCGAGCCGTGGGAGTGCAGCCCTGCATCATCTCTGCACTCGGCCTGAAATGCCTCTTCTTCGGCCACCATTAATCAGCACCAGAGACTTTTTCTCTGCCGCTCTCGCCTCTTCGTTCTCTCGCTCCCCTACGCCCACAGACATGCTGGATGAGGCCATTTTGAAAGAGTTAACAGATGTCGGCTGATGTGCCCCAGGCTTTCTGACATTGCCCGAGTGATGTATTTGATGTGGAGTTTATTCAGCTCTAATAAACGTATAAAGAATTAGAATAATAATTCACAGATGTACGTAGCCAGATTATATGCCGAGGTTCTCTTTGAAGCAGACAAGTCTGCCAAGATTAACAGAACCAGGAGAAAGGATGAAAGGGGTTTTGGCTCAGCACACTGATAATCAAAGAGGTCAGGATGGACTAATACCACAGCTTTATGTTCAACACAGGCGGCCTTTGTTTCTATCACAGGTTCTTCACTAAAGCCTGCCGTTACTGTGCTGTAACAAGAAGGAGCAGAGTGCAACATGTTTTCTGGTCCTGCTTCCTCACCTCTCATATGTGTTCCTGTTATTTTAGTAACAGAAGTAAGAAATGAACAGATAATAAAAAAGGGATAAGAGCCAGGTCACACACTTTGATCACAGAAAAAAATGAGAGAATTACTTTCAAAGTAAACAACTTCCATTTGCTTCACAAGTAAAGAACAACAAATCTCAAATATGGCCAGTTCCAGAGCATCTTAATACCCACATAAAACATAACAACAGCTACACAGCTCCATGGCGATGCATAGCAACCGTGCAGAATTTCAGTCAAGGAGAAAGAAGGCAAAAAAACACCTTATTACTTCTAACTCCTGCAAGCCATTTTGGTCTCCAAAGGTTTTAGAGCGCCGCAGGCCATGTGTCTGCAGTGTTTCGGGAAATGACTTGCCTTCGCACGAACACTGCTATGTTCTGCAGCACTGCTGCCCCCAGCATCCCCGCTCAATTTCTGTTTAACCCCTTCCTGGCTTCCCTCACACTGACTCACTGCAAAAGAGAGCTCACACCCAGCACAATGCTGTCACATTGTACAGCCTCCTACAAACCGAGGTGAATCAGACTCGCTTTTTCACGAGCTAACACATTAAGTGCACGTCTAATTTGGCAACTTAAGCATGTGATGGCTCTGAACACAGGAGCAGCACAAGGTTATAAGGGGCAGACAAAGATAGAGCCATTACACTTGAAGTACTACAGTGTGCGACACAGTTTGCACACTTGAGTGTGTATCAACGGTGGATTAAATCTGCAAACTCGTTGACACAACACATAATTAAAACATCTTGCTGGAGGTCAGGAATTTTCTAATTAGTAGTGTACTGACAAAGCTGCAATTCCATCGCCCTGAGTTTCAAAGTCCACAGGTTACTGCTAAGATGAAAGCCAACCCTGCAGCGTATTCTGTAGGGCTGCTCATACAATTCCTCAGAAGACAGTCACAGGGTCACCGAGCTAAAGAGTGTGCTGCACCCGGAACCTCGCTTCCAAACAAAGAACTTCAAACTTTTCTGCCTGGAAACATAATTGTGGCTTTTTTCCCTTCTCCTTTTCTTTTCAACCTGGGAGAAACAAAAGATTGTGTGAAGGCAACAGCGGAGGAAACCAAAACAATGTCTTTAATCAGTTTAATTAAAATGCTCTAAGCACGGCTAGCTGAGGAACTTGTAAAATACAGCAAAGGCTTTATTACTGTCTTTGTACCTTAAGATGCCGACACCATGAAGGACCACGACTTTATTTGTAACTTGTTTATTATGTGAAAGCAATGCTCCATTGTCCTTAAACACGATATTGTTACTGTAGTACAGTAACTTACTGTTCACTACAAACAGAACAATAGATTGGTTATTTTTATATAATGCTGCATTATTGGTCTGATAATTGTCAAGTTAGAAATTGCAAAGCAGACTGTCTGAAAACCTGAACAATTAACACAGGCCAAGTATCTTTGGCTACATAAAGTATCAGAAGTAGAACTTTTTCCACATTAAATATTCAAGGCATTTCATATATAAAATGAACCCAATTAGAGTTAAAATAGGAGAAGTGTAATGAGTCTCAAGTCAGAATGCTTGTCTTCAGAACTACTCGCTAATGAGCCCTTGTTGGTTTTCCACACTTTACTTTCAATGGTGTGGCACTGTCATTTCTGCCGGTTTTAAATTTTTAATTCAAGTTGAATGAGAGGGTGGTGACTGAGTTAATAATCACGGCAGTAGGGTGTTTTGCAGCCGATGGATAGCTGGGAGAAGTTGCCAAATGAGGCTCACGGTCTGCCCTTTGATGTCTTCGCGGAAAATAGGAATAACCAGTTAACAAAAGAGTTCAGTGCCGTATCAAACATAAATGACCATAGTTAAGAGGAAGGCATCCTGCAAATGGCCTAATTATAAAAGAGAGCAGCAAAACAACATAGCAATGAAAGACCCGGATCGAAGCACTTAGAGAAACTGACTGGAGAATGAGCTAAGAGATCAGAACAGCAGCAGACAAACACTGAACTGAACTGTCGCTCCATAAATCCTCATATGATCAGTGACATGTTTCACTTACAAGAAAAAGGAAGCACCGAGGGGCCACGGCAGATATGTAGATGGAGGAGATAAGAAAGCACATACACAACAGAGGTTCTCACTATCAAGTGGTCCTTGATCTCAAATTGACATAAATGGGGACATTTTTTGACATCATTTAGCCATCACAGGCTCAGTTTCCGTGGCGCTGCAGCTGGTCCCTGTGCACCTGATGTGACGCCTCCTAAGTCAAAGAGGCAGAGTAATGCTGTCTGAAGAACAAAGCTTATTGAAATCACGCGGGATCGAGCAGAATTTCATGTTTTATACAAATGGTCCAGAAAGACGAACTTAAACTTTACTGAGAGATTTCTATGGAGTGTGTCTGTGAACATTTGTGACCCACAGTGTCATTCTTTTTAATGTAACACAATGCCAGGGGGAGGGGCTGCTGGAAACTCAACTGAAATACAATAATATAAAGTTCTACACTTTTGCAGACATACATAACATACAGATGCTTATCAAAATGTTAACAGTAAAGAATAGCTGGGCATTTAATCACAAATATTCTAAATCTCCCAGAACCTCTAATCATGTCCATTATGTTGATGACAAGGGTTTATTATGAAAAGACATGCAACGCAGACTACCTACACACTTTGAGGGCAAAAGACAAATTAATCATTTATTAATCAAAGGCAGCACACTATAATATTGATTTTGAGGTTATATTCAGCCCTAACGTTAAGTATTTTAATTGGATAGTAGTATTAAATATATTAGTAATATATATTAATATATTAGTAGTTATATTAGTAACTATAAAGCAATAGGGTTTCCAATCAAATAAACAACTATAAATATAATTTTTACTACATATGATCCGCAACAAATGTGAAACGCAGTTCTTGGACATGTACTGTAAGGATAAACTGAGATGACAGATGTCTCCAGATTTTGGCTGATTGTGTTCTCTCGTTCTCTTTTTGCACTTTCCTGAAGCTGCATTCCTCCCATCAGGTTCCTCCCTTCAGGCCCAGAAGGCTTCCTTTTCACCTGCACAGGATTCTGGCATCCTGCTCCATTATCTTGCATACAAATCCATTATTAGGCAGCTGAGTGTATGTGTGTGTATATAAGGCTTATCTACATATTGACTTGGTTTAAACCCACACTCTTGTCTGCCATAATAATTACACATGTTGTAAAAGGAAGTACTTGATTCTTCCTGCACCTGAGGCGGGCCGCTGCAGGAGTTGCCCACTGGCGCCCAGCAAACACACCTCCGGCGCTGCCTCGAATCCAAACAGCTTTTTAATACACCCTCAGCCGTTGCCTTCAATGGCACAATGGTGGCTTCTCTTCACTATGTGTTTGGAGAAACATAGAAGATAGGATGTGTAGGGCAGGTAGTAAAGGCAGCAGGGGCCTGTTTTATATCAACAAGTCAGACCAAACACATGCACTTGTACACACCTTTAGTGCACAAAAAGCAGTGGTGTGTAGTGACACAGGCCAGCCCAGAAGGGATGTTTACATTCTGTGGCTCTCTCAACCATGTATTATGTGTACATAAAATTGGTCCAAAAGGCCATGAAGGTTTTTCCAACCAAACAACATCTCAAAACCTTAACATAAGAATAAGTCTAATGTGGGTGATAGAGGCCATATCCAGCTATTTCCAACTTCCCAAAGTTCTGTCAGTGGAGAGTATTCATTAGTCCAACAAATACATAATTTATACAATCTAAAAAATACATGTGATCATGAATCAAGATGAGAATGAGAGACATAGAAACAGACCAACTCTGGGGATGCCAGTTCTTGTGATTGTCAGAAGATGTACAGAGGTCAAGCATGAACGGTGACCAGGGCCAAACATAACCAACAGCAGCATGGCCACTCTGTCATAAAGGGGTCAAACTACAACCAGATACTCAGTGGAATAATCGCTAACCCAGTTATGCATGGAGTGCAGATTACATTACATACATTATATAGCTTTTATGGATTTGTGTAGAGAATGTAAATAGATGGCCCATTCAGATGTCAAAAGAAACAATGGGTTACACTTCGCGCTCACTGTCATTAACATCATAGCACTGGTGGCAAGAAAGATTTCATCATACACACACAAAACACAGCCAATAGCCTTATTCTCTCTGCATTAAGACTAATACAATTCATCTGCACAGTGATGTTTAAATTCTGCTGAGATTATTTGTCAAAAAATGCCTGAATTTCACAGTTAATTGGCCTCTCTAATTAGCACAGGATGTCTAATTCCCATTGCAGTCAGTGTGCTAAATGGTAAAGCTTTAGTAAGCGGATGCCATTCTTTCTCTCAGAGCACAGAGACTCCCAGTGCAAGACAGGCTACACTGTACATTACACAGTCAATGATCGATTCTAAATCTTAATTAGGGAAACGACAAACAAGCTACAGGACCTAATGAACTGTGTACCTTGTCAAACAGCTGGCTGATTATATTTATTGAGAGATATGTAAAATTTAATGTTTAGGGCAATTAACTAGAGACCCTCGTCTAATCTCTGAGGGACACAAAGGGGCCAGAACACCAGGGCCACAGACCTAATAAAACACAGCTGACAAATATTTGTCATCCCCAGAGTGCTGAAGCTGACTCGAGCCTCTCCGAAGACCTGTGTTCAGAAATAAAGATGTCATGAATGTCATTCCCTTGTGTCCTTCATTCTCCCAGTAAACGCTTCTCCCATGCTCTATTAGGAAATGCTACTTTGAAGCACTCACTGTTTTGTTGAAACCTTATCCCATTTAATGATCTGAGCTCTTCTGCAAAAACAATATAGAAACATAACAAAAGATATCTAAAAGTCAGCACAGACTTTATTATCAGGGGCTTTTTTTTTTGTGGCCATCCATTTCTAACATTTTTTTCTAAATTGGTCAAATGGAAAGCAGTGAAGTGCGAGAAAAAAAATTAAGCTGAGCCGAAAAGTGCGACTTGGATTTAATATTTTATAATTGCCAAGGGACATTCTAAGATCAATGAATTTTTGCCCGGGACGCACATCAGAAAGAGATGTACTTCAGTCTTTTTAGGGAACATTGGTCTATTTAATTCCAGTGTGTGATGCATGTGAAATATGGCTTCCATGGCCTCTTTCTTCCTCCCCAGGCACTGCTGCAGGCACACATTACCACTTTTAATGGGCCGCCATAAGAAGAGGCAAGTCAGCCAATAACCCATCCTCACTAATGGATTGCTTGTTTGTTCTTTTTCACAATTTTCTGAAGCTAATTTTAGATGATCTGTTTTGTGCAAAAAGACTAAAATTGAGGACACTGTACCACAACAATGCTTTAATACAAAACCCGGTGATATAAATGACCCTTTAGTGTGAAGGACAGGAAATGTAGTTACTTTGAGTGAATAAAATAACTGGTCTGCTTAAGTTATTATGGTTGTTCGAGTGAATCTGGAAGCCAAAAAACTGGGCCTCTCCCAGTGGGACACAAAGAGAAAAAACACTTCTATGGCTTGTGGTAAAAAGCTCACAAAATAGAATAATGGGGCTAGTTAAGAGCAATGGTGATCAGCTCATTACCTACTTAACCCGCAATAAATGTATTCAATAAAAAAAAGTGAATATGTATTTGCAAAAGACATTGATCCAATAGTGTCTGGTGCCAAGTCGGGTCATATTTTGATGAGATTGAGACTGATGAGTCAAGTGACATTTGAAATATCTTTTATATTTGTCAAGTTTGTGACCTTTGCACTCACACCATTTATATATTATGAGATGTTAAGTGTTTAATGTAACATTTTCTGTAATTGAAATCAATTATGCAAATGAAAATACAAAGTGACAGAATGAATAAGACCATTGCTTTAGTTTTAAGCAGAAAGCTGCTGCTTGAAGGATGTATAATGTACACTTTCACAATGAAAAGTCCTGAATCAGATTCTGGAAAACTCAAATTACTCTTTGTTGGCATTTTTGCTACCTAGTTATTGTATTTTGCCTACTGCAGACATATTAGCACCTCTCCTCTGCCCTCATTGGCATTCCTCTGCCCCCCTGCCAGCAACTAATGAAAGATATTTTCCAGCTTTCCTCCTTTCTTTCCTCAGGCTCAAACCTTGACAGCTGACAATGGAGCTGACAAAAAACTCATAGTCAAAGAAAACAAACTTAAATTCATAACAACAAGAAAATGCACTGCTCTCAGGTAATGCCACAGAGCTGTGGTGCACAAAGCAATCAAGGTTAAATCTAACAGCATTGCGGGTGGTCCTATAAATAACGACAATAGTCACACAAAGACACAGAGTTTCTTATGAGAGCCATAACATAGACAAGTCTGTGGGCTTTGTGGTGCTCCAATATGGATGTTACAAAGGCTCCTCGCTGACAACTTCATTAGCAGCGTTCTAACTCTCAGTTCTGACTTATGTTAAAACTAAAATCCCAATCTCCAAACCCACAGGTGCAGGATGGAAGAGCATCCCTGAGTGGTGCAGGCGTAGGACGAGGAGTGGGTTCTCACTGTGTGATACACGGCAGCAGGGGCCCAGGATGTTAGGCAGTCCCCGTATCCCTGGCCAGCAGGCTAGCTAGAGACCCAGCCACTATCGGTCCGCCTCCACTGCAGCGAGGCGGAGAGGGAAAAAGCCAGCAATTTCATTCTTCAGAAATTTAATTATATCAAGATTAACAAGGGAGGTAATTAATTTCTTTAAGATGGGTATCTTTTAAGTGCCTGAGGCTTAACTTTGTTGTCAAAACTGTATATTTAACCATTATTCCAGGGCAAAGTTTTAAAGGCAAAGGGGGGGTTGCCATGACTATAAAGGAGGGTCTTATTTAAATAATAAAATTAAAATGTTAACAATAATTAAAGCCTTTAAAATTACCTAAAATAATAATTGGATGGAACATATGTACATTTTAAATATTTACAATGTTGAAAATCAGTAAAATAGAAAATATTTCTACTGAGCTTGTAAACTTATTTGAGGCTGAGGGAAATGACGTCACCAATCAGTGATATACATTGAGTATTCACAATTTCACAAGAAATGTTTATATGTGCTTAAAAACATAAATAACGTGGAAGTGAACCTGTCTCTTTTGTTTACATGGGAGGGACATTTTTCAGTGTGTACCTCTCAGTATAATCGTTAAAGCATATATATATATATATATATGCTTTAACAATTATACATAAAAAAAGGAATCACAGCTAGAAAACTTTTTCACAATAATGTTGTAATGCTCATAATGTAGTATGAATTAGTATGATTTAATTTGCATAAAGAACAAATGAGAAAAGAACATGCCTTGGTACTTTAACGCTAATATTATAGTGGTATTATGCATATTTAAACCCATAGAACATATGGACTAACTGCTGGTGAGGATGTCTGTGCTCTGTGTTGTGTGAGAGAAGGGAAAGTTGGCAAAGTGCACTTGGTTAAAGCTCTAAGAACAAATGGCATCAGGCCAAAGAGCCCCTGTAAGTATTCTGAAGACTCCACTCCGTCTTCTGTATGTCCTTATACTGGATCTACACAGAATCGCCCTGAGACGTGGAGTCAAACTAATATTGCAATCTTCTTGACATTACAATACCAAGAGCAGCCTCTGTGTGCCCTCTTTAATCATATTTATGTAGAACGGAGAGAAGGGGAACTCACACAGGAATACATATGCTTCATTGCAGATTGATATAAGTTATGCTAAAGCCCAACTGCATTCCTTTAGTGGTGAAAGCATGGGTTAATGTCTATGCAAACCAGGATTCTGTGTGGTTAAGTGTAAAAGTGGTTGTTCATATTGAATAAAACGGGAAGGTTATATTTCCTTTCTGCAGATAATTCCCACTCTGTGCATACTATAGACATAAAGGAAATAAAGGACATAAGGAAGAGTTGTAGTATTCAAGTCTTGGCCATGAAGAGAACCCAATTTTTTTTAACACTTATTGCAACCCTTCCTTGGTCTTTATTATTATGCCTCAGTCGCAGGTTTTAAAGCATGGTTTAACTGAAATTTCCATTGCACCAAGATTAAAACCTTGTTTAAACTAAACTCAGTTCACTTTTCCTTTTAAACTGAGATTAAATTAAATCCTGTTGCACCAAAATTATAAACCACTTTTTTTATAAACAAGTGATTGGTTTAACATTAATCTGACTCTATAGGAGGTTTACCTTAACAACTGCCCTTTTAAGATTAACTCAGCAATATAGATTAGATTCAACTTTACACATGCCCTTACACATGCACATGGCAAAGAAAAAGCAGTTTAGCATCTAACCAGAAGTCCAATAGGCAGAAGAATGTTCAGTAGGCTATTAAACAAAACTGCAACTCCTGTCAACCCAGTTGTTTGTTTGTAGGGCAGTATATATTTCTGTGTAAACCTTATATTTAACACACAATTAACCAGGTTTAGTTCAGAAAGAGAGCAACTCTGTGCAGTTTGTAACTTAACAAACTAACAAACCTTGTTAAATGTAGTGTAGTAACAGGTAAGTTTTGTTTTGAAATAGCAACTGCAGTTTTCACCTTCTCAATGGTTTCAAAACAATTAATTTTAATAATGCTTCCATTACAAAACTAGACTCAGTGAACAAGGCTTAATTCCACTAACCTCTGCTTTAATAAAACAAGCTGAATTTTAAATGGTGTAGTAAAATTCTGCTTAACTTCAAACTTGGTTTAAGATATTTTAAACTGAGTTTTACAAAACTGTTTAGCACTAATCAAAGTTTAAACTACACATTATTGGTGGAACCAGTGTTTGGTTCTTCCTTGGCTTGATCTTCCCTACACTATCAGTCATGACTTGCTCTTGTCTTGACTACAACACTAAAAGATGGATGTGTGAAGAAGCACCACATGCTCCTCTCAAATACCAGTGCCAATAGACTCTGGGCAGACAAGATTATTAGAACATGGAATGGGAGGAGGAGCAAGGCTTTTCTATCATAATGTCCTTTCGACAGGCGTCCAGAGGGCCCATGTCCTTAACCAAACAGGCTGGTTGGTCCTAGTCTTCTGAGTCCTCCCCTCTGCCCCTCTAGCTCCGGAACCCTTTCACTCTGCAAGCTTCCTGTTTGTCTGGTTGAAGACCTGGCCACTTTACTCTCCCAGGCTGCACATTGGGAGGGACGGAGGAGGAGGAGGCAAAAAGAATGAAGGATAGAGGGTAGGTTGGCGGGGACACGGCAAAAGGGAGAGACACTGAACACTCCCGAGTTGGGATTGATTTACTTCATTAACCGAGATTACAAGTTTAACTTATAAACCAGAGGTCAAAATTTCTCATTAACAAGGGGACCGTGGAGAACCTCAGGGCTTGGAGACCACTCTTATTACTGACTACACATTTCAATCTGTCTTTGATGTTCTAGGCCTGCCTTTCTACCCCCTCATTCCCCCCTCCTATTTTTTGGCAGCGAGGTTGATTTTAATTGTAGCTATAGAACAGAGCATAGTTTGCCTGTAAGCCAGCCTCCACATCTGTAGTGAGTGCAGCTTTAGTGATATTGGGTGCAGTCCATAGCTTGGGGCTAATTTTAATGGTCCCCCCTCCTCCTCCTTCATTGGAGACTCAGATTGTTTTCCACGTGATTCCTGTTAATTTAGCTGGAGGAAAGGGCATCAGTTTTCCTTGTGCTTTTCTCCCCTTTCTCCCTATGCCTCTCACTCTATTGCCTCACTCCTTCTTTCTGATCTACAGCCTCAAAGGAAGAAGGTGAAATGAATTCAAATGGAAAAATAGACTGTGCGCACTATTAAATCGCTTGCCTACCTTTGTCCCTCGAATTGTGCCTGGTACAGACAGATAGGGGAAAAGCAGCGTGGCTGTACAAACCAGGCAATTTAGCTGCTATTGTCGCCTCTACGTCAACAAACAAAGCTCTTCCTTTGATGTGATAAATGGCCTAAGTGCCACAATGATAACTCCGAGCTCGTAAATGTGTCAAGGATGTTTCAAAGCTCTGTTTTACACTACAGGACATGCACATTTTACATCTCCCAGGCTTTAGTGCCAACCTTAGATGTACGTTGGGAATGTGTCTCATATAAAAACAACATCTGAAGCAGGATGCACCGAAAGGGAAGGCAGCAGATCATAAAAGATAAAAAAAATAAAAATAAAAAATCAATGATGGATAGAAATGAAAGACAAAAGCATAATTTCCAGTGTGTGAATGACCAAATACAGTCTGATGTGATAATCATTGTGAAAAAGGCTCTATTTGTGTAACGGAACAATCTGAGCTTAAAAGCACAAATTTCCTCTTTTTTCACTTTGAACACAGTGAGTATAGAAATCATTTTAAGGCAGTTTGTTTTGATTTACAGAACTCAACTAACTCACTGTTTTAATAGGAATTATGCCAAACACCATTTGAATCAACTAGAAAATGGTTCTGCAGACTTTTGACTTTCTGTTTGTTTAGTGAAATAACAGCTATATGATTTATTGAACAAAAAACAAACTCCACATTACTTTATTTCATTAGAAAAGACACATAGTCCTCAATACAATTTCGGTTTTGCCCACTTAAATAAAATTGGAGTCTCATTTACTCTCCAAAACTTTACAGGACAGGAAAAAAGTCATAATAATAATTCATCAGATTTATATAGCACTTTTTCAAGGGATGCAAATACCCTTTACAATGGAGACATAAAACACATGAACACAATTTGTATACATAAAAAACAACAATTGAAGATGACAAACTAGGAGATTATGACAAGTTCTACGCTTTGATTAAAAGTTGAGTTTTTAGCCATTTGTTGTTGTTTGTAGTGAGCCCAGTTCAGATCTGTAGGGGGGCGGATTTTCACAGAGTTAGAGCAGCTATGGCAAAGGCTCTGTCGCCCAAGATGCAGTGCTTGGATTTGGTGATGAGAGTAAGATGGTTGGAGTCAGTGGATTGGAAGCTGTGTGTGGGCTGTGTTGTTGAAGGTGGTCTGTGAAGTGTGACTTTTGTAGAAAAGGTAAGTCTTTAACTGAAGGGTTGGCCCCTGTGAGTTAAATAAAGGTGAGGACTCTGAGACAGGTTTCTCTTGTGTGGACTCTGACTATGCCCTGACCCGCTGCTGGGGCCACACAGGCTCTCCTTCAGTGATCCTCCCAGAGCCTGGCCATTGGCTGGTTGGAGCTAATCCACCATGTGGAGGGAGCCCTGTAAGGCCCTTTTGTTCCCTCCTGCAGACTAGATCAGGCCGGAGACAGACATCACAGTCTGGACTGGTATCAGTTTCTCAGCCTGTGGCCATCCACATCCAGGCATATACCCAAGCCCGGCCAAGCAACGGTCAAATTAAAGGTGGGCAAGAGCAGGGGGGCGGCTGGGTTAGAGTGAAAGAGGAGAGACTGTGCCACCTGCATTCCGTCACAGTCTCAACATTAAGGGAAAAGTGGAGACAAAAAAAGCAAACGCAAAGGAATATCAAAGAAGGATTTAACAGGAACTCTGCCTCTCAATAAACAGTGCAGGGTCTCAACAAGGCCATTATCTGGCTCCTAATTTCAGCTTTGGCAAAGCACTGAAGGGCTGCCTTTGTCTGGGATTAATGCGGAAAGCTCAGGATGCGATGTCAGAGGGAAATAATCAGCGTGGGCCCTCATAACGTTGGCTGCTTGTGCTCCTGGCCAGGGCCCCCAGCTCATTTCAGTGGAGATGAAATCTATGACAAGCCCCTCAGTGAAGCTAAGAGCAGGCAACAGTCCAGTAACACCCACAGGCCTGCAGGCATCCTGTGACCCCCTTAGAAAAGTCACATTCACTTTGCTCTGGAGAAGGGAAAGAGAACGCCGCTGGCGCTTCCAGCCCATGTGAAATGAAGAAATGTGAGGAGGTGAAAACCAAGTGAAAATAAGTTAAGATTCCTCCTCCACAATCACTCTAGAGGGGGGGCACTGTGACTTCAACCTATTATGGCCCTCTAATCAACATCAACATGACATTAAAAAAGGAACAAACAGGAAAAAAACTATTTCAAAATAATGTTTATTCATGTTTATGTTGTGCACCTCAATTTGAGAAAGCATCTACACTGTATGCAGCAAGGTCGCGGGCTACTAACCATCAGGGTAAAACATTCTGAAAGAGGATGGCACTGCATTCAAGGACCAGAAGTAATGCTTTTATTTTGTTATTTATGCTTTTTTAGCGGGTGCATTACTATGCTCCTCTACAGCATATTGCTGCTAAGCCAAGGATGTGAAGATGCAACTCAATAAGCAGGTTATTAAAATGACCAATTGACATTCAAAATTCAAACCTATTTTACATTCATCATATTTACAGATAAATATGTGGAATTTAAATGTATCCCCTGATGCCTGAAGGGGCATATGGCTTGGTACAGAAAGAAACTGTGCATGACTGCATGTATGACTGTGCTGCAGAAATATAATGCTACAGTCATTACATCTGGAGCCTCAAACAAGAGAAGGTTCCTCTGCAACAACACAGTTCAGCTTAATTAAGAGATGAGGCAAGTCACAGGAGAGTATGTCACTGTCCTTTGCACAGAAGTGCACTCCCATATACTTTACATGTGCCGTTAACTCTCTTCTCTTCTTCTGTAAACCTTTAGGGAGCAAACTGCCATTTGTCTTACTTTGACTCCCAGCTTTTAGTGTAGTATATTGTTTAAGACATTATCACACAACTACATTGTTATTTCAAGAAATTCCTTAGATCAATCTACAATCTCCAACAATCTCCCTGTTTCTGATTTTATTGTAAAAGACCATTAATGAAAAAAATCTAAAATACTATGTACCCTATGAATTTCTCCTTAGCACTCAAAACTAATCTAACTTTTAATTTCTGTCCATCCAGGTCAGGAATAGGCATTTGATTTTTAAAGCTTAAAGATGTGGGTTAAAACATTTCAAGAACATTTAAGACTATGCCCAAGTGGGCCTTTCTCAGATACTTTATTGTCTCTAGAAATAAATTTACTCTGAACTCTTTGTCAGGACTAGATCTTACCTCTGTCCCTGATGGTGTGCTCCCAGGTGAATCAAGCTTCCGTTTTTTGCGTGGTCCGATGGCTGCTAGTGCTGTAAGGTTTGCGTCTCGCTGTCTCATCTGGGCCAGTTCCTGCTGCTGCATCTGGTAAAGTCAATGACAACACACATCTTTATTTAACTACAGCCTGTGACAGAAAACCCTACCACAAGATCATAGACAGTAGAAAAAACACTAGAACACTATATCAACCACATAAACTCACAAACAACCACTAAAGATGATCGCCATATGGAAAAAAAATAGTCATGGTGGTTACATATATATGGGGTGACATGACAGTTGACTGGCATGAAAACCATCTCAAAATCTTGACAGACCAATATATTTTAGATGGACTGTCAGGAAAGGGATCCAGGCTTCTTGGAGCCAATACTCCACGCCAGCTTTCTTGTCAGTGAACGATCCTATAATTTAGTATTTCTATGTTTTAAACACAGCACGTTATGGGAATCTCACTCTCCTAGAGAGACTTGATGCTATGTGTGAACAAGAAAGACAAATGTGAATTCCAAAAGACATAAATGGAAAAAATTGCTAACCTGCTGTAAACCATTAACACTAATCATAAACTGGGCACATGTGATTGTGTGGAGAAGGGATCCGGTCATATAGTCTTATTGTCAATTACATTTTGCAATTGATGTTATATAAAGGGGGAGGTTGGGGGGAGGCATTGCCCAAAGTAATGTCATGTCTAGCTGCAGGGCTGAGGGGGAGCCCAGCGACGCTAAGAGCTGCCCTTTCTATTGGTTGGACGTGTGACGGCCCGAGGCCATGGCACAGAGGGTGTCAGCACTCTCTCCAACATGCAAACACAGTGCACACTATCAATCTTGGCCACAGCACAGGGAATGTCTACCCACCAGCTTGCCTGCGTGACTGCCTGCTGGGGGAGAGAGGCCTGGATTGAAGTGAACAGGGACAATCGATGGGCGCTTTCATGTCTTTCATGTTCTTTTATGTTATCTCTCAGCATGTGCTCTGTGGGTGCTGGTGTTTGCGTGAGGCATGTATGTTGTCTGATCAGGGGAAAATTTCATGTTACTTTCAGATGGCACTCTGTAAAAGGTTGCTTTGGTGTACAAAGTCTAATCTAAAATGTGCATGCAGTTGCCTCTGATTTTTTCCAAAAAGCCCACTGGCGAGGCATGGCCTTTAGGGTGTTGCCACTTCACATTTAGCATGGCGGAAATGTTGAAAGATTCAAACACGCTGACAACACAAAGAAGAGGAAAGAGCCAACCAGCAGAATACACAATATATTTTTCGTGTTAAGTTAAAGAATACTGAGCGTTAGACAATTATGAATATTAATGACATGATTGCATCCATGAAAAATATAGTGTTTTGAGTCAAGAGTAGGGTTTTTATTATATGCAAATGAAATAAATGAAATGTGATGGTGACTGCAGCAGCTTACAGAGATATGGAAAGATGATTATTAGTCCTGTCCAAGAGTAACTGGAGTATGTTACCAGTGCAGAACATAAAAAGAAGACAGACCTCTCTAGGCCTGACCTTAAAGAGTTATACTGGAAGAAAATGTGTGTGTCTGTGTGTGTTGGGGGGGGGGTTAGAGATAGGACCAGTATCTTACTGATGGCACCAGGATGCCGGCATCTCTGCCTGGCAGTTGGCACCAGGCATGGGCTTCCAACGCCCACAGCAACTGCCTGCGTTTTCAGATTTATGACTGTAAGATAAATGAAGTCTTCATTTTACCATCTGCAAGCTTCTATTCTGCATTTCCCGACAGTAAGGAAGCCGCCATGACACTGGGAGACAGATTTCTGATGTCAGTCTGGTGCCATTATACTAAGTCCACCTTTGTTTTATGGCTTACAAGAGCTACAACACAAAGGTTGGGTAGACAGGAATAGTTATTTGTGTGCCTAAGGACTGTATTTAACCAAGTGACTACAAATTCACTCAAATATTTACATACCTTGCACTTTTATTTTAACAATGCTGTCAACCACATCCATGGATGCAGACATGTTGACCAGGTTCAGCTCTTAGTGTGATTATTCTTCATTATGTTTTATTATTTAAATCTTTAAATGGTTACATTGGGTATATTACACCAGACAATACCTTAAAAATAGCAAAGGTCAGTAATAAAGAAACTGCTGGAAAAATGCTGTTAGAAGGATGCATACATTTGCCAGGTTGGATCAGTCCTAGGTCTGTGCTTCTCAAGTCACTTAAATAACAGTGTTTACAACGTGAATGCCCTTTTAAAGATTGGGCTTGGTAAGTCAAATTATCAGCAAAGGTCAGGTAATGTAAAAAGTAAAAGAAAAACGAAAAGAATACAAATACACAGCTGAGTCAATCAACTGGAAGCCAGTGATTTGAAGATATGTTTTCATTTCTGGAAGTTTTTCTTATATAGATATAGATTGGTCAAATAAGACATACAAGCAATTTGACACTACAGTAATTCTCAGTTTAATTATTATTACAATTAAATTGTCTTTACTGTTTTTGGACCTTTTTTTCCACTTTCTGAAACTTTAAGCACTGTGCCCTAAATAGAATGACAACAATGTCAAGATATAAATAAGAGATAAGAAGGGTTTTTGTTGCAATACAACTAACAACAGTGCTCTCCTATGATGCAAAAATGTCCAAAGTGCAGCAACACCCTCAGTGTGGTATCATATGAAGAAGATCACAGCATTAGAAGAGCTGCAGAAACTATGATGACCAACCTGCCATCCTCCATCTTTGCCATTTTAACAAAGGCTTTTCTCCCTCCCTTCCTGTGCCTCGCTCCCACCCCCCTGCAGGCCGGAGGGGCTGCTCGCGGCTCCCCAGACGCTTACAGACAGATGTCCTTGGTAGAGCAGAACACGCTCTGCTTGACGTCACGAGCAGCTCCAGGGCTGCGAAGGAAGCTAAAGGGCTTTGGTCCCTGCAAAGACCAAAGTACAAAAGCCAGACTGTGGGTTTGGAGTGGGTCTGTGCCTTACCCTCCCCCTAGCCAGCTCTGGTCCAACAGGGCACAGCAGGGAGCATCTCGCTATATACACATAACATATGCCACTTATGGTCAAGACACCAAACAGCCTTAGTGCATACATTTTATATAAGGATGAGCGCACTAGCGGGCCTCAGACCTCTGATAACAGCCTTGCCCTAACATGCTCACCCCTGATGTATACAAGACAGCTTATAAATATACAGTGATGCATAAAGTCACAGTTTATTTGAGCATGGACATTACAAAACAGAAATGAATAGCTAAGGATTGTTCGTGGTGGACATCCTATAACTATGAAAAATATTAGGCAAAAGCCAAACTCATTCACCAAAACACCAGAAAATGGCATAAAACCTCAATGAAAAGTAAAAGAACAGCATGTGATACATAATATGTAACTACTAATGAGTACCATACAAAGTTAAATCTGTAATGTCAATATTTATTGTCAGTCAAACTAGAAAAACACACACAAAAACAACTTTCTGCTGTTGTTTGCTGGTAATACATTACTATAACTGATCTCATTTCACTGTGTATAGAAGCTATAGCTTAAGGATGCAGCTTGTGAAAGACGGCTATTAAAGTCCAACTGTGAACCTCAAACAACAAACCTGTAAAACCAAAATGCATCAAAAGCAAAAAATGTTACTACCCTCCAATGCAAGTGTAAAAACCATTCCTAAAAGTGAGACAATAACTGTATCTCATATTTATGTATATTGCTTTTATTTCAAAACATGTCTTTTTTTGAAAATGTATGCTTCGGGGTAAACTGCCATTTTATGAATATCTTCTGCATTGTATGTTTTCCCGTGGATCTCATTCACCTGACACCCACATGGCCGACATTACGTGAACATCTGCGAGCAGCATCTTGGGGCCTTTCTTCATGTGAAGTGCCTGGCAGATAGTTTGCTGCAGGGAGAAGGGCCATTTGCAGCAACCAATCAGGTTTCTATTCTCCATCTGCACTCAAACACTACAAAGAGATGAGAGCAGCCTCTTTCTACTAATGTACAGCAAAGCCTCACAAACATGACCCGGCTTATCAAAAATTAAACACTAATAGACCTATATTTGACAAGAATGCATTCTGTCACATGTCACACTAATAGCTGTCATGTCCACTGGGACTGATGTTAAAGCAAGTCTTCTCAGTTTACTCAATAGTTAGCAATTTAATGATTATGAAATTGCATTTGTTTTAATGTAACAACTTGAAAATTATTTTATACTTCAATCTTCTAAAATAATAAAAAATACATAAAACAAATCAAACCCACAAAAATCTGAGTACTGATCCTGTTCCCGACGCTATTCTTTACCTATGCAGATTAATTTAAAATACATGCATGAGCTGGTCTTGGCTCGCAGTCTTTCATTTCCTCTGAAGCTGAGTGTGTCAGAAGAGTTTACAGGGCCAAGGACCAATTATTTAGAGCTGTAAGCGGTCCCTGAAGCTAAGGTCATTATGTGAGTGTCACTATCATGACCTTACAGTTCATCTGCAACTTATTTGCAAGGATTAGAAAAGCCCACAATTGGCTGCAATAACTAGATATAATACATAGGTTAAGCATGTCATTTATTTGCTATACTATTTGTGCTATGTATATTGCAGACAGACAGAAATCAGTGCTAAGCAGATTCTGTCGGTGTTCCACCAGAGTGACAAGGGGAGAGAGGTGATCATTAAAAATACTGCTTATCTAAGGAGAAATTTCCTGCTTTAAATGTTCTCCCACTTTGTCTCATTCTCTGCTGCCGTGCTTCGTCTAGCAGTCTTTTCTCCCCGTCTCTCTTCTTTTTTAACATTTAGATTTTCCGCTCGTCACCTTCTATTGATCACGTCTAATTTGCATCCAAGAAAAGATGAGAATATTCACACTCCGAGAGAGGACGGTCTCAATGATTTATTCATTTGCAAATCAAAAAAAGAGAGTGAAAAGAAGGTAGATGAGAAGGGGAATCTTCATAGGCACCAGGCGACTGGCGGGCTCTGAGGCTGGGCTCTTCTTGCCTTCACCGCCCCCAGGCACATGGTGTGCAAGTCCTCCTAATTAACAAGGTGAATCATGCTGCCGCTCTCTAATTAGCCAACATGACAATCTAATGGAAACATGCAGGCCATGCTGGCACACTTAGCATCACCTCTCATAGACCCTCACTACTGTCCTCCCCATATGGATTCCACAAAAATTACACCTTTAAATGAAAAGGTGGGGCAGAGCAGTTTCTAGGAGGTGTGCGTTTCTGGAGAGGTCAGAGATCGAAAGTACGGTAGCTGCAGAGGTTGAGGTGTTTTTATCTGCTCTTGTTCTGTGTGCGCGGTGTTTGTTGCCTAATTGAAACGTGTCCTGCCTCCCGCTCACTGATATCCCAGGCAAAGGAGCTGGCACCTCGCCACCAGCATAGCTCAGCATGCCCAATTCCCTTGTCGCTCCAGTCCCAAGGAGTGCTACACAAAGAGAAAAGTGAACCTACAGGCTTCTGTAGCAAGAAGACGAGTTTGTATCTTCCTCTCAGGCAAAAAATCTCCTTTTTGTTGTTTTCCTTCTCATTACAGCACTTTGTAATACTTGAAAAACACACAGGAACACCAAAGGTACTTTTAAAGCCTGCTCCTTTTTTCTTGTAATATGTCTCGAGGTGATAAAAAAGCGGAAGTTGGGTGTACCGACAACAAAGCAGCAAATAAAAATAGGGTTTAGTAGCCTGTACATCTTGAAAAACAGACCTTTGCAGTGATCATTAGATTATACATAACATACTGTATATAAATAAATAGACCTAATGATGGCAATAATACATGAAAAATGCATTAAAATAAAAATTATAGACAGAGATCGGCACATACCTGGTCTTTAAGAAACTGGTATTAAGGTGCCTTTGAAAGGCCAGAAAAGCAGAATATAATGCGTATGGACTGGGACACACAAAACAGCAGGAATTCTCTTTGAAAGTCGGTACAGAAAGAGAGAGAACATGGAGGAGGGAGGGAGGACGTTGCCCTGGGGCTTGCCTGCCAGGAAAGAGCGCCTCTTTGAGCAGAGCAGTTTGTAGAGGGCCAGAGGATGAGAGCCTATGAACTTGCAGATATAACTGGTCTAATAAAAACTAAGAGGCTGCTCCATTGTCCTCTGACACAAAAGGCTGCCCTCTATGGAGAAGTGTGAGGCTCTGGCTGATAGGGCGCTCAGTGTGGGTGGATTCCAGCCTCTCCATGACCTGGTCACTTGTGGAGGATGCCAGGCCAAACACAAAACATGGATGTGTGCATTAAGATCTGGTGTACACTGGCTGTGCAAAGAGTTACATTTAAATTATACAACATTCAGGCAAGGAATTCTTCTTTAAGTGTAAAATAAGGGTAAATATGATGACTTTGACCATAGTTATTTATATGTTACATGTAAATTAGGCCAATGTATATGTACACAAATATATTCACACATATATGTTCATGGAGCAGTAACTGTGGGCTTTTAATTGGACTCTTGCTTGGTTCAAAGTTGAGCCTGGGCAGAATTAATTTAGTTGAGGTTAAAGACATTTCAAATGTTGCTGAAACAAAATGGGCAAAACATCTCATTATGCCTGAAGAAAAAAAATATTTCAAGAAAATTATTTGAAAAACCTTTGGAATTGACACTGAAAAGTTATGGTTTTACTGAAATATTTTGGTATTACTGTAAGCAACACAGACAATAAAAAAAGTAAAAGCACAACTTCTGTATCATCAAAATATATCAAGTCAATAAGAACTAACAGAAGGACTTTCAGATGAATGTTAACCAACATACTCTCTATCAATCCCTAAAAGCTTGGCCACATTTCTCACTGTCAGCCAGTGAGCAATGACAATAAAACAAGCACATTATGAGAGTAGTAGAAAGTTTTTGGCTCAGAATGGAGTAGTATAAACATTAAGTGACGCCTGGCGGCTTCCAACTAGTCCAGTGGCTACTGAAGTTTCCTCCAGCTTTAATATACAGTCTATCACTATGCCCCTGTAGGAAAATATAATCCAAATGTTCAAATGTAACACAAACTTTTGTCTAGTCATGTGTGCTGGTACATGTGCATAGTTTATCGAAGCTGCATCCTTAGCTAACATTTCACCAAGTTGAAATATTGGTATTCTTGCAATGACCTGGTTTGCTTCTGCAGTTGACCTGGCTCAAGCAAAAGCTTTTGGCCAAATTTGTCCAGCTGTTGTGGCCAATTTGTCTTTTTCCCTCTCCCCTCATCGTTCCTCTCCTGTCCGCTCTCCACTCCTCTTCCTCAGTTCACTTGTTTCCTGTGTCCAGTTGTGCCTGCAGACGCGGTTGTGATGATGAATCTATGGCTGCAGTGTTTCTGTGTGTCTGACACAGTGATGTATCTCCACTGGCCATAACTCCCTCTCGATCTCTACCTTCCCTCTTTCCCTCGCCCTGCAGTCTTCGTCTCTGTCTTCGTCCCTCCCTCTTGCCCATTCTCTCGCTCTCAATGATTAGGCATTGCCTGGCCTCCTGCCTCGGTGATGGAGCGGACAGAACACACAGACCCACAACCACCAACAACAACAAACAGAAACTGAGCTTCACAATTTGCCCATTGATTTTCACTGGGGGCATTTCTGAAATAGCCCATCTGACCTTTCGGCCAAACGATAGTGAATAGAGGAAACCAGAGGCACTAGACTGTTGTTTTTTCAAAACCACTGACCAGGAAGCACGACTAGTGAGGTGACTTTTGCACGACAACACTATAGAGCAGTGAAGGAATTAAATGGATTAAATCCAGGCAACAAGATCCCTCAAGTGACACCTTAAAGCCAGAGTTTCATTAGACCCAACAATACTGAAAATGCAAGTGTCAGAAGTCCAGAAGGCATCATACTTGAACATACAGAGGGTTATATGCTTTAAAAAAAATTGTGTGTTGTATGGCAGCCTTCTGCAACAGCTCTACCTAAATGTTAAAATGTACTTTTATAGACCACCTACAAAATCAAACTGGCACAAACTTATCCTGGAACTTTTCGGCCTGGCGTATCTAACCTCTGGTTTCCATTCCAAAAAGGGACAGTTCCATGAACTGCTGCTGTAGCCTCAGTACTAAGCAGTGCAATGGTCACTAGACATTTTTTCTTTTTCTTTTTTATCTCTCTATGTTTTTGCCTATGTTGTTATTCGTTAAAATTTTACTGTTTGCACCTACAACTACATTTTGGACATATATTTTATATAACAGAAATTGCTGTTGGGAACCAGCAACAGCAAACACATACTAGTCATTCCCTAGGAGCTCAGGAGTAGAAGACAGGAAAAAGCTAATGGCACCCACTGACTGAAAAAAACACAAGACTGCTAATTTTGGATGCAATGGTTTTACTTGTCTGTTAGCACATTGAGTCCTGACCAGAGATGGGTAGTAACATTAACTCAGTTACATTTACTCATGTAACTTTTTGAAAAAAAAATGTTTTACTGGACAGTACATTTTACTTTTACTTGAGTAGATTTGTGGATCGTTCACCAATCAGTTTTCCATCATCTCCATTATGAGTTTTTAAATGTCGGACTAAAGCGGATTTCCAGGCAAAAGCCCTGCCGCATTTGGTGCAAATATACTCCCCGTTCTCCATGTGTGTCTTCTTGTGGTCCCTCTGAGCCACTGAAGACTTGAAAAACAGTCACATGACAAACACAACCTGTGGAGGCATTGCAGCACAAACTCTTCACAAGGAGCAGAATTAATAAAACCATGAAAAATGGCAGAGGCTAATGTCTTCAGTGTTGAAACTGAATAGAATGAACAGCACTGGCTTCACGAACAAAGCATGTTTGGCTCACACACAGAGCAAACAACAGCTGTACTGTTCAAACACAGAGACATTCTGTGGGGATTGGTTTCAAAAGCTTGTTGTTAAAAAGTGAGATTTGGAAATTTGTGTTTCTTCTTCCTTAATTTGTAATTTTGGAAAGTTTTTTTTATTTTTACTAAATTAAATTTTTTATTTTTTGTAAATACCAGATTATTTTATATTTTTGGCTGATTAAATAATTTCTAAAAAAAATTATCAGACATTACAATCAAAATGTTACATCATCTTGAGTAAAATTATTTTGAAGTAACCCTACTCTTACTTGGGTATAATTTTAGGCTACTCTACCCACCTCTGGTCGTGACAGTCCAAGTATCTTCCTACCTAAAAATGCCCTTCTCCTTAATGTCTGCATACAGCTGTTAATATTATATTTGTGCATATAGTGAATAAGTGAATAGTAATTAATTGCAGTAATTCAATTTTTCTGATAATTATTGAATAATTCTATTTATTAAAATATTTGTTCCCATGCCATATCAATTATGGCTCATTGTAAATTAAAGTGAATTAAGAATTACAGTAAAAAAACAAAAAAAACAAATGAAGTCCAGACTTCACATTGAACATGATTTGAGAATATAATTTTGTTGTCTTAAACTTGATAAGCAGCTGTGCACATTCTGCACAGCAGCGTCCACAATACGCTGCACCTGTGTTTTTACAAACAAATCCTGCGCCACCTTCATTTACGCACAAACACTTAGTTCAAGTATATAACACACTGTAATTCCATCTTTCCCCAAATGATGGTTGTTTAGAGGCTGTGTTTTATGTGCGTGAACAGTGAAGAGGGGCTTTAACAGAGGCTGGCTCCTCTGCCCGTCGCCTGGAAGAGTAGCTCGGGCTCATTATCCTGATGAAATTTGCACAGATGTGTGAGCTGCCGACAGACTCGGCTGTGACACAAACAGCCAGCTCTGTCCCCTTGAGCCAGTCAGGTGATGAAAACCGGAGAGGCACGGGGGCTGAGAAACGGCGGCCATTAAGCAAAAAAGAAAGAGGTGTGGGAGTGTGGATGTGCGTTGTTATGAGTGTGTGCGTGGACCGGAGGTCTGGGGAGTTTTACTTTCTTGTGGGGAAAGCATTACATAAAGTAACAATTTCTAAACCGCCTTTTTAAAATTCCAGATGAAAATGAAAATGTGCATACGTGCATGATGCGTCTCTTCACGAGGAGCTAATCTGGCCATATCCAGATGATGAGCGGACTGCCACTTAACAGGGACGAGATCCACTTTGATCACATGGCCCCTGGGGCAAACCTATCGCGCTGCCTATTACGCTGCTTCATTTGCATATGTGGGGCTTATGGGTAGGCTGAGATCTACTGTGAATGTTCTTAACTGCTGCAGAACTCAATGCTGCTAGAAAGATGTCCACAGTCAACGCAGAGAAAAGACAGAATACTGCCAGCACCTGGGGAAAGTGAAGTCCACTTGTCACTTGAAGGTCGGTCATAAGTTCAGTGAAATAGAATGGCTTTAAAAAAAATACAAAAATACAATACTTTGCCGAACAACTATAATGAGCTGCCCTTGAGCCAGGCATTTACAGATACTTCTTAAAGCAAATGGTCAAGTAGTCTTAGTGATACATTATGAGAAAATAAACTTTAAGTTATTGATAAAAGTGCATACATCTTCAGCAAACTTTACTTGAATGTATTAAAGGCTTTTTTTATATAAAGCAAGCTATACAGAGCAAACCATTTGAGCTCTTTAAGTTGTACATCAACAATAACAACAACAGGTGAACACGGGTGCCTTTTTCTTCCTCCTGTCTGCTCAGACTCAGAAAGCTACACACAAGCCTCTTGATCTCTGTTCGCAAGCCAAGCACTAACATCAACCAGAGAAGTTATTCTGGAGTAAACAAAGAAAAGAAATCAAATGCAAACTTTCATTGTGACATAACAATGTTGTCTGCGTAAACAACTTTAACCAACCACCAAATGAACACGGTCTACTCTCGCAGTCCCACCGGGAATTCATTTTTGAAGTCCTCAACTTAGGATGACAGCATTTACCAATGTGCTTTCAACAAAAGTAAGTTAAGTATAATGCCTTTTAAATTATTAAAACAGCACGGGTCTATTAAGCCACGGAAAATAAAACATATTGTGTTGCTAAAAAAAAGTTACTGTTGAAAGTAAATAGTTTGTTTTTGCCGCAATTTTTTTAAAGAACAATGTGTTTTAAATGTAATGTCAGAATTGAATCAGATTAATATGAAAGAAGATTAAACATACAATAATTATGTCACTTCTAACTTCTACTAAAATCGGAGAACTTATTAAAAAATGGTTTGTTAAAATTAGCTCAAGCTGAAACAGACGATGAAAAGAAGACTTGGTTTGGAGTGTGTCTAATCCACTGAATATAATTTTCCACATATGGGCATCAATCGACGTGAATAATTACTCAAACTTTTTTTTTTAAGTCCGACTTTAAATGGCATTACATATGTAGTGAGGCATGAAAAATTAATACACAGGAGTCGGAGAAATGTCAAGGGTAATGATCTCCGCATCAGCTTACCTCCTTAGCTTTCTGTTTCAGTCGAGCTTGCTCTGGGTCCTCTTGCCTCGAGCGGCTCTGTGGAGTAGAGGGAGGTGGGGGACACAGGTTAACAGCTGGTTTAAGGAGCCCACCCCCCCTTTTCACTATTCATCTGTTGCTGCTGCTGCAAAAATAGTACAAAATGGGAACAGGATACAGAGGTGTCAAGGACATCGTATTTGAATTCAGAGAAGTGCAATGGAGCACCCCCCGCGGGGCAGTGCCCTTTAAACCCGCTCCAAATCCGGGCCTAAATAAGCCGCTGGAGGGGGATTCTAATCAAAAGAGGTTATTAAAAATTCTGCACAGCAGACACACACACACACACACACAGGGCAGAGGATGTTGGCGAGTATCGGTGGCAGAAACTCTGTGTATGTCACAATGAGCCGTTGTGGCTAGCCACTGCATTGTGTTTGTGTGTATCCCTGGTGTAACAACACAGCACTTCTATTTTCATCAGTATCCAAGATCTGGGTGAATGTACTTGTCCCTGGGAATCCTTCAGCACAGCTAAATATGTGACGGGCTGGCAAACCTAACAACAACATGGCTACAACAGAAGATACAATTTACTGCTTCACTGTTTTTCAAAACGTTGTAATATATATATATATATACATGTATATATATATATACTTTAAAGTTTTTTGGACTGATGTGGTGTTAAAATGTGCTATTTCTTTTCACATTTCTACTCAGCAACTTTTACCCTCCACTACTCAGTCCTCCTCTCATCTTCCAAGTCTCATAAACACCGAGTTGCTCCTCTTAGCGTTCCCGTTAATTGGCTTTAAATATATCAGGCAGTTCACGTAGTGGTCGGTATCTCAATGAAGACTAATGCATTTGCCCTCCTGTCAACCAGAGCATCCCCAAGACTGAGTCATATTTGAAATGGACGGCACAGTGGAGGGCAGGGCTTGCTCAGAAAGAGCAGAGAAGAAAAGGGTGGGTTCGTTTAGTGGGTTCTTATTTAAGAGGTCAAATTAGCAGTAAAGTGGCGGACTGGGAGGCGGGTGGCAGTTAAGGAGGGGTAGCTACAGATGGACTGTTTACAAAGGGCAGTGGTGCCAGTGGCAGGTTTTACATTTACCCTGTCAGTTGCCCTGGTTTTTCCACTTACAGGGGAGAACATGGAAAGAGAAGAGTGGCAATGAAATGTTGACAAGCTTTGTTGGGTTTAGAGATATATAGTCTAGAAATAGTATATTTTTATAGTTAATCATTATATTTGTCATAATCATGTTTAAACCAAGGCATTTGTAATTAGTTATTGCAATTAATTATTATTTAAATTTTTTTTCATAGTTAAATGCAGTCTCCTTCAATTAAAAAGGCAGTAATTCTTTAAATGCTAGTGTAGACAACATTAATTTGAAAATGTGGCATTACAATTTGTGTGTGCAGTATAGTTCTGAAAGTTAAAATATGGGTTTTGTTGTAGCCTATTGACAAAGCCATGGTAACATAGTGCTTGAATATAACACTGATTTAAGGTGCTTAATCTTAAACAGTGAGGTAAGTCTTTCCTACTAAGATTTAATCCTGTTAATGAAGTAGTCTTTTCTGCAGTTAAAAAAGATTGCATTGTTTAACCATCTAGAGAAGTAGCAGACTGGATCCTTTCATATAAACACACTTTAAAATGTTATTTCCTGCTGAGACTGTGTTTTTAACAATCAAGAGCAGGGCAATGTAGCACTTCCTAAAAGGAAAATCAGACCGGTCAGGACGTTTGGAGGCCTGTGTTCATCAACTAGGATTTTCTAATATCCTGCATGGCAGGACCAGAGCGTAATAATGCAATTAAGACAGTAAGGTGTGCTGCAATGAGAATCTTTACTCTGGGACATTGGCCATTCAAAATTAATTAAATTAACCTAGCTTTCTCCTAATGCTGCACTGCGGGGCATTTTCATTTGCAAAAGATTCGCTGTCTCTTTTTTTGGTCAGTGGGGATTTTTATCAAAATTTTAAGACTTTTTATCTGATAAGAACTGGATTTTAAGAGAGTTGTGATCTGACTACTGAACAGGTAAAAGTGTAATAAAAGAGATTTATTTATAATAGTGTCCTTCTGGACTTTTGTACTCGCATGTGACAAAAGACTGAAACACAAGTCTAATCTAATCATTTCACTCTTTTGCCTTTATGGTTTTCCTTTTAGGTTCTCATCTCAAATTAGGAGTTGGGAGATTGCAACATTTTGAAGATTTGTTTTTCTTTCAATGTTAATAGAGACAAATGGTACAAGAACTTTTAATGGGAGCTTTTATCCTGAAGGTAATGACCACAGGACAATCTGCGGTCACATTCTAGCCATATTCAGGCCTTATTGAAGCCAGATGTTCATATCTTTATTTAATCTCTATGATTGAAACAACATCTAGGCTGGTTGGTGACTCATACTGGACGGTTGGGACACATAATCATATATTCTATGGAACCTGCCTGTCTGCATCTGATGCTCTGTTTCACCTGAGCTGTCAATGCTTGTAACAGAGGGATGCTTTGCAGGTTTGATGTTGGGAAGGGTGTGTGTGTTGTACAGGATACCACCCCTCTCCTCATTGTGTCCAGGGAGGAAGAGTCAGGACAGAAGAGCCCTGGGGCCAGGAGCCTGAGAGGACACACGGAGGTCACTTCATCCACTGGTGTCACACTCTAATTCATCTGTCAGGGCCTGGGCAGGAGCAACATGCACGTTCGCACAGCAGTACACAAGCACACACTGTTGCACAGGGACAGAACAGTTCCAACACATACACAGCGCTGTCGAGATGGTTTGTGAGGAGAAAATAACTTACTTTTGCAGCTTTCAACAGGATCTCTCTTTCCTGTTCGTCCTTCCTCTGCTTTTCCATTCTCTCCAGCTGTTCGAAGAAACGGAGCTGGGAGCGCACATCTGCAGACTGCTCATAGCACTCGTCATCCTGACAAGCAGACAGAGAGATGACAGATGCAATTAGCACAAGGACTAATTCAGTGGCTCTCTGAGGGTCTTGAGACACATAAGAAGAAACCCAGGTAGAACAATCATCAAGCGTCAAGATGTTGTATGAGGCACTTGTAGATTAGGCATGTTGTCACTTGGTCTTACAGTAGTTCACCTGTACTACTAAGTAAATCTCCACAATCTAAAGGTATCCCATTTAACTATGATTCAAAATATCAGTATAAATGCACAGTGGTACACATGGTCTTTTTAAAGTTTCTGCTGTTGTTTATTGTATACATTGGCTCTCCTTGTGGTCAAAGGCGCAAAGTTCTTGAGTTGTTGTCTATAAGAACAAATATTTTATAAAAAAGGGGCAAACCTGGCAACAAAAACTTTAAACAGCTGCCATTGTTTACAGTCGAGATCTCAGAGGTGGCTCACCAATATACAGAAAAAAATAAAACCCTAATCATTAATGCATATCTAGACCCCCAACTGAAACACGAGTAAGTATAAACATAACAGCGCCCTTTAACATGCAAACTTTTCCTATTTACAGGCAGCACATCTCTTTGCACACAGTACGCACCTCCCATGAGGGAAATAAAAAGACACAAGTCAAAACAACTTTTTTGGGTCATCAAAAGTTAATAGGATAATTGCTCATGTGTGTACGTGTATGACTATATCTGTTCCCTCAAACTTGATTTGGATATCCCTGTCTGTTCTGACTTTGTGTGTGTTTCCATGAGTGGATGAGAGGAGCTGGGTTTCACAGAGCACAAAAGACACATCAGAGAAGGCTCATCGCCAGCCCCCCTCCCCTCACTCCCTCTCATCCAGCCACTTGTCTTTGTTGCATGCGCTGAGCCTGCACTCTTGCCGTAGCTCCTGCCGCTGCCGCCGCCGAAGACCGGTTGCACTTTAAGGCCGCTTTGTCTTTTGGTCTTTTCTCTCTTCTTCTCTTTTTCTTTTCGCTGATGTCAACAGAGTGGCTTCACAGAGCTTCATGTCTCTCACACACCTCATTTACAAAACCACAAAAAAGGAAAGGGAACGAATGAAAACCATAGGCGCAAAACAAGATGGGGACAGCTTCAGCGATGCCTGTTCCCTCCGCCTTCTTTCTCTTGCGTCAGGAAAAACACACTTTCAAAGTTTCTTTTCTCAGTTCTTCTCTCCATGCCAAGATTTTAGAGCTGGAGCAGAGGTGGATGTGAGCTTGTTTACCAATTATATGTGGTTGTAAGGTTTTATAACAGCTATATATGAGATAAAGACACAAATATTGAGAAATGTGCGCACTAAGCATAAGCTCTTAGAAACTGTTTGTACCCCAGGTTTGTCCGACTGACAGGAAAGTTTTACTGTTCATAAACTTAAGGGTATTATGAACCATTATTGTTTTTGTGGCGTGCTTGCATTTGTGAATTTATGTGAAATTGTGCATGAACATGCACAATTTGTGCATGTTCATGTAAAACTAGAGTATAATGTCCTTACCAATAAACCTATATTCGACATTGCTCTTTCTTTTCTTTTGAATTTTTAACCCAATGGTCATGCACCAGTTGTTAAAAGGTTTGTGAAAGTATGAGTAAAACTCGTTTAAAAGAGTGTAAGAATGCATTAATTTGGCTTTTGACAGTAATCATTTTAAATAAGTGAATTTAATAACTTCAAATAGTACATAAAAATTTATTCATATATTCTGTACTTCCAGACATGTTGCATTTGCTCTCAATTTTGATAATTTTTTATTGTATATATATATATATATATATATATATATATTTTTTTTTTTTTTTTTACACACAAAAAAATATATGAGATCCAGTGTTGATCATCTGGTTCCAGAGACATAAGAAGGGGATATAGGTGCTGCAAATCTGGGAAACAAAAGAGGAACAGGACAGATGCTAAACTGAACAACATGGACTATCTCCTGCATCAGGTTTTTGAACAACAGAGAGCCAGCTGCAGGACAGCACACCATAAAAAACTCCTTCAATTGCCCTTTAACGAATCCTAACAACAGAATTTCCTTTTCGGAATTAAAGTTAAATTGAAATTGAAGGTTCGCAATGCCTGATGCTGTTTTGGGTAAACTCAAAGTAAAGGACCTCTTACCTTACAGGAGTCAAGTCGGTGTTGTGCTATGGTTGAAATCTTTTCTACCACCGTGCGAAGTCGTGACTGCGTGGCATGAGAGATGAATGTCACCGCCTCCATCGGCACCTCCGTGACTCCAAACTTTTTAGCTGTGGATAAAAGCAACACACACAGTCGTTGAGGTACGTAAATAAATTACCTGACATTTGTGATAAAAAACGAATGCAAAAATGTTTAAAAACCTCAAGATATAATGTCTTCCACAAGTTAACATTGCTAAGAGTCAACTAAAATGGTTTAAGAAGAAGGCATTTGGACATAGCAACCTAAATATTCAGTACAGTATTAAATGACCTGGATGACAAAAACTTTGAAACTAACAGAAAGGTTCATTTGTTTCACAATCTAAAACTTAATCTTAATCTAAAGCTTTTGCTTTAACATTTTCTTCAACCTTAGTAGAACTTCCAGAGTGGGTTTCTCCTCTGAAGTTATAGCAAAAGAGAAGAGCACAGACAGAGGGTTACTATCTGTTTCCAGTTCCTTTTAAATTATTCCATTAACATATTTTTCTCTCTGGCACTTTTAAAGTAAACCACACCAATTATTTAAATCAGCTGAACAATACATATACTCCTCACTGGTTTGTGCTTTGAAATGGTTAGAGGGAACCCTGTTAGCTTTATAATTACAGTGGCAATACATGTGGCAGTGTCACCAGGTCACAGACGAACACTAATAGGCTTCTGCTTTCCTTGAAAATAAGAATCTTTCAAGACATTAATATTTCAAAGAAACAGGCGAGCGTCAACCAGAGAGTGAAAACACAGCCTCTAACACAGTACAAGTAGTACAAGTACAACACAATACCTTTAAAAAAAAGTGTAGTACAGCAGCTAGAGTTGGACTTTCCATCTGTGACGTCCGTGCAGTTTACAGTATGTGCTTATGTGTGAGAAGCTGTGGACCTTCAGTGCTTTGAGGAGCTTTTCTATTGAACTCAAGCTGTGCATTTTGTTTCTGACATTGGAGGTTGATGTAGATGTGCAACTTCACAAATTAATGTCCAAGCTTAAGCCTAAAGAAATATACGAGAAGAAGGAGAGGAAGGTTTGGCAAAGGAAGAGGGCAGTGTTTGTCTTAAGCGTAGAAATGTAAAAAGAGGCAACAAGACACTTGGAGACAAACAGAGCAAAATAAAATGAGTATAGAATAAAGCAGCCAACAAGCCATCCTACAATTAGTATTCAAATAGGCAAGCAGGTGAAGTTGGGAGCTAAGGTTTATCGGCAGAGAAAAACAGGGGAGGATCTTTTTGTGGAAAAACGGGGATCAGAAAAGGTCCAATGTAAGTTCTCCAAGGGTCACTGTACGGTTAATCAGAAAGAGCCCTGTATAATAAAGAGGAGCAGCGAGCCTTTCTGATTGAATGGAGCTGGCAGGCCTTGGGTGCCTCCCTTGGACTGCTGTCAGCTGGGAGTGTGGCTAGGCCAATCACTGACACAACAAAGCTGCATAAGTGCCAGTTCCCCAGCAGGGGGCGCACTAGCCTTCTGCCCTGTATCATGCTGGGTGCTCCCCTAAGGTAAGATTTATATTTTTAAACAAGCCTACTGCCTGAAGGTTACGGGGTAACAACCATGCCAGGAGTCCACGAAACAAAACATGACCTCCAGGCATTCGTGCTGTACTAAAATATTCTTTAATTGAGATGAAGTAAGATGAGGGGGCTAGACTCCCCGTCACGTGGAATTATGCTGTGCGTTGATCTGATGCACAGGAGCAAGATGCTAGGCACAGTTTTATTTTGAGTAATAACGCTCATTACACATTTTCACAGGTTTCCCTGTGCAGTGAAAGCCTAAAGTGTATTTCAAGCAATAAAAGTTACTGCCTGTGGCAAAGGCAGTAATGAAGACACTATCATTTTCATGTGATACTGCAAGCAAACTAAGAACTCTCTGCCTGTATCGATTAGCACAGGCAATACTAAACATGATCTGTGTCAAGATCCACTAAAAAGAGAGCATGAATCCAAATCTTACTGCCAAGTCTCATTCCTCTAAATTCTGTTCCTTTGGACCAGAGGACAATCTGACAGCCAGCCTTCAAAAGATAAACCCATAAAGTATTTATGTATGTGCCTGGGGTGCAGTGAGTTCAGACAGCCACTGAAGAATTCATTAAAGGAGGTGAAAGAATTGTTAAGTGTATCAAATTTAAACCAAGGCCAAACAAAAAAGAAAAGACAAAATCACAACTGTCTTTACGGATGACTTCACAATAAATGCAGAATCCATATGTTGCCAACACAAAAGACAACAAATTATACTGCCAACATTTTTTTATTGTGCTGAAAGAGAAAGAGCATAGTCAATTTTCAAATTCCCTCAACCTTTTCTGTGTTGGAGGCCCACATGTTTCCTGTTCCTTTACCTGTTTCCAAAATGCGTCTGTGAAGCAGGCTGGGATGAAGAAAGGCCTCATCTTTGCATGAGCGAATATGCGTTCCCACCAGCTCTGAGTTTGTAGCCAATATTCTAGCACTCTCTTCGTTGAGATTCACCCCAGCCATGGAGGCCACATCATTGATGTCATCATCGTCCCTGAAACATTAGAAATATAAGGTTAGAAAAATAAGGTTAGAGTAAATAAAAACACAAAATCCCACCATTTTTACATGTACATGTCTGTGGTTGTAGTGGTAATCGAGTTTATCATGTAAAAAAGAGCAGTTGATAAATTTGCACATGTTTGTGACCAAAAGGCACAAGGGAAAGAACCACTTGGGAAGGTGCCTGTAGGGGCACATTGACCTTGAAGTACATTTAGTATACAGTCTTTCCATACAATTTCCTTCTTACTGCAGAAAGCTACTGTAAGGGGCAAAAAAATGCCCTTTCAGTCCATTTATTACAAAAAGACAGGGTTATAATGAAATTTATATGCAATATTAGAATTTTTTACACAGCCCATTATAAATCTTACATGTTGCTTTTATTCATGAACATGCTCATAGCGTTAAACATTTATTTTCCTACAGAGGGGTAAGCTGTGATTGTAATAGCAAAGAATTCCCAGTGCAGGGCCTAGTTGTGTCAGCGCTCTATGGGACAGGGAGATTAAGAGTGTTTATATGTAATTTAGCAGGATAAAGATGCTCCAGAGGATTGGCACTAACATGATGAATTTGGTTATAAGCTCATGTCAAAAACTCTATTTTCAAAATCTTTATAGCATTAAGTATTGTATTTCCAAGCAGTGGTGGAAAGTTGTGGTCATTTTTACAGGCTTAATGTTCCCTTTACAGTGCTTTATTTACATTTCATTACAGCAGTAACATAACACATGGTAAACATGCTAAAACTGTGTGTGATTGAAAAATGATATTTAATAAGCATATCGAACTTTCTTTGTGACTTGTCAACCAGATAAATTCCCCTGCATTTATTGTACTTGGCAAGAAAAATGATTGCGATTCTGGCCTAAATTAGCAGAGTGGTGACGTGTTGTGCTTACAGGACTGGCCCAGAGCGAGTGTTGGATTTTCTGAGTGGCTTTGACGGAGGCAACAAAGAACCACAGAACACACACAGAGTGGCCTCTCGCCACTCACTGGCTCACCTCCACAGTCATTTACGTACATGCCAACATTGTTGGTTGCGACAACAGACCTTGTGCATGTGCCGTTGAGCTTTTGTGTATGCCCTGGGTTCTGGGAGATTGTAAGAGGGGGTACACACCATCAGCCAACTCCACCCCGCTGAGGCCCTCCTGCTCCTTGTTGCAGCCACAGTGAGCTGATATGAAACTTGACACCACGGTGGGAGGTTGACAAAGACAATTAAAGTTGCTCCCTGAACTTCATACACCTCTGTTCTTTTTCTCCAATCTTTCTAATTATGAGGAAAACACACACAACACAAGCATGGATACACAGCATTACGTCCTCTGCTGCACCTCAGGGTGTGCAGCTTCTTCCCCATGGATATCACATGCTCCTGAATAACGTGACCTGTCCTAAAAAGATACATGCCCGAAGCTCAAGCAAAAAAGAAACTCATCTACATTCCCATCTCCAAACTGTATATGATTACCAACTAACAAAAACCTTATCATGTGAGTAACTCTGTAATAAAAACACAGGTTACAATTAACTTATCATATTTTTGCATTTCAAAAAAATTACAAAAGCATTACATAATACTTGTTCAAGCTGAACAAGTATTATTTTACAATACTCAAAAGATTGATTGTAAAAACACATTAGAATGTTTTGGGGACAATATTATTTGACATAAAAATAACAAGTTAAAGGAGGAATAAACTGCATATTTTAGTCTATATTACATTTTCAACTGATGAAGAAAGACTTCCTATTATGTGACTTAACTAGAATTTGAACACTAATAATATCAGGAGTGATAACTTTTCTTTTCTTGGATGGTATGAGTTCTAAGTCTCTTTTTGATTGCCGAAGCTCAAATCAAATGCGAATGCCACAGACAGGTCTGACATTAAAAGGAGGGAATGAGATATGAAATGCAAAATATTCCAGACTATACCTCAGCGCTAATGGAGCAGAGATGTAATTAGCTTCCACAGAAGCTAAAGAGCAGCCTCTCAGTTATTGGTTTGGCTTTGCTTGGGGATACGGAGCCGGCGGTCACATGAATACATATGCATGTCGTTTCCATATCAAGCTTGTGTTTCAGTGAGGGCAGGCCATGGGTGGTGAGAGGGCTGCAGTGCCATTTAGAGGTGTGTGTGTTCATGTGTGCAGAAGTATATATATCTCCTATGTGCCTGCATCATTACCTAACCCCCTCATTCCTGTGGATAAAGGTCCATGAGCCAAAGCAGGGGGCTCTCATTGATCCTTTAGACTTACGCCCAGGCCATGCAAGCCTGTGGAACCCACAGTGTGAGCTCTGAACAGAAATGCAGCATGGGGTGCTGATGGCATATGTTAATCTGACTCTAACTCTTGATACACTCGTGGCATTTGTGGCAGTGGAGAAGTAAATGAAGCCAACCAAATCTAAATAGCACTAAATGTTTAATCAGTCTCTCTTAATAATTCAACAGACCACCCATACTAATGTTGTAATTATTTGCATATATTCAAAAATCTGGCTAGGTGTAATGAGCACGATGTTCTCAAGCAGCCAAATGCCTTGGTTTGATGTGGCTGTCAATGAAAAATATAATAAAATTCCAGACTTTTCTATTTTTTTAGCTTTCCACTTCTTTCTTTGAAGATTTCTGGAAGGACTTTATTTATGGCACAGCTTTCAATCTGAACATAATCTAATCTTGTGGCTGCTGCTTTTCCAAATCTTTGAGTCAACAAAATTTTGGGAGGTCATTTTTATGTTTTAAAATCAAGTCTTTTTTGCAAACTGGGCACATAACATGTCAAATTATTGAACATCAAAGAATGTTACCACGTAGACAAGCTGTAGTTGCGTTGACGGTTGAAAGACCTGTTGGACGTTTGATTCCAGAGTTGACAGTAATTGGAGATTAAACACGTTTGTTCCTTATTTTAAACAAGCATCTTTAGTCTCTTTTAAATATATTACTATTGAAATTGTCTGCTTATGGGCACAGATTTTCGTCCACCATGTAGGACATTGTCGGATTTGAGAAACTGAGACTGAGCTCGGAGGTTGGCAGAAGGCTAAGGGCCTCGGCTGGCTCGCCTGTGATTACAGCGGATGTTGAGTGTTTACAGAGGGATGGCAGGGGGGGGGAGGGGGGGTGCAAAGAGGCAGCTGCTTTCACTCTGTACTGTAAACTACACACACAACACACACACACTTGTACACAGAACACTGTACCCGTACTGGAAACCCCACAAGCCCTGCAGTGTGTATGTGTGTTTGAGCTACAGCTGGCCCACTGGGACCAGTGGCTCAGAGTGACAACCTTACACACACCACTCAGACTACATCTGAACATGGTGCAGTCTGGCTGGGTGAGAGGCTGCTGGGTGCTCCCTGACCCATTGCTGTTGCACTCTATTAAGAGAGAAAGGCCAAAAAGATGTAGGCCCATACAATAAAATGAAAAAGTTACTGACGTGAAAGGAACAGTGTGGCAAGTGGAAGAGGTAGTTAACTTGGAACTGAGCCCACTATTTGTTTCAACAACTTTTACTAAGCCCCAAAGGAAGATGCAAATGTTGCAATCTTCACCAAAGATTTGCTTATTGCATGTATAATAATGCAGCACTGAAAATATGATACTAAATACTTGCATCAATATACAATTTACCATTGTTTCCAGACATTAAGCTGGTAAATTCACACAGGGAACATCCCCTGTACTGAGACAAAACAATCACTAATCAGGTTGAAAGAAAATATCTGTTACATGCAACTCTTGTGACAGTGGGGTTGTGCATTATCTGGCTTTGGTGAAACCAGTACATTTGTGTGTGATGGGCCATTGTGTTAACCGCAGGGGGGGGGGAAGGTCGTCAGTAACAAGCGAGGCTGACAACTTAATTACCAACAAAGCTAAAGATTTATTGGTTTATCAATCAGAGCCCTAGGCACTGCCTTTCCCTTAGGAGATGGGAACCATTACCATGAACCCACTGGCCCATGTGACCCAGACTCTTCTATCCCCATTGCAGTCACATCAGGGCAATCCTAAACAACTGCCCAAATCAGATCATACTGTATGTACTTGGGAATATCTACACATTAAACTTAACATTTTCTGACTATAATGGAGAACATAGTCTGATGTTATTTATTTTTCCCCTTTAATTTGTCATCCATATTACCAACACAAGCAAACAAGAAAAGGTTTAGTCAATACATAAACATGCACATATGCTCAAGCATATGCGCATGCATGTATACACACTCTGGACACAGACAACTACACACACACAGAAACCAGATTAACACACACATGCATCACAAAGGCCAGCATGTGGGCAAATAGACTTTTAAGTGTTATTATTATTATTATTATTATTATTATTATTATATTTTATTTTTTTTAAGTTTTGAGACAAAACCCTCAGCTGAAGCAAAGACAATACCTGGAGAGATTGAAAGAGAGAAAGAGTGCAAAGCTGTAGGCTAAATACCGTATGTTTGACTTCACCAAAAGGTATTTTCAGAACCGCATCCAGAAATTCCAACCATCTGGACACAATTAACTTATTTCTAAATCAAGATTTTGTTCATTTGTATTCTTCTGAGGGGTTGTGACACTGATACAAGAAGGGCAGTCATGAGAGTGATCAATAAGCTGGTAGTATGTCACAATGTGGTGGGCACAGACAGAGACCCTCCATCAACTGGCCAGGAAGGAAGCTGGGATAAAGCACTCTGTAGCTGAGAGTGTAGCTGAGAGTGTAGCCTGTAGTCATTCAGTGTAGTTAAGTGAAATGCTGCCCCCACGTGGCAGCTCCTAAGAACAACAATTTACTATGAGTCTTCTGGTGAGGGGACCTATACCTGAAAGAGCCTCCTCCAGGGTCGTTGAGCTTGTTTTTCTGATTCCCAGAGATCTGAACAGTTAGGCCCATGGGACTTTTGCCTGCTTGGATGGCAGCTCCTTTTCCCATTGTGCCTGTTGAGCAAAGTAAGAAGAAACAAAGAAGAAAACACTCAACAAAAGCATAAAGGAGTAATGTTATCAGAGAAGTGTCCTGTTCTATCTGCATCAAATATCCTTCTGTCTAACAACTACCTTGAACTGTCTCTGTCATTCTCACAGGGGACGATAGAGGGGGGTGGGGAAGTGGGACTGTCGCACTCCCAGGTTGGAGCGGAAAGCGTTGCTCTGTCAATATCACTGCACTTCACCGTCTCTCCTTACACTTCTAAACTGCATCCTGCTCCGAGACACATTTTCCAGAGAGGCACAAGGACTGCCAGAGTGAATTTAAACTTGATTTTAACAGGCATGTTCCTAGCCAAGAGGCATAAAAAGTATTTTTAGAACTATCCCCGCATTCCAATTTGTGGGCATAAAACAACCTACAGATCTTTTACTGCAGGCAGTCTTGAGGAAGGGGGCAGATCAAATTTGTATGCACCTCCAATCATACACACACACACACACACACACATACACACACACACACACACACACACACACACACACACACACACACACACACACACACACAGGCAAAAACAGGTATGTACACGGTTACACATTATACACACCACCTGAGAGCACACAGCTCTCTTCGGGGAGCGTGACGCCCGGTTTTTGTTGGGGCGATATTTGCGGGTTTGTGGGAAGAGTGTTTGTGAATCAGTGTGAGTAAGCAGCAGCACAAATGTTTGGGAAGGCTTTATAACCTGACAGGAAAAACACCTGTTCTGTTTTCTCTGTGGTTTCTACCTGTTTACACATCTTATAGCCGACTGAGGGAACACTAAGAGTTTCACTAATGGCTATTTTCTGTTCTGTAACCTATTGCACAAGCCTCTTATTCCACCAGAAGGTTGAGTTTGAGAAGACTGTCAGAAAATTATATTATTGAATAGTGCCAAGATTTGACAATTGTACCTGTGCTTCTGACCCCACACCAGTTTTGTGTCTTTGACCAAACAAACACTGAACTGGTACCATATACCTTGGAGACCCGGGTTCAATTCCTGCTTGGATAATTTGCCCAATGTCATTCCCCCCTCTCTCACCATGTTCCTGTCAATCTACTATCTTGACAAAATCTTTATCATGTTTACTTTGTTGGATTTGTCAATTATGGCTCGAGAAGACCAGAGAGCTGTCCTACCTTGTGCTTTGACAGACTGCGTAATCACCACTGGCATTCGCACCTGGCCACCAACAGCCCCAGCCGTCTTGATACCCTGAGGATTCACAAAGTAATAGAGATTACTTTATTAAAGGATATCAAAGAACTAAAGAATATGTCAAAGAGGTGTTATATTAAAATATTTGCACATGTATGCTTGATATTTTCAGGGTTTTTTTTCCATTATCTGCAAATTGCATTGAGGAAAGATATGCAAAAAATATGGGTTTAATTCTATCACTCTATCTATGTTTGCTTCTGCAATAATGAATTGCCATAAAAAATAGTTTGAAAAGAAATAGTAGAAGAAGGAGTAGGGGAATGGGGGGTTGTGCTGGGCTATTAGAGTCACTTCCTTCCTTGGAAGCAGCCAATGGCCAGTCCCCAGGCTCAGCCATCCATTCCTACCAGTTTGCTTCTTGCTGCATATTTTTTTAGCCTTGTTTTCCATTTCCTGACACATGCTATATTACTGTTCAGGCTACGGAAAAAAGACACAGGCCATTTTTCCCAGAGATCCACTGCAGGGGCTTGTGAGAGTAGAAAATAAAGAAAACACACTCAGTACAGGCAGAGATAGCTAACACCTCTGGCCAGATAGCGACAAAGTTAAAAAAAAAAAAACTCAGGTATAAAGTTTAGGAGAAAACACAGGGCAAAAGAAAAAATGTCAAAGAATAATGGAACTGAATTTAGATTCTCATAATTTTCTGGCTTAGAAATGTTAATAATTACTGTTAAATAAATTTGTATGTATTTTGTACATTGTTAAAATGATTATGAACACATTTGTCTATTTGTGGGACCCTTAGAGTAAAGAACATATATAAAGTTCCAAAATTTAAACCTGCTACTCTAATATATCATTCCTGTAATTCCACTTTAGAACTGAATATTTTGCCTAATTCCACAGGCTTTCTGGTTTTATGCTGTTGCTGTGCCCGGGGCGATCATTTAGTAATGTTTTGTGTGATAGCTTATGTTAGTGTTGGTGTGTGTGAGAGGGAGCGATGGAGAGAGAGTGAGAGAAGCCAGAAGCATGTTCTGGACATAGACTGCGGCCGCCACATTGCTTTAAAATTGACCCGGGGCTGACCTAGTTACCTCGCTTCACCCTTTTACTGTTAACCGGTGGAAGGAGAATGAGAAGAATGGGATGCAGGGGTAGATACAGTGAGAGGACAGAAAACTAAGAAGAAACTGAGAGAAAGAAAAGAGGGGGAAAGAAGGACAGCATCGAATGAGAGGCTGAAAGGAAAAGATACAACTCTGTGTCTCAGTGCAGCTGGACACAACTGACCTCGCTTGACCTATCCAGAGAACCACTGCACACTTGCCGTGCAGTTTTAAATGTGCACATACACACACGCAGCAGTGGTAATGTAGCACAGCTAAGAGCGCAGTGAGGTGTTCAGTGTAGCCAGCGCTGCTAACACACCCTGCAGCTTGTCTGGCCTTGTTCTAGTTGTATTCCCTCACTGGATCAACTGTTCACAGTCTTGGATTCACTCACTCTTAGTGGTGAAGATGTGGAACAGGTGACAGGATGAGGTAAAGCAAATAGGGTATTACACAACTCACACTGAAACGTGATTAAAACATATGTAGCATCTTTTAATATGTGTGAATAATATTATATTGTATCTATATATTATTTTAGTAACCTTAAGCAAAACTGCAACTGTCATTTTACCATAAAAGGAGCCAACAAAAAGAGCCATAAAAAAGATAATCTACTGTAAGTAACAATACCATATTTGTACTAGCTCTATTGTTAGAATTTGTCACTATCATCAATTTCCAGAGTAATTCTTAGTAAAGTATAAATAAACTATGATTTTAAAGTAAATATTGTTGGTATTTTGGTGCTTTAACTTTAGCTGGATACTTCATACATACCACTGCAGTATGTCCAAGCATCCCAGCAGGCAGTGAGCTGGCACCAATAGTGGTCGTGACACTATTAGGGTGGCGTATTCGGACAGCTGGCCCAGTCATGATGGCAGGGGGCGCACCAGCGGGTGCTGGTTTGACTCCCTGTTGAGGGGGCTGGGTCAGGGACTGCTGACTGTTCAGTAAAGAAAGCCTTAGGGCCGGGAGGCTTTTCTGTTGACGAAAAGTGTGACATTAGAGTTTATAGAACAAAATACACATGCAAACATACATGCTTAAGGGAACACCAATTGCTCCAAAATTGACATTTTGAGAGTGCAACAAATATTTGAGAGCAACAAAACTTCGCTTTCAAATAATAAACCTTCTCAACTATACGTTCTTTTACCATGAGTCATGTGTAAAAGTCCACAGTCCAAACCTGAGCAGCGCATGTTGGCCCATACAGACTATTTCAGGCAGTTTTTTGACATGGGCAACTTAACATTGCATGACAACATGTGTTTGTAGACAGGCTGGTCGGCCAGCCGCCTTGATGTGACGCTCATCACGGTTGGCTGGAGAAACCTGCTGGCTACTGGCAGGGGCAGCTGCGGGGCCACTGTCACACACAGTCAGGAGTCAGGCCAGGGGTGTGTGTAGAGTAAGAGTGTGTGCCCATATGATTCTATTGTCAGGCCAAGCCTTCACTGGCCATCGTGTAAGGAAAAGGCCTACTTCAGGGCATCAACAAAATAGAGGGCAATTTAAAGGAGCCAGGTCAGAGAATGATTTAAACAATACATTTAAAGAGACTATCTGAGAAGCTTTCAATAGAAAGACCATTTAAATTTAAGGATGACATGTACAGAGGCTTTGCACAACACTGAGTTTTAAATATTATCATAAAATCTTTATTAATGGTTATATAAATTCTATGACGTTAGTTATCTTAGTGGTAATAAGGATAAAGAAGGTTTAAATAAAGGTTTATTAATAAAATCCCAACCTTAAGAAAGGGCACCAGGTAAGGCTGTGGAGATGATTTTAGCTCAGTCTGCAGCCGGCTGGTGAACTCCTCTGGTTCAATCTTTGCGTCCTAGTAATGGAAGGGATGGACAGGCATATTACAAAGCAGTTCTACAGTGTAATCATAAATTTGATGTGAATGTGAAAAAAATTATTGAATGGTCAAGCTAACACTTCCATCTGTAACTACAGGGTCAGTTTGATTTAGATTAGGAAAAACGGAAGAGGGATATTATCAAGACAGAGTTTTATGCTGCCATCTACAGGTTTGAAATATTCAGTGCAACACTACCAAACTGAAACTGTATATTCTCCGCATATTTGTTAAATTATAAATTTCTGTCAGTCAGTGCTGGATTTATTAGTTCGGTTTGACTGTTACACTCACCAACAGGTCCTGAACCAGAGCCTTGACGTTCTTGGAAGTCTCTGGGGATGGAGAGTTGTGAGATGCAAGCTTGATGAGTGTAGCCAGGAAATTCTTACACTTCTTCACATTCTCCTGCATCTCCTACCAAAGAAAGAATCATTGCTATATGTAAACCATTGATGATAATAATAGACTGAAATGAACTGGTGGTCATACATTAGTGCATAGTGTTTAGATAAGAGACAAAATAATCACAGCACCTGTTCAGTCAAAAGGGCCGTGGAAACTCATCATTGTACCAATGAATGGCTCAGTTTGGGCAGATTAAGGTTGAATAAGCCGACATGTCCACGTGTTTCTGAATGTGGGCCTTCATGCATGTCCTTGGGACATTATGTGCATGTGTGAATATATGAGTGTGAATGTGTATGGACACGTGTGAGACTTTTGTCCACTGCCAGCTGTGAGAAGCTGTGAGTCCAGGGCTATGCTTGTAACACAGCCAGCCTGCTGGCAGCTGTGACAGCGTCTGCACCCTTGGGGGTGGAGTGGGGGTGAAAAAGAGGCATAGTGGGGCAGTGAACAGACCTGGGACACGACAGGTGCTCCGGGTGCCGCAGCAATGCCCGCCTGCACTGGCTGCACTTGCTGGGGGGCAGCCTGGGCTGGGGCCTGGGGGGCCATCACCACAGGGGTCTGCTGTGAAGCCGTCACAGCCACAGCAACAGGAGCCTTCTGAAAGAGCAGGGAGGAGACAGAGAGATAAACAGGACATGACGCGTTGCTCGCAGCAAGGCCACAGAGAACAGGAGGCAGGCGCCACAGCGTTCCTGTCACATCTGGTGTCCTGACTTCAGCGGACATCGCTTAACAGACAAGGAGGAAGAATGAGATGTTGTAATAGGCTAGGGGCTGAGAAAGACATGAGGCTATCAGAGATTTCCAACAGTTTGCTACCTCAGAAGATTTGGCTTTCTATTCCATAGTTATAAAAACTAAATTTATAATAAAAATAAATAATAATATTAATATTAATAATAATAATTATGGACAAAACATTCTCTATGATTTGGATTTGTATGACATACAGTTGATGACTCTCCTTTACAAACACAGACATAATGGGCATCAGCACGCTCCAGCTCCAAAGCACAGGTCATCTTTTAAATCTCTAAGGGCCGGTTCACACTTGGCAATAAAATACATGTTAATATGCTATCAGCTGAGGACTAACTTTGAAAGACACAGGTGTTTTAGACGTGTTGTTCACAATGTAATATAACGTGAACACTAAGTGAGACATGCATCTCAGACTGTAATAACTCAAGTAATTTGGAAAGATTTTCGTTTTTATCAGCACTTTAATCTTCATGTTAGCCACAAAGGTGTTGCCAGTCCTGATGAGTTCAGTCGATTATTTTTTATGGTATTTCTTCCAGTGCAGTGTATACTCAACATGAAACACCAATACAAAGCACTGCAAAGATGAGAAAGGATTACAGCAGAACTGAATAAGATTTGAATAGAAAGAGTATCTCACTGGACGCAGTGCAGGACAGGATGTAGAGGAGGAAGACGAGGGGGTCTGAAGGGCAGGGCTGGAAGGAGTAGGACAGGGAGAAGGGGCCATCTTGGCTGGGGTCAAAGCACACTGCCTGTTGGTCTGAGAGGTCACAGGAGACTGCAGGAGAGCAATACAGACAGAGAAAAAGTGCAGAAGGAGCAAACAGTTACAAGGGAAAAACACGTGTTAGGATACAGGGAAAAAAGGGTAATTCAAAAGATCCAAAAATATGACAATAACAAGGTTTGTGAAGATGGACATGGGGAAAGGAAGAAAAGACCAGAACAGAACAGTAGCAATTGGATGGAAGAAGAAGCAGTATAACAGAAGGAGATGAAAAAGTAACACAGCAGCACAAACGTGGTAGCAGAAAAAAGCAAAAGGCAAGTTTGACCATATATGAGTAATTTCCATCCCCTATGCACTAGATTCAAGGACAAACATCTGCACAGTATATAGTGGTGTGTAAATAAACAATTTTGCCTGATTTGCAATGTAGAGATTTTACAAAATGTATGAATTTATGAAATGAGTTCAGATGTGGTATTGTTATTGTAGTAAACCGGTCACTAAATTAAAGGCACATTATATATAAAATGCAATAATAAGATGTCTGAATTATGATGTTCATTGATTTTGAGGTATGTTTTTGTTTGAAGAACACATAAATTTATTTCACTAACAAAGTCACCAATGGATCCTTAAGATTTTTTTCACATATGGTGGCTTCACCTGGGGCAAAAGCCTAGTTGTACATGTATGGAATAAGGTCAAAGCATACACACACACATTGCAGCAGATTATTGACTGCATTTGCACACAGACACAGAACTCTGACAAGGACAGGGTAGAGTCAAAAAGGAAAAAGTAGGATAAGAAAAGGAGGAGGGATCCTATATTAAAAGTTTTGTAGCATTCAAAATATGTTGCACTGAGGACTAGGGGGAAGTGAGTGTAAGAGGAATGAGGGGAAAAGGGGATGGTGGAGGTGGTGTAGATGAGGTTGGGGGATGTTTAGAGCCACCGGGTGCATCCCACCGTTAGCTATGCCTCCCTCTAGCTCCCTTGCTCTGCTTCTCACATACACAAACTCAAGAACCAAAGCCTTGTTAGCTTTTTAAAATAATCAGGCAGTTGGATGATGAATGATTTAACAGGTATGGAAGGAAGGAAGCTCAGGATGCCTTCCGTTTCTCCCCTCAGGGTCATGGAAAGAGTGACAGGCCGACAGAGGCATTGAGCTCTGGGAATAAACACCATTCCCTTTCATTTCCCCGCTACTGCTTTTCCTGTCGTGATGGCAATGCCGCGGCCCCCTAATTTGTCTTCAGTGTGACTGTGAAAAGCAATGACAATCTGCGACTCTCTGTTCAGGGAGGCTTACATTAGGATGGATACCGGTTGGCAGGATACATATAAGAACACGTTTTTTTCAATTATTTAACCAGGTATGGTTTTCTCATAATGACCTGGGGAAACAGAAGAAACTGGTGGAATTTAAACTAGTGGCAACCTAAAGACAAATGTAGTGAAATGTTTAACACAACACAAACAGTAGAAATATTATCTGCAGTATTATCAATTTCCCCCAAAAAACTAATTTATAACATAATTAGAGAATCATCTTTTGAAAAATCTATATAGTAATAATATCAACAGTTGTCAGATGCATCTACAGGATTCGATTTTGAAACAATTGTCTTATTTGCTGTTGTTACGCTAATACACAATTAAATCTTCAAAGTCCTTCTTTTTTACCCTTTTATACATTTTAATAAACACTTAATAAGAAAACAGTATTAATAACTAGTTTCAGTATTTCAAGCACAAAGACTCTATTAAAAGGCAATAAATGCTGCCATCTAGTGTCTAGTGCCATCTATGTCCTTGCAGTGAGTGATAAAATTGAAAAGGTGCCTAAGGTCTCTCTATTATTATGTGTATTTTATAAAAAAAAACTTTAAGGTTCTTTCTCTTTATTTAATAGCAGGTTCAATTAGAAGACAATTATTTCCAATTTAATAAATGTTTCTGCATTCTTTCATGTGTAATAGATGTGGTTGATACTGGCTCTGCTGCTGGTGTAACATCATTATGGCTGACCCACTTGTCTCAGGGAGCATACTTAAGACAAACTGTCAACTTGCCCTAATATTTAAACAGTTTAAGTCACAGGGTCTTTAGATCAAGAAGCTTAAGCACACGTTTAAATTAATAATTAATCTACAGGTGATCATAAGCCAAATCCTATTAGAGATCTAGTAGCTTCTAAAATTTTGATGAGAAGACCCCCAGAGTGATTAAGGAACAATGAGACATTAATTAACCTATTCATATTACTTAAATCTAAACATAACTTGTCATGAAATATTAATTTACTTATAATCACATATAAAAAAAAAACATTACAGATAGGCTCAAATGCTACATTAAACCATCTCTTTTGTTAACCAAGCAGTCAGCTACACTCATTTCGGTTACACAGTCAGACAAAAGATTTATCTATTGTGTGTATTATAACTTACGTGTACTGTATGTAGGCACATTTTTCAAAATAATAATAAAAAGTGTTGTGATAATAGCCATTTTTGGTTGGTTTCTGGCTCCAGGGAAAGCACCATTAGCAATGTGTATCCCTCTATCCTGTACTGATAACAACCAATAACAGACAGTACGGCAAAATAAGCCATGTTAATGTAATTCTGTATCAGACAATATAACAAAATGATCACATCATTTATAACACGTATCTTCTTATTTTAACCTTATTGACCTTTGCACCTAATATACAATCCCCAAAGACTTACCTGTGGAGTCGTAACTCTGAAGGATGCCCCAGTCGTAGGGGTGGCAGGTCGTGGGCTGATGTTGTTTTGGGCCAGTGCTTGAGCCTGGGCTTGAGCCTGAGCTTGAGCCTGGGCTAAAGCTTGCTGTGGAACCATGACAAGCTGGCCAAGCTCTGTACGCACCAATACCATCCCTGGAGAATGACAAAAAGCAATAATGAGTGCAGGTGTTCTTATTTCTGAAGGGACTGCAGGCTACACATACATAATAAATATAAAACAAATATAAACATAAAAAAGAAAAAAAGATTGCCAAGACAGCACTATTCTTCATGTTACACATGGTGAATGAAAACTACCAGCAGACTCTTGTTTAAAGAGATGCTATCAATATTGTAAAAGCAGCTGATATCAATGAGAAACTGGCTTTGGCTGGATACATTTCTAACATGAAGAAAGAAGGATTACAAGAATATAAGAAATAATTAATATTGGTAATACTTAATAAAGTGCAGCAGTTAATTTAGTATTTACATATTACTGCCACATTAGTACTAGCCCATATAATGGTATAATTTATGGTGAGATTGTGTATCTAAGTAGACTTTCCATAATGAGATGAGAAATACAATGTAAGTGGAAAGGTTAATAGTATACTCTGACACATGGACAGAGTACGGAGTTACCGGTCATGTTATATATGATGTCACAGTGAAACTGTCCATTGGTGTCTGCATTATTTAACTGATTCTACTTCTTGTATTTTATTAGGCAACTGTCAAATAATTTATCAATCCCTGTGTCTGTAATAAAATAAACATAAAACCTATAGCAAATTTTTCTTTTCTAGCAAAAAGACACACTTAAGACTCGTTACATCTAGTGATGTATTGAAGCTTTATAATACAGTATTTATATTTTACTCCATCATAGAAGTTACATTATTTGAAATTTTATTTACATGGACAATTACAATGTGTTTCGGAAAAATAAAAACAAAGCAAAACATTTCTACATAAATGCGAATGACAAATGTGTAGATTTTGCAGGTCTGGGAAATTTTAGAAAAGACTCCAACTTCTGTCGTTGAATAAATCTTACCAGGTGGGATGGTAAACCCAGGGGGGAGCTGTATTGTTGTCTGCTGTTGAGGTGGTCGGACAATCAGCTGAGGGGTTACAATCCTTTGAGGTGTGGTGAGTCCTGGACGGGGCTGAGGCTGTGCAGAGGTGACCACAGCGGGCGTTGGAGAGGGAGCTGTGGGCCTAACCATGCTAATAGTAGTAGTAGTTGTAGTTAATGATGTAGTGAGAGCAGTTCCACATACAGTTGTTGTTGCCACCACTGACACACCACTAGGAGCAACTGTGGGAGAGCTCTGAGGTTGACTGACTGATGTTGTCGTTGTAGTTGTTGTAGTTGTGGCTGCTGCAGCTGCTGTAGTTGTTGTTGGTGTGACAACAGGGGAAGCAGAAGAAATAGTGTTTATGACTGAATTCATACTAGCAGACTGGCCTGACAATGACTTAGACAAAGAATTGTCTGTACTGGAAGCCCCTGTGTCTATGACCCCTTTAGTGCTGACAGGTCCTACACAAGCTCCCTGCTGGACCAAGGCCAAAACACTGGTCCCGTTCTGGGCTATGCTTGCTACAATATGATTGGGCAGTCTTTGAAGAGCTATAGTAGGAGTACCCCGGTCCAGAGCAATAGCAGACTGACCTGCAGATAGAGTGTAAGTTGAAGTGTTAATAGAGGATGTCACCGGCCTGGTAGAGTTGAGTGTCACACTACTATCTCCAGAGGTAGAGGTTTCTACAGTCGCGGTGATGCTGCTCCTCCTCGTTGTTACCGCGGCGCCGTTCAAACTCTTTACCCGAGCAGATGCGCTCCTTCGTGGCGTCGTTATGCGTTTTCTCGGTGAGACAGCGCCTGGCGAGGTTTCACCTGAGCACGGAGAAACCTTAGAGCTCCGGTTATCCGCGGTGCTGATGCTGGCTGAAGATGTCAAAGTTGACACGCCAGATGCAGTCAGTGTTGTGACGGATGCTCCATGTGATTGTGAGCCGCAGCTAGTGGTGTTCACAGAGGCAGGGGAAGTGGTGGAGGGCTCGCCAAAGGACTGTGTGCAGCCCTTAGAGGGCGTTGTGATCGTTTTGTCTGTGCAAGCACCTTTGGAGTTGATTTCCTGACGCATCTCAGGTTTAGTACGGCGTCCTTGTTGTTGTTGTTCCAGTGTTGTGTTGCCTCCTGGAGCTGCCAGCGTTTTTCCCAAGTGATGGTTAGCGTGAGTCACTGAGCCAGCGCCTCCGTTTTCGTCTGCTTTCCCAGCTGGGTTGCTTTGGCCTGCAAGCTGAGACTCCAACGAACCCACTAGGTCACTCACAGCCTTTTCATCCACCTCTGAAAAGAGCATATCTTCCAGGGGGTCGGAGGCGCCCGCCATCTCTGTTCACAGATAGCTGTTATATTTTTATAGTACGCATGCGTGTTACCAGGCATTGTGGGAATGATTTTGACGTCATTACATAAAGGGAGCAGGGGGTTCACTCACTGTCTAAATGTAATGGGCTCCTAAAGTCAGAATAAACTGTTGTGACAACGTTATTACCAGCATATAATTACACTACAGCAAGCACATTCATGTTGAATATGATAAGGGTCAGAAGTAACTTATTGTTTACAAATGCTTTCGCGACTGTTCTAAAAGTGCTCAACTTATTTTATTTCTAAAGCAAGAGTTAATTATATTTTATAAATGTAATTGTTAATTACATTGTTCAAAGATAGCGGGTTGATGAAGAGGAGGAAAGCATCCGAGCTTTGTCCACTTATGACTTTAACCCCCCATCCTTTCTCCTCCCAGCATGCTTAGCGGCGGGCGAAGAGAAATGAAAACGGCCATGTCGTGTTAGACACCAGAGACCGACTCAAACCTGTGGCTAACTAATCTCTTCATGTAATGTAGTTAGCATTGTGTCGCAGTTTTAAAACATCAGCTTTAGTCGCCGTACTCAAAATACGTTCTGCTTTAATTATTTGTGTTTGCTGAAAGAGAAGCAATCATGAGTGGAGGGACGCCTTACATTGGCAGCAAAATTAGCTTAATTTCTAAGGCCGGAATCCGCTATGTAGGCGTTTTGTACACAATTGACACCGAAAACTCGACTGTAGCTCTTGCTAAAGGTAAGACAAGTACTTAAAAGTCTGGACACAACAGAGGGAGATAGAATGTAGGTTATGTGATACAATATAGAAAAACGATTACTTTTAGCCTTGTTGGTTAGGTCAGCTAACTTGGTTGCAGCTAAAGCTAACTATGTGTTCTCTAACCAGTTCTTTGTTTACGTTGTGGTAAGTCTAACGAGTCAAGAGTTTATAGAAATGTAAAGCATTGTCACATTTTACAAAATATACAAGTTTCCTGAGGTCATTCTAAGGTTTCGATTTTTTTTTTAAACGTGGCTAGTGACTTATAAACTATAATTAAATGAGTAAGTGGCCAGCAAACGTGTTCTGAAATCTGAAATTATTGTTCAATAATCGTGCTAAAATAAAAAATTACCACATTTTTGTTGTTTTAGTTATGCAGTAATTAGAAAATTGTCAATCGTGAAGATTTGTGACATATTTGGGGTAGAGACTGTCTCTTGCCAGATATGACCCTGCCTCTTAAAACTCACTGATAGCTGCCCTATAGCCCGAATAGAAAAACATTTAACTGATTTTTTTTCCCCTGCAACAGTTCAACTACATGCATTGTCTCCACAGTCAGATCTTTTGGAACTGAAGACCGGCCGACTGACAGGCCTATTCCTCCTCGGGATGAAGTGTTTGAGTACATCATCTTTAGAGGGAGTGACATAAAGGACTTGACTGTTTGTGAGGCACCCAAAGCTACCTCCCCTCCGCACGACCCCGCCATTGTTCAAGTATGTTTACATATACGCTTTGCAAATGTTCAACAATAATAAAAGTCTAATGTAATTTAAAAAATGTGTTTTTATTGACAAATGTATACTTTTTGTAGTCTTCACTTGGATCTTCTACCAGTGCAGCTGCTGTATCATTTCCGTTGGCTGGTCCCTACGCGCCATTTAGCACTGTATCTGGCGCAGCATATGGCCAGTTTGGAGTTGCTCATCAGTTTGGATTGTCTGGTGCAGGTAAAAACTGTTTCAAATGTATAAATATGTAGTTATTGCCCTTGCAATGGGGACTTTGCTGTGCCCTTGACTTGTCAATAAATGTTACAATTAGTCACTCCCTTCTGTTTACGTAAAACTTTCTCCAAGAATTCCAAGAGTTTTTATTTTTATTTTATTTTTTTTCTTCCACATCATTTATATCTATATAGCAAGCACAAGTCCCCAGCTGGATATTTTAACAAAAACTCCAAACTTGGAGCCTGCAAAGCCACCCCAATCGGTGGCCCCTGCCCAGTCAGCCCTTGTAGGGCAGATGAATCGAGCAGTGGCCTCAGTCCCTAGAGCCTCCACCACCTCCTTAACTGTTGCCAGCCAGAAGCCCCCTGACCTTCTTGAGCAGAGGAAACGTAAGGAATAAGGATACATTTGCTTGTCTGTTTTATCTTATGTCTTTTAAATGTATGACATTGTACTTTGAGCTTCTTGCACATTTTTTCCAGTTTGGTTTTATACTGCAAATGGCTAATAAAGTGAATTTGAAATCAGTCAATCTTCACTTAAAATTTGAGGAAAAAAAATTATACTGCATTTTGCATTGATAGTTCTATGCAGATCTTGTTAGACCTACCCTTTTTGTATATTTTAAAAAAAAAAAAAATTATGCTGTTTCTTCTTCAGCTCCTGAAGCTCAAAAAGTTCCTGAGGCAGAAGATGAACTAGCTGCTGCTGAAAACCAGGACGCTAACAGGCGTCATGCTAGTAAGGGGTTTGCATTCTAATCCTTCATCAATTGTGTTAAATTATTGTTTTAATAGTTATGTCAGTAAATCATGCTTTAATAACATAAAAAATTGTATTTGAGCTTTAACTTAAAACTGTTGTTTATTATCAAGGATTTTAATGAGAATGGGCAGTATCAGAAGCTTTGGTCAGTCACAAAAAGCAAAACGGAGTAAAGAAAAGCAAAATGAACTGAGGATAGTTAATGGCAGTCCATTAACGGGATGCTTAACGTGACATAGATAACTGTTGCTGTTGTTACTGTGTTCAGTATTAGGGACTTGTTTTTCACTGATCATTGCTAATAATATCAAAATGCTTTTACGTGGTAAAACTATTTTCCTCAAATACAAGGAAAACATGGCTTTTTGGGCATTACTAGAGGTGCTATTGTCTTTTTATTTTTTTGGTATTTTCAGCTCCGGCTGTACGCCGTGGTCGTGGAAGAGGAAACCGCAGCAGAGGCAAGATGAATGTGCGCAGAGATGGCACCATGAAGTTTGAAGAAGATTTTGACTTTGAAACTGCCAATGCACAGTTCCACAAAGATGATATCGACAAGGAGCTACAGAACAAGCTCAAACTGAAAGGTAAGCAATGGTTTACTTAAATATTCTTTCTACACTAACTTTACACTAAACAAAATAAATTGTGTTTGTAAAAGTAGTTATTTTTTATGACAATACCCACAGATGACAAAGTTGACAAGGCACTAAATGGTGAGGAAACTGTTGACTCGGAACATACAACTAATGAGGTGGCTGTGGAGGAGGAGACTGGCAGTAACTCCTGCTACTATGACAAGACCAAGTCCTTCTTTGATAACCTATCTTGTGGTGACTCAAGGTACAGCTCTTGAGTGATATTTGCATATGTAAGATTTACCTTTCATGCCGTTCAGAGGGTGTCAGGAGAATCATGTCCAGAGATAGTGCAAGGTTAAAACAATTGAGTGAATGGTGCATGTATGAAAAGGCCTAAATTAATAATAATAATAATAATACACTGCTCTTGTAAGACAACATGTGGTCTTAACAGAGTTTCCTGCAGCTGAATTAATCCACACAGTGACCATTCTTTTTGTGTTTTTCCAACTTGTTATAATTGTCAATTCACTGAATTTGTGTTTTTTTATCTCTTTTTAAGTAAAACGGGTGAAAGAGGATTTTCAAGGTAAGTCATATTTCAAACCATGTTTAAAGAGGCATCACAAGCCTATTTGAGCTTTACAAATGCTTAACCCTTTTAGGAACGTATTCTCAGAGAGGGCAATGCTGAATAAACTGAATAGTCGCTATATTTACAGGCACAACTTCAGTCATGGCTTAATTAGGCTGTTTAACAGAACTACAGTTTTAAATTTTTTTTATTTTTTCAATTGTGCATGCAAAGTAGAGAATTGAGTCTGCAACACTCAGCTCAGGCGAACACTGCGTTTATGTGGCCTTGGTTTTTACGTCTCCTATTGTCAGCTCTGTGCAGCTGTGTTGTATGCTGCAACAGCTCAACTGTATCGCAATAAATAAGTGGTCTAACTTTTACCAATTTCAAAGTATTTGGATTAAGACATTTACAAGCACTTTTGTGTTTGTAGAATCGAGGCTATACATTTTTCTCTTGTGCCATGCAAACATAAATTTAAGATGCATTCAGTTCATAGATTATAGTTAACAATAATGTGTTTTGGGATGTATTTCAGTAATGCCTCCTTTTTAACATGTTTTCTCTGTTTTGGCCAGTTCTGTTAATGACACAAACCAGTTTCTTTGTCTCTGTCAGGGATCGAAGGCCAACCTGGGCAGAGGAAAGGCGCATGAACGCTGAGACATTCGGTATTCCTTTGCGGCACAGAGGACGAGGCGGGTTCCGTGGCCGAGGCAGCTTTGGGCCCCGAGGTGGACGTGGGCGATCATCCAGCAGAGGCTCATTTGGACCACCCCGGGGGGCCCCACCTGGGTTCAGGGGTGGATTCAGAGGAGGAAGGGGACGTGATTTCTCTGATTTTGAATACAGGGTAAAAGAGTTACTTAAGTGTACACACTACTATTTAATGATGTAAAGGTTTGGAGTGTTGACGCTAAATATATATATATATATATATCTTTTTCCCAGAAGGATAACAAAGTGTCGGCATAATGCTGCAGCAAAGGATCCACAAAGGACAGCCCCTCAGCATGATTTTTTTTTTTTTTTTTTTTTTTTTTCATTTCAACAACAGGTTTACACTTTTGCTCCTGTTGTTTTAATACTCACAAGAGCAAGAACTATAAAAGACTGTACCGTTGGAAAATATTTTTGCATCAGTTATGGTCTTTTCTTACAAAGGTTGTTTTTCAAATGCTAAAATCCCTTTGTTACTGTGAGTAGGTCACACATTGTGATCGGTAGCTAGCTTTATTTTATTTTATTTTTTTATTCCATTTTCTGTCATTTGCTTTTCAGTAAAGCAATGTGATCAATGCCAGGAAACACCCCCAAACTTAATATTGTGATTGATGAATGTATATGTAACTCAGCTATTGTGAGTTATCACTTTTTTTCAATTGAATTTTTAAGAAATGGACATAATGTTTTTTCACCCCAACATTCTGTTATGAGATGTAATGCTTGTAAAATCAGGTTTTAGCTGAACATCTGCACACCTGTGGTAGTGTAATGTATGGCAGCCTGAAAACATACATTGGTATCATTCTTTTAATGTGTGGTGTTTACTGCGCAGTAGGGTTTTTCGTTGTTATTTTTGAGTTTGTGACTCAATCTGTTATACATAATTAATACACAAATGAAGTGAATGAAGAGAGCTTGGTCAAATCTGCATTGAATTATTTTTTTCTTTTTTTTTTTTTTTTTTCAAAACAAGCTGAGCCATCCTGTCCTACACATTTTTTATTTTTTATTTTTATTCATTGTCATAGTCAGCTAATTAGCCAAACTAGCAGTGATAAATGGTATAATGGGACAAATTGTTTGAATGTCTTAATGCAAATGTTCACAAGTGGCAACATTTGTGATAGCCAGGAGCCTGCTAAACTGTTTACCATTTTTTTCTTATGTATTTTTTTTGGGAGCAATCACTTTTCTTAAACTGCCATTGTGAAAAAAGGGACAAAAACTGGATCTGGTGCCACAGTGTTTTTTTGTTTTTTCTAGTTTGGTGGATTGTTAGTGCTTCAGGGAGGCGCCTTCAGAGTGGTGAATTTTTACAGCTCTCCCTTTAACTTAAGTTAAAATCTTGGCAACAGAAGATGACGAAGAAGAGAAGATGTAGATGGCACTACACAAAGCAATTGGATATGCTCACTGGAAATTGCAAAGTCTGCTAAGATAGCCATTTGGGCACATCACTTTGTATGAGCCATTGCACTATCCAGTGAGATTTAATTGAGGAAAAGTATTAATTGATAAAACTGACATTTTTTTATATGTTTGTTACACCTTGACTGGATTGTGAACCAGGAATTGTTTTGGAAATATAAACAAAAAAAATGAGTTTTTACATAAAGAGTTCTACAATACTGGTGCCTCCGTTTTTTTTTTTTTTTTTTTTTTTGTTTGTTTGTTTTTTAATTGAGTTTTACTGAAATGTGAGAAAGGTTGTCTTATCTTATTTGATAGGTTACCCCACACAATACATTGACAATTACTTAAAAGGGTTGATTCATGCAAGGACTATATAGACTTTATACCGTTTACAACAAAACCCAGCTTGGAGCTTAATTTGAAAAGCTAACCCTACAAAGTTTACAGAACTATGTGAATCCACAGTGGCCTGTGAACCTTTAGTAATTTCTAAGTCAAGGGTATTGACAAACATGTCTAAAAATAATTACACAAATCTGATCTTTCATGTTTTTATTGAACATACTCAACATTCAAAATGGCAGTGGAGAAAGTAAGTGAACTCTTAAAATTAATAACTGGTCAAGGGTTTGAGGTTGTTTTTTTATCAAAGTAGCTGTAGTCCACACCACCAAACGTATTATCTTAAAACTTCAGGTTGCTAAAACCTGACTCCAATTGGCTTTTTTTGAAGTCATTAACTCAAGGGTTCATATACTCTTTCCACAAGCACTATAATATTTTTAGTTGTTCTCAATAAAGACATGAAATATCAGAATTTTTTGGTGTAATTATTTTTTAGACACCTGTTTGTCAATACCCTTGACTTAGATGAAGATCAGATCACATTTTAAGACAAATGTATCCAGAAAACCATGATATTTCAAAAGGTCCACATACTTTTTGTATGTATGACTGTTCACAAAGTGTCAAGCCTGCATTCAGACCATCATAGCAATATTGCTGTCAACTTTGGAAATGTGTCTTAAGTGTGTGTGCCTCAATCGTATTCTTTGATTTTCAGTTTTAAAGTGACTAGTTTGTGAGTAATGGGATAATATATTTCTCTTGTTTTAGTGACTGCTAAGATACATTTGTTTGATTCTATTGCATGCACATTTTCTTTCTTTTCTTTTAGCACTTTACCTGTTTCTACGTGACTGGTGGAGTTGAGATGTGGTTGTAAAAGTGTATTTTCCACTCTTAATTATGGTGTTAGTAGTGAGGCTGTCCAGCAGATGGCGCTATAATGATAGAACGCGACTGGACCGTTGAAGAAGAAAAGGAAGGCGGAAACTGCTGCAGAAAATACTTGGGCTTTCAACATCGACATGTCCATCGTCTTTGTGCCAAAGAAGCTACGAGGAAAGGCAAAAATTAACCAAGAAACGATACAACGAGTAGGTTACCATTTATAAACATGTGACAACGCGAGTGCAAACTTGTTTTCTCTCTAGTAGTAGGCTAGAATAACATTCACATTAGCTGACTAATGTTAGCGGCGATGTCTTGTTTTGTCTGGTCCTAGCTTTTAGATGAAAACGACCAGCTAGTACGATGTATCACAGAATACATGCAGAAGGGACGAGCTGTGGAGTGTGTGCAGTAAGTCAAACATTCTGTTTTAGATTACACAATCTAATTTAATTATCTATAGAGTATGCTGTTTCCGATTTATGAACTGTGTCCACCTGCAATAACGCGTTGCATTTCTTAGATATCAACAGATCCTGCACAGGAACATTGTGTATTTGGCTACAATAGCTGATGCTAGTCCAGACACCATGACTGTGTCTTCAAAAGTAAGAAAAGATCTCGTACGTGTAAATTGTTAAGTTACTGTGGTATACTTAGTAAGTTAATAAGTGTCATTTATTTTATTTTATTTTTTACGTTTCAGGGAACATCTAGTGAAGGCTCATCCTCCTCACAGTGAAAGGACAAGGGCAAATATGACATGGCCACCGGAAAATATTGTGTTCAAATTGGAATGTCGTGTTACTAATATAACAAGTTAATTTAGAATTCCGTGAATTCATATTATGTTTAACACTCTAAAATGGCATTGTAAATACTTTTTCTGGATTTTTAAGTTCACAGAAAGCACAGAACATTTTGGATTGCTAATAAATTTTTATTCGTTTTTTGCATCGCTGGTACACTTGGAAAGATTCAGTTGCCAGCTCAAGAGAACAACAAGCAACATAAGCCAAGCAGTCCCCCTTCATATCTTCTATCAGGGCAACATGTATTTTTATTTTTAATCTGAAGCTAGTAAACCATTTGACACAGCTGAGAAGCTAACAGTTACAGTCCAAGGTCTGTAATGGTGTCTTTAAAAAAAGGCTGCAACAGTTAGGGAAACACAGACAAAAAGCAACAAACCCTATATCTTGATTGTGCAAAGCACATTAACTATAAAAAGATATATATTTATATGTATATACAGCAAACAATTCTCTGTAAACATGTTAACATAGTTTTCTGAAAACATGGTATCGTTTCATAAATACAGGCAACATTGGCATCCGCAAACATCACAAAAAGATAACATTCTGGGCGCTTAAATTCAACCCATTGCCATAGAAACCAAAGAAACAAGGGCTACAAAAACACCCTCGTCACACTATGTTTTAGTGTTTAGCATGGCATATTTGGTAACTTTTATATATAGATGGTGTTTAAACTCTGTACGAAAATGTGCTTTTCACATATTGGGAAGTGAAAAATCATGTTTTATGTTATGCCTACAAGAATACTAACATACAGTAATGGTATAACATGTAAGAAAATACAAAAATAAGATTAATACTGTCAATTATACAAGAACATATTGTATTACTCAAAACATTTATGGGAGTTAGTGTTAATCTGAAACAAACAGTTACCAATTATAGAAACAAATGAGCTGTGTGAAGTTCCCTAATGCTTTCATCCAATAGGGTTTATAAATCCAATCTTAATTTCAGACTGCCCCTTATTTCTTCAGCACCAGTCATCTATCCAACAACGCTTTGGTTGGAAATAATATTCTGCAAGTGCTATTAATACCAACATGGCACACAGTAACTGCTATAATTCTTAACTGGTCAGTTGTTGAAAAAGTAGTGTATTTCTCTCAAATTACACCACTGCAGTGACTTACTATATTTATGCTGAGCCTGCTCAAAGCCTTTTAATAAAAAGAACTAAATATTTTATATTTCAACTTCAGTATTTTACAAGCTATGAAACAGTAGGTGGTAGCTGTATTCTGGGTCATCTGTGTGAGATTTGGCAGTTACAGCTAAACAGACACAGTATATAATGGGCTGAAAAGGAGCATCTCAAGCCCCTTGCCCATTTGTAATCCTTTCATTTACACACTTGGAGCTGCGGAAGCCACTCATGTCTCCAGCTCCAGTCTGAGGAGATGGACTAAGGTACGTCAGCTCAACAGACAAACGACCATCAGACTTACTGTTGCTAACTTTCATAGTGAAAACATGGCAGTTCAATAAACTTTTTCAAATGGGTGTGTTTGGCATGGAAAAATATTAATACAAAAATGCTGAGACAGCTCGTCTATAGCATTTTACCTGGCAGACTATAACCTCCGGCTAATTCAAATTTATTGGGTATGGTTTATAAAGTGGAACCAGACGGAGCTACAGACCCTCTTCTCTGCAAAGGAAATGCTCTGTCATTAGGACTGCCATTAGTACTGATGGAGGTAAGAGGGCCTGTGCTCATGTTTGAGGGGAAAGGATTTAAAGCCCTTGGTCATGGGTTTGTGTTGCTGCTGCTGCTGTTGTTGCTGCTGGGTGAAGGGAAAACCAGAGGAGATGCCCGTAGCAGAAGAGCAATCACTGGCAGTAGACCACACAGGTGACTGGAGCATCTGCATTGAGTCGCTCCACTGTGATGAAGGTGGGATGTTCATCTGGTACAAGGAAGAGCTGGGATTGGGCATGGTGTTAGTATGAGTGTTTGAGTGTTGCCAAGGTGCTTTGGGAGGCCAGGTTTTAGTTTTGCTGTCCTGTAGAGAACAGTGAGAAGGGAAATGACTCGGATGTAAAAAAAAAAAAAAAAAAAAAAAAAAATGCATGTATGTTCTAATAGGTCTATGTTTAAAAATAACATTTCTAATAATAGACATGATACACACAATGTAACCTGGTTATCATTTAAGATGTACTTGCTAAAAAAAGTCTAAATTAAAGCAATAAGACCAAGGTAGATTTTACCTGGTTATCTTCCCCGATGTGGTGAAGTGGTGGTGAAGGCAATGTGCACACCTCCGGCTCACCACAGCTGTGTTTTCTAAGGACAGGCAATCAGATTTTAAACATCAACACTAATCACAGATATTTACATTTTAAAGAAGATAAGGCAGTATGCAAAGGCATCGTTTCTCAGAAAGAAGACACCTTTCAGACATTTATTATTGGGACATACCTTCTCTGCTTAACTGCAGCCACAAGGTCTGGTCCAGAAAACATTGAAAACAGGCTGTCACCATTGGCTGAGGATGTCTCGTCACTGGAGCTTGCTGAATCCCCTTGATTGGTTGACCAACTGCTGTTTACAGTATCCCTGCAGATAGTCAAAGCCTGCATTAGAAATGTCTCCCTTATATTATCCCTACATAAATATAGACATTTACATTTAATCATTTAGCAGACGCTTTTATCCAAAGCGACTTACAAGTGAGGAAAACAATGGAAGCAATTTTAACAACACAAAGTAGCAAAAAGCATATGTGCACAAAAACTAGTCAGTAAAAACCCAGCAGAGTATACAAAACTAAGAATAAGAAAGAATTTTATTTATTTATTTATTTTTGAAACAAAGGAATTGATAGAAAGGAAGTAGAATTCATTGTTTGTCAGTCAGATGTTGACGAAAGAGATGTGTTTTCAGGCGTTTTGTAAAGATGGCTACAGAATCTGCTGATCTTGTTGCAGCAGGTAGATTAGGTTCATGCGAGTGATTTTTTAAGACGAGCTGTAAATATTATTTACAGTGATAACAAATGTCCTTGTGTTAAAGGGTATGTTTAATGTGTTTTTTAATTCCGTATTTTCAAAAAATGTTTCTCTATTGCATAATAAATGAGTGGACACCTGCGTTACAGATTTTACTTTACTGTTGTGCAGTAAAAAAGCCAGAACTCCTTTTTGGAGTCCATCTCTCTCTCGCTTTAATAACTGGTGACAAGTAATGATTTCTCCTTGAAACATGTGCCGTCATACAACTCCAGGCACACCCATAAGGGTTAAAGCAAAAGGAGGAGAAAATATGACAGCACATCCTTTGTACACTTTTGATTCCACTAAGAAGTAGTAAAGAAGTGGACTGGTGGACCAACAAAGATGCACACTATACAAAGAGACCTGTGGTTTCAGGTAAGAACTGAAAAACTAATAGAAATTTACCTTAAGTAAACCTTAATTTACTTACTTTATTTATTTGTAACTTTTAAATAATTCAGAATTTGTGAGTCTCATGTTTTAACAATAACATATAAAATGCATTATTTTTTATTAATAAATGTATCAATTGTGCTTGAATAGAATTTTTGTTCACATTTCCTGTAACCAACATTAACAGAGTAGTGAGTCAAAATACATACCCTTCATTGTAGTACTCAGGGTGAGACCAGGTCCTGTGCTGCTGCTCATCCGGCATTGGCCAATTACTTCGACTGTTGCTAGGGCGACGAATGTGCTGCACTTGCCTTTTCTGCTGCATGGCCTGACTGACACCAGCCACATAACGTGCAAACTCAGGGTCAGAGCCAACTGCGCATGCAAAGGGAGAGAATAAAGACAACTGAGTTTTTGGCACCCTCAGCTTTTTTGTTTTGTGCTCTCTGGAGCTCAGTATGTTTAGCCAGACTGTCTACCAAAGCAGAAAAAGTATAATCGCTCCGAGCCAACGAGACACAACAGGCCTCCACAATCAAACAAGTCAGCAGCATTGTAAAAAAAAAAAAACACAAAACAGTAATTTATACCATAAAAGTTCAGTACTGTGTGCTGGTGCTAATCAATAAATCTATTAAGATTCATTCTTAATAGTCTTCTAACATAACCTGGCAATCATTTGGTGAAAGTTATTTCTAAAAAAAGAAAACAATTTATAACTCACCTGCTGGGTCGAAGGGTAGAGTGTCACCCAAGACACCAAAAACTCCATCACCCTGGTCCCTGTTGGGCCAAGTGTTGTTGCGTGGCCCTTGAGGCTTTTGGCCCAGCATCTCAGTCATGACGCTGTCCATATATGTGCTGACCAGGCCCAGGCTGTAAAGATCTGAGCTAAGGTCTGGCAGGCCAGGGGAGCTCCACTGCCCTATAGGCCCCAGGGGCGAGAGTCCTCCTGGGGGGCCCTGCGGCGGCTGCTGCCCAGAGGTGCCAAGCCACTTACTTGCCACTCTCTGCTGGGGCAGGACCTGAGGTGGAGTCTGCTGAGGAGGATGTGGAGCAGCAGGCTGCTGCTGGCTGATGGGCTGCAGGAGGTGCTGGTAGTACTGGAGGGCCTGAGGGGATGGTTGCTGTGGGCCCGGGGCCTGCGGCTGCTGAGGCTGTTGTGTTGGTGGAGGAACTGGCTGTGCCTGTGTCTGCTGTTTCTGGACTTGGGCCGGAGGCGTGGCCTGTGGCTGAGACTGAGGCAGGCTCTGAGGAGGAGGTTGAAGAGCACTGTGGGAGATGGAGTGGGATGTTGGTGGAGGTCCACTAGGGGGCTTTAGTTCAGCTGGGTTGGCAGAAGCCACAGAGTTCCTCCTTTTGACTAAGGGCGAGGCCTGCTGGGATTTGCCCATATTAAATCCTGAGAGAAAGTCAATGACATCCTGCATCTCTTGGTCAGTGGGCAGATTCATCCCCTGGTCTTCGGCCACAGAGCCGTTGGCCAACTGGCTTTGTGGGTTGTCTGTGGCACAGGACAGGCTGCCCATTGGCAGGATGCTCTGTAGCCTTCCATCACCATGGCCCATGTTTTTGGCCTTTTCCTCAGAACTACTGCTTGTCAACATGCTGCGAGATGGGGTGCTAGGAATAGAAAAACTGCCTCCGCTATTGGAGCTGGAGGATACCTTCTTGGTGAATTTAGATGTCAGCTTGGATATTGTTTTTGGCAGTCCACCTGAGGTCTTAGAGCTGGTACCCAGTGGCAGTTCTGCCTGGCTGCTATAGTCTGGGCTCTCCCGCTGCAGTTGAATCTGGATAGTAGGCAGGGCTTGCTCTCTTGAAATACATATAAATACATTAGATATTATTTTCAAAGATGTCATTAAATATTTTCAAATTTTAACTTACTTTCTCTCCTTCCACCTGTTGATGTCAAACACTGCAGTGTACAGCACATCTACAAGACCAAGGGTCTTCTCTGGATCCAAGCAACGCTGAAGCAAGGACATAGTGGCTGGGTCCTCCTTTAGACACCTAAATATGTGTAAATTTAACAAGACGTGAACTACACATCTACCATTACAGCATGTTAAAGGCCCATGTGCCTTTGCTAAATAAAAGTACATCTACTTTTAACTTTATTTCATGTTATTATCATAAAGAAAACAAAAAGACATTAAATGCTGGATGTCCTTTAAAGGCCTTTCTTTCTCCAAATTTGTAACTGAATTATTACCAAGTGTAAGTGGCATATAGTTACATATTTTTATGTAGCATTTATATCTATATTAGCAAGGTGCTTATCTGTTTTCTTAATCCAGTATATTCACAACATCTCCTTTAAAAAAAACATTTCCTCACTTGTTCAAAAAGATTTACTTCACATTTACAATATGATCATTTTTAAAACATTCTTACCATGTAGAGGGAACTTGGACAATGACCTTGGATCCTTCCAGTGTGATCTGAGGAGCATAGGCTTCTTTATTTTCAATCTGGGCTGTGTCAACAACCACCTAGGAGAAAAAATCCAAACAAATCAGCATTAGCATTATACTATATTGTTAGTTAAAATAACAAACTACAGTTGAAGAATTAATCAGTTAATTTTTAAGCAAATTCAATCGGTCAGTGATGACACACAACCCAGTCCACTGCTACAATTTCTTTTTTATTTGCAAGTTCTTTGAAAGTGGCCTTGGCTCCACAAGAACCATGCAGCTGGATTACAAAGAGGGAGAGCAGGAGGGAGGAGTCTATTTCCTGAAATGCAGGAAGTTACACCATTGTTATTATTAAAAAACAGGTGTATCCTAGGAAACTGCGCTGCCAGTGTGAGAGATCAACACACAATCTGACAGTAGTGTCAAAGCACATTGAATGAGGCCCCTGGAACCCCCAGGAAAACAAAGCATTACCATAAGTCTCAACTGACATTTTTGAGATACCAAGAAATGTTGTCAAAAAGGACAGTAATGTACAGATTTAAATGTTGTTTGTTTGAACACGGATGAATAAGTGTAGAGTTTTTGTTAGATGTGTACACAGTGTGTGCTGGGACAACTGAACTGCAATAACACAAATTATTTTTAAAAGAAACATGGCAATTATTATTATGAACACTTCTGTCATGTAAACCACATACACCACAGGTCGAACTGGGAACACTCCCAGTGCTTGACATTCAAAACAGCACAGACCTCACAAAAGGAAATAAACACCAGCGCATTCACACAAAAGTGTTACTCTGAGGACGCCCCTCCCTGACTCTCCCTTTCAGCAGGAGGGGGAGGGGGGAGGGGGTTCTGTTTACAGGCTGGCCTCAACAGTCCATCGTTCATCCAGATTCTGCTCCTGGAATGCGTCTTCTCTTTTGGTTCTTTTTGTGTTTGTTTACACCTCTGGCTTGCTTCACAACATGTGTTCCAGGCACTGTACTCTGAAGCTGGATTAGGAGGTTAGCGAGTTAAATTCAGAGTTGACCCTGCATTTTTGGTATCACAAAGTTGGTTCACTTTCTAACAAGGTAGCTTGCTGTGGTAACTTTGGCTGTATTGCTAACCTGCTCTGGAGATGGTTAAATTGCAGGTAGATTGTAGAGAACGCCATGTGACTGACTAATCAGGAACGACAAATGAGATGCCGGTGTTGAGAAGGAGAAATATGCAGCGCAGAGACAGAAAAAAAAAAAAGTCTGCAAATTGATCTAGCAACACAAGGGATGTCATATTGTAACTTGGATACCTGAACAACATTGTCCTTACAATGGGTTTATTGTCAATTATGTTGAGATTAACGGATTAATATTTTAATGTTTTTTTTTTGTGAGTATATTCTCTCTGATGCTGTTCGTTTTCCAGAGTTTAGTGTAGCCGACTTTAGTGTTTCTCCTCATGTTAACGCTCTCCAACGTGTCACTGTGATTGGTTGTTTAGTGCTGACTCCACCTGTTTTACTTGAACGGGCTCTCACTCCAGAGAAAACTAGGGTTAGTTAATAACCCGCTTCATTTTATACCACTTATCCTGACCGGGATTGTTAGGTTTGCTCTAGCTGGGTAGGAGAGACATATCAGGAGTAGGTTCAACTGGGTTTGCAGTACAGGGCACAGATCTGCTCCTCTCAAATAATAAAATGCAAGTTGCCAAACCACTTTATACAAACGGGCGCAGGTTCAGTTAACTAATATACCCAGAACAGGTCAGTTCACGTCCCCGCCACTTTTCTACTTATCACTTCCATCAAATATAGTGACACAAAAACGTTATTGGTTTTCTGGATAAATTTGTCTTAAAATGTGATCTAATCTTCATCCAAGTCAAGGGTATTGACAAACATACTGTGTCTAAAAATAATTACACAAAACAATTCTTTCATGTCTTCATTGAGAACAACTGAAAAACCTTATTGTGCTTGTGGAAAAAGTAACTTAAAACAAACTTTTGGAGTTTGCTCTGCACAAGAAGAAGACGCTTATGTGAGCCATGCCTCGCCAAAAAGAGCTTTCAGAGAAGCCACGATCCTGAATTGTTGCTTCACTTATTTTTTCCACTTCCATTTTGAATGTTGAATGAGCGCGTTAAAAAAACAAAACATGAAAGATCAAAAGAAAGATTTGTTTTAATTATTTTTAGACACGTTAGTTAATACCCTTAAGTTAAATAAAGATCAGATCACATTTTAAGGCAAATTTATTAGATTTTTTTTTTAATTGCTATAAGTTCACATACTTTTTCTTGCCACTGTAAACTAGTATTGCATAATTAGTATAAGCATGCTGAACATGGCACACACCTCTAATAACATAAAACCTCTGATCTTTTACTCACCAGACCAGCCTGGGCAAAGAGAAGCTGGACAGCTGTCTTGCAGGCTCCTCTCCAACTCGATGGGCAGACTTGGTTAAGGACTTCTGTGACGGGAGACTCATCTCTAGGAGTCACTCCATTTTGGCCCAGCACATCCTTTATGAGCTGCAGCATTGTGTGCTAATAAAATAAATGGAATTCACAATAAATAAAACTGTCACTGTTAACTGTAATTACTGTCTGCAAATGTTACAAGGCAGCTCAAGAAACCGTTGTTTAAACAAGCTTTTAGTTGACTGGGTATATTGTTTTATTGTTTTTTATTATTCTTTTGTTGACCAAAATAAAATAAAATAAAATAAAAACAATATTATGGTTGCACTTTGTAATTTTATCTGTAAAAAGTCTCCTAAAAAAATAAACTTTACTTACTTACACACACCAGTAAAAAAAATTAAATCATGACATGAAGGAAACAGACTTAGACCTAGGTGAAATTCATGATGAAAGGTGAGCAACCAAGGTGCATTAAGTCTAAAGTGAGTATAAACAGCAGAAATTGTAAGTCCAAATGTTCAGACCAAGACCATACCGTCTTTAGTTTGAGGTTTTCAGCTGTTGACTCATTAAAGGAGACTCCTTTCAGGAAATGTGAACCAATCTGCACAGGGATGGTGGGCAGCTCACACTGGATAGGATGTGAGGTGGTTTGCATCCTGCCTGCCTGCTGCGCCTCTGCCTCACTGCAGCAGCCCTGCTCAAACAGGAAATGAAGAAAAAAGAAATACAATGACAAATCAATCTTTTGCAATAGAATATATTGCAGTATTCCAGCACAGTTTATAACATGATCTTTACACATTTGAGTGAACCCACCTGTAAGGCAGCATCTATAGCTTTGGGACTAAAGTGAAAGCCTGCCTTCAGAGCATACTCACTATGGCCCAGACTTTCTAGTGCTACTTTATAGGCCTGGTAATAAGAAAGAAAGCAACAATTACTCCAAAATTTCAATTAAGACAAAAGGCTATAAGTTGATTGGAGTGATACTCTACCTGTAAAGCATTGTCAATCTTCATGTTGAGCTCCTTAAGCTGGTGCTCAGGGATGGTGGTAGTGTTAGAGCAGAACAGTTGCTGAACCTGGATGCCTGCCAGGCAGCCGTCTCGACCTCTTTCTCTTAGCCTTGCTGTGGCCTAAAAACAAACAGCCCAAACAAATCTAAGGTCAACAAGATAGCAAGACCAATGTGATGTTCTTAAAAAGATGAAACCTGGTGTAATAGTTTATGTTGATAAAATTAGTTTACCATGTCCTGTTCACCTCCCAATGAGTAAATATCCAAAACCACAGCCCATTCTACCAGAGTCTATGCAGGTCTTGACCCTCGAGGGCTGACCCTCTGCATACCAGAGCTTAACAGATCAATCAAACCACTATTCTGCTCTCTGCCCCAAAGTACTCTGGTACTCCCCTAAAGAATCTCCTTGGGCAGATGTCCTGGGGGCACCCAGTGGCTACATACCTCAGCGGCACCTTTCCATGAGCGAGAAGCTTCTTCCAGCTCTGAAAGGGGTCCACGGTCAGAGCTTTGGGAGCGGACATTGGCACATCGCTCCTGGGCCTGGGCCAGAGCCTCTGCCAGACATGACTGGGCGACAGGCTGAACTTTCTGCAAAGCCAGTGAAAGAAACTGAAAATGGACCTGCATTACCGTCAGAAAGCACCGACCCAGCACCTGGAAAACAACCACAGGATACTTGTGTTACTTATCTTTAAAATAACCCTCTGAAATGACAGACATGAACACATGACATGAGCATATATTCAAGTCTGAGACACTGACCACATAACCCATGGGGACTTTTATTACCTAGAAGTCCTTTGAAACAAATTGAAGAAAAGTAGAAAAGTGGATTTATGCCATGTGTCCAATATTTTTCATCTGTAAGAAGGATGCAGTTTGTATCAAGCGTGACATTTCCTTGGCCTCTAAGTTAGTTACACTAAAGTACACTTACTAAATACTGGTTTAACACTGCAAAGCTTGATACACAACAGATCCCTGGTCAAGATATTTATTTAAGAAGCTTAATCGAAATTGATGCTGAAGGCAATACATAAAGATAGTTCCCAATGTTAATTGTTATTTTTTCTTTCTTGGGGTGTGTTCTTCCCATAGGCATAATTTTTTAGCTGAACTGGTCCAAATTGTCCAGACTAAATGAATATATACAAGTGAATGCTTGTCTGACCCTGTAAAAATTGGCTGAAACTACTGTCCAGTCAACAACATAAGAGAAACAGGACACCACTGATTCCACTATAGGCATGTGGTTCTTTTTTCAGGTTCTAGATGAAAATATCTCAGAGGGAGGCAGTGTTGTAAGGACAGAAATATGCTTTACTGCATATCTAAGTGAGATGGCAGAAGGAACTCAAGCATTTACCAGGACTTTGACTCATTTTAAAACTAGACTACAAGCAAAAACTTACTTATCAATCACTGAATGGCAACAGAACTCAAAAATCCCAAGGAAATTATGTTGGAAGGTAAAAAAGTTGGGTTCTGGGTTGTGAATCAGGTTTGTACTCTTCTTCTATGAGAAAGAATATTATATGGAATGCATCTTCTGTAAACAGTTCTACTTCAGTCCAAACACTAAACATTTATTGAAAAAGCTATTCATTTTTTGTATAGATGCCAACCTAAAGTGGAACAAAAATATCTTCAGTTTTGAGTCCAAATCTACATCTAAAAGGGCAAACCATGTGGTATGAAGCTAGTTATACCCTGTGGGTTCAGTGTGAATACATAACAAATAATGGGGAAAAAATAATAATAATCACACTTTACATGTCAGGCCTAATAGTTTAAGAAGTAAGGTATGCAAGGACAGTTGGATTAACTGTCCAATATCATGCATCCTTTCCTACCACAGGAAAGCAGGATGTGCACAATCCGACAACAATCAAATGCAACTCAAAGCAGTCAAATTATCTACAAAAAGCAAGTGAGGCAAAAAATAAGGACATGGCTAGAGCACAAGATAATGGGTAACAAATGTGATTGGCTGTGAAGTATTTGCACTGAGTCATGGAAAATATGAGAAACGAGAGCGCAGTAGAGCCAAACTAAAGTTGGGCCCCTCTAAAACCCAAACATTGCAAATCATAGATCAAACAACACTTTTATTTTCAGTGAATATAAACTCCAAAGCTACTATTTCAGGATAGTGTTTCTCTCATGATTAGATTGTTGTGTATGAGAGACTAGGTCACACGTTTTCCAAGTCCAATCCCCAGGTCAAAATAAAATTATGAATGGCACTCAAGAGAGAACAGCAAGCTTGGGTAAATAATTTATTTTTATTTTTTATTTTTAAGACAAAATGGCATTCCTTATTTTATCCAGACAAAAAGAAGAAAAAGACAAGTCACAGGGATAATTTTAATTAAAGACGCCATGTTCAGCATGCTTATACTAATTATGTGTTCAATACTAGTTTACAGTGGCAAGAAAAAGTATGTGAACTTTTAGGAATTAAAATTTTTTCCTAATAAATTTGCCTTAAAGTGCAATAATTGCCCCTCTCTGTTTCCACCCAGCGCTGGTGCTGAGGTTAAAAGGTGTGGTTATCTCAGATGGGGCTTTTTAAGTAGGCTGCTATAAGTTTGGAAAATACAGAAAACTTAAAAAGTTGTGTTTTTCCATGGGGTACTGTTGTGCCCTGGTCCCAAATTTACAAAGCTGTGTTTTTCCAGAGGGCACTGTCGCACCCTGAGCCTAGACTTACGAAGTTGTGTTTTTCTAGAGGGCACTGTCGCACCCTGATCCCAGACTTACAAAGTTGTGTTTTAGGGGCGTTGTCACGACCTGCTCCCTATTTGTATTTACACATGTTACGCTCCCATATATTATATAGGGACTTTCTTTTTGTATTCCGGCCATCACAACAGCAACACCGCTAAAATTGGGCATGGGTCCAAGAGGATTTTTTGATCAGTGTGACCAGTCAGACATATGTGCCAAATTTGATACGATTACAAAAACTAAATTGTTTGGCCTTCCATAAGGACTTTTGTGTCCCCCTGTAGGAGGGGCTATAAAGCCAATTGTTGTTTTTCAATTCAAATGTCTTTAAACCTTGGTAATAAATAATTTATATAAATCTGAGCCAAATCGTAATTTGCATTTGTGAAATGTAACAATTTATGTGTCATAAAATTAGCAAAAAGTCAGCATAAACTTTTGATGCACTGACTTTTCGGAAACCAGGCGGCTTCTACAAAAAATGTTAATAACCTTTAACGCCCCATTCCTCTAGATAATGTTGAGCAATTTTTAGGCAATAGAAATAAAAACAGTGTAAAAAAAAAAAAAAGTCAGCATTTAGAAATTTTTGAATCAAGATGGTTGACTTCCGGTTTGTTGAGCAGTGTCGCCACAATAATATTTTTGGTCTTTCCATGATGTGCCAATTTTTAATAAAAAAATTAATTTTCAATATTAAAAAGACTTTCACACATACTTGATTTTGGAGCCATGCATGAGCAAGTAAAAGCTAAAGAAGTGTGCCATTTATACATTTTTTTTCTCATTACTGGCAAATAAAGCCAAAATAATATTATTCCAGCCAGAACGTCATACAACTGGAATAATAACCCTGCACAAGAAAAAGCATTAAAGAGTTTCTTGTGGGCTTTTACAAATGTACCCTTTGTGCCCAGGACTAGACAGCAAGTGCGATTGCCAAGTTCAGTGGTCTACATTTTCACAGACATGGCGTTCCTTTAATACTCAACTGAGAATATCAAAGACCACAAAAAGTCAGTTTTACCAACGACTGGGCAAAAGTGTTTCCTGTTTAAGGCTCAGCCACATCCACAAAGGTCCTGCATTCCTACTTGTGTCTTGGCCACAGCCATTGGCCATGCTCTACCACATACTGAAAGATTATGAAAAGGCAGAAAATTGTGGAACAAAGAATTTAAAACATATTTACCATGTCAATATCTAATGTTAAAGCCAAACTGGGTAACTTTTAGCTGGGAGATGAAGCTAGTATTGATCCCCAAAGTATGTTTTATTGTTTATATCAGCAGGTTAGTGCAGTAGAAAGACTGTGTGGTATTCAGAGACAAAAGATGACTTTCCTTCTCACATCCTGAGTGTTTTTCACACTTCACATTAAGATCTTGACACAAGCTCAACACTGGGTGAAAGAATCCCACTGGAGAAAGGAAACATTGAATAATAATGCCAGGCTTCTGACAGCCTACCAGTAAGCCTGTTAGCACAACAGCTAGAGAATGAGTCATAAGCAAATGTGATAAACTGATGTTAAACAATCCCTCAGGACGTGAACTAATCTAATTCTTTCCAAGTGAGCTAACAGTAGTCTTATGTCAATAACTGTCAGTGCTAATAGGTCAAATATTTACAGACATCTCAATGAAGGTTACATTTGTACCCACGAGACAAGTCAAAGTCAACATTACCCAACAAACAACTAACTCAAGTGTTTACAGTAGGGCCTGGTGTTTGACAGTCAGAACCTACCTCAACATCCTGCAGACTGAAGTCATTCTGGTCTTTGAAGTTGGCAGCTCCAGCGCTCAACTCCATGAGCATCTTGGCGATCTCAGGCTTTATTGCAGCAGTCAGCCTGCTGGCCGCCTCCATGACGTGTTCCTGCACGTCCTTCAGTTGCATAGCTGCTTTGGAATAATGAGAGTTCCTGAACACACTGCTGAACAGGTCTGTGAGAAAGGCGCTGGCCCGGCAAAACACGTTTAGAGCATCCAAGTATTTGGAGATGCCTTGTTGAATATCAGCAACAGCAGTGCTGGCACCAGAGGAAGGTGGGTGGCAGCTGCCAGGCGCCATCCCAGTTCCCATGGGTGAAGAGGCCGAGCAAGAGGGGACAAGGGAGGCGCTCAGGGTCCGGCTCAGTTCAGGCATCTGGTACTGCTGGTGCTGTTGCACTTTCTGCTTGGACCCGCCGAGCAAAAAGCGACGCTTGTAGTCCATTTTATTTTCCTGCGCACTACAACAATACATAAGTGGTGCAACAGCACCGGAAGCTCCTGTTTTTAGTCTTTGATGCACAAAGTACTTTTATTCTCTTTACAAAAAATAAATTCAACAGTCCTGAACTTGTTTAAGTTATGTAAAAAGATGTCTCGAGGATTCCACCTGCCAGAGGCGCATCTCAGTGTGCCTTGTTGAGAGACAGCACAGCGGTATGAGTGGAGTTAATCAAAACCGGCAGGCTGAGTGAAAGGCTTATTTGCAGCACTGCTGCAGATGCATCAGGCCCAGCTGAAAAGTCAGCAAAGTTTCTCTGCTTCCAGCTTCAAACAGATGGATCATAGTAATGGAGCAAAGGTTAAACACTCCTTATTGTTCTGAAAATGATACAGCCACAAGCATTTTAAAGTGCATTACTTTTCCTTCAGGATGGGGCAACACTTCTTCATATAGTATTTAGAATATATAAAGATCAAAGTGGGTAAATGCTTAAACTATATCTGCTTGCACCAAGCACAGAATGTCATTTTGAAAGCTGGAAGCAAAAATGAACCCATGGAAAGTTAGACACAATAGTCAATAGTGACAGGAAGTTAAGTAAAATGACAATAATAGATGCTGGAATTAGAGAATGGTGCTTGAGCTTTTGTGTACTCGATGGTAGACAAACTGTTGGAGGCAAAGGGCAGACAGATCCAGTCCGTCTTTTATCCTCTTCAAAGAGCAGAAGTCAGGCAGTGAGCTAGTGGCCAGATGAAGGCTCTGTCTGCCAGTCTCAAATCTTCACCAGCTTCCTGCTTCTTCTGTCTGCTGGCTGAGGTAGATATTACTCACTGCGGAAACAAGTGTGCTTCCAGATCTCGCTGTGTGCAGCGGATGCAGATTGAGTGACAAAAGCACAAATGTATCTGTAAGGCCTCTAGGTCATTTCCTAAAGGAAGAAAAGGCAGAGAAAGAGGACAGGGTTAGCATTAGGATAAAAACAAAAGACGGGCTTCAATTAAACTCATTCACATCTATTCAAATGAATAGATGATCATTATTGTAGTTTGTTTTGTTGAAGCATTGAAAATATTAAAAACAGACAAAAACAACACTTCAAACACAGTATAATATAACATAAACTTGTTTGTTAAAAAAAACTCTTCAACTTTTGAATCCTGAGATGGACGTGCAGCCAAACAATCTTCCAGATAACATAGTGGGTGAGATTGAGTTTTGCTAAAACACCGTTTAAAATAATGCTTTGGCACAGTTATAGAGAAGTGACATTAGTAGATTTAAGAAGCACAAGGCTTAGTAGCTGGAGGCAGTGCTCCACAACTTGCCTTGGTTAAAATGATTAAATAATCATGGTATAAAACATAACCCCAAGCTAAAAATCTACTCAGATGTGATCACATGAACATCTTAAATGTCTTTGACATTTCTGGTAATATTGTATTCATTTGTTAAAGAGCTGAGGTTTAATGTTGGACATTTCTAGATGGTTACTAACACACTAACATACCTCACAGAGAACGTCTCTGAAAAGAATCTCTGGCATAGTCTGGTTTAGCTGAACACAGCTGCAGAGAGACATTTCTTCAAGAAGCCATTGTTGGAAGACACTGAGCAATCTGTTGAACTTCACATAGTGGGAGTGACAATACTTTCATTCTATTCCTGAGTATTATATTAACTGTCCTTCTCCCATTGGCCTTTTCATAATCATGAAATGATAGAAAAATCCCACAAATAAATAATTCAGTTACAATCTTTTGGTTGTCTAGCAGTTCACTTCAAATAAAAGACTGCCAAATAGTGTAAACACAAAGGGACACCACTAACATACTGTATGTGACTGGATAGTCATCTTTGACAACTTACAGGACAGGTTACCTTAAAATACACTATTTTTTAAAGCTCTCATATTTAAAAATGACGAGGAAAAACGCAATTTCCCAGCCACATATAAAGTAAACCAGCCTTGCCTGCTAAGCTGCTGCAAATGTACCTTAAATACATAGTTTCCATTACACTCTGTATCCCCTCCATCATTCTACTGACCTTTCAACTCAACTTCCTTTTCCAAATGGTGGAATACACAGAGCAACAATCTACCTCACGTGCCCCTGGACACTGGGCAACAAAGAAACTGAGCTGAAAGAAACTGGTCTCTGTTCCAGAGAGGAGACATGTGTATCGTGTTAAGCCCAGTTTTGAATAAAAGATGCTGTATTCAGACATTGTGGGTTTGTAAATCTACTATGGAGCATTAGGAGTAAAAACCATGCCCTGCTCTGCTATTACACTTTAAAATATATAAATGTGTTTAACATTTACATTGCCAGCTTTTTCAGGACACGGCTGCAAGTAAATACAGCCTGCCTTAATGACAGTTGGACAGTAGCTAACTAATGCAGCACTGCTGGCTCCTAAATCTCAGGGATTACAACCTTCAAGTAGCTGCCATGTGACCCACAGTGCCAGCTAGTTGACACAGTTAAAAAAGATATTAACCTTTTAGGGAGTAAGCAAAACTTGAGGAGATCCAGCTCCAGTACCCCAGTTCTCACTGTTGCAAAATAAAACCAAGACAAGAAAATCTGATTCCTTGTCGTCTCCCTTTTAAAACTCATATCTTTAATGTTACAATATTCAATAAATTACTTCAAAAGACACACCATCTCTCATGAGCCTTGGTGGTTTGGTGGAGTGCACATACCACATAATCCACATCTGTCCAGTTAAAATTCCCAGCTTGGGCCGGTTTTCTCCAAGTCGCTCTCTGAAAAAAATTTTTTAGGAACACCATCTCTAAATGCCATGTGTTGTCACATAAAGACACAAAAACTATTAACAAGGCCTGCTGCTTTCCGGGGGGAGCGCCATTGGCTCCCAGCCTCCTGTATTAGAGATTGCACCCAAACAAACACATGTGATAGCAGGGTCCCTCCGGATGCACTGGCCTTGTGCCATCTTCCTTTACTGTTCCTCCTCCAACACGGTCAGCTCAAGGCTAATGTTAGCTCTGCTTCCTCACTCACCCAACATGTCAGCTGCTCTGATTCAACAAGAAGGGGGTTTAGATTTCTTGGAGCAAGCTCCCTGTCGCCAGTAACAAAAACGCCTAGCCAAGTATGCCACTGGGTTGTAGTAAATCATAATTCCACGTGTGATGTACCTGTCTGTGAACAACTCCAGTAACACAACCACAGACAGATTCAGCCCGGGCCAACCAACACAGTCAAGCAGAATAATAACAACATCCATAGAAGGAAATCAGTCTAGGCATTTACCTACAACTGTATGCCTCTGTTTATAATCCCGCTTCTACAACACTGTTGACCAGAAACAATTCTTTTACAGAAACAATATAAAAAAAAATAGTCAGAAAATCATTTTATTCAAATCCATAGGATTTCAAGGACTAACAATTTTGTGAGCCGTAAAATAATTTAAATTGTAGTGGGGAGAGTTGCATAATTTTACTGAGATTACCAGACTAAAAAATGAGAGGGATTATTTGCTGAGAAAACAAAGAGTCATCACCTTCTTCTACATGCGAACATTCCCATAAGGACTAGGTGGCCTCATGGCTGTGGAAAGAGCAGCTGCCTGCTATCCTGATAGCTCCTTATCTGTGTGCCACTGTGAGGCAGGCCCAGGCTCTTTGACGCTGAAGCCACAGGCCCGGGCCAGTATTAGCCCTCTCGTGAAGTCTATTTCAGCCTCCATGGTCAAAACAGCTGCCGTACAGTCTAGAGCACACTGTTTTTAGACACTCCGAGAGGTTCAGCTCAAAGAGAAAAAAAACCTTGCTCCTACATCTGTTGCCAATGAGGCACAGGAATGTCTTCCCTGGAAGCTTCTTAATGTGAGTTCAAAACAAGCATCGGGTCACAAAAACGACCAGATATTTAAAACTTTCTCAAAATATTTGAGTGCAGTTTACAACATGAGTAAAACCTGAGTAATAAATTACTTTATTGCTGTGGGGACACAGCAATAAGGGACAGCCACCAAGCACATCAGCTACTACAGAGTGACAGACACGTCGAGGGAGTCAGTCCAAATGACAGGACAAGTGCTGAGAGCAACTGTGTGACAGGAGCTGAGCCAGACTACCCTCACACTGAACACAAGGAGAGTATTGTGGTAAGGCCTGGTCTCCTCATACCAGCACACAGGGGGAAAAAAAACACAATCGACACATGCAGCTGTGCAATTCTGGGAAAGAAAGAAAAAAATAAAAGCTTGGGATATCATAAGAATAGATTTTGCCGTCATCAATGTTAGGTCACTTCAAGAAATGTTTTATCTGCAGCTACAAAACTGGTTGGATCTGGGAAATGTTTGGTTTTCTTTCCACAACGAATCCTCCTTGAGTCAATTTGGCTTCTAAAGGCTAAAAATACATGTGTTTTCTTTAATACAAAATTGGTCTCATTAGTACTGCAGCAAACTACTGTTGAATGGACAGGTTACATTGGTCAAAAAGCCTATAGAGCGTCATAACAGACAGTGTAAGAAGCTTAAGGGGTCCCATAAGAATAGCAGACTGGCTTCAAGTCTAACAAGTGTAACATTTATTCAAGTTAAGCAACAGCAATGGAATCACTGTAGGTGCTAAAATGCCACCTTCGGTTGATTTAATCTAATCGGAGCCTTTGCACAATGCATGCATGCCTTTCAGTCTCCGACTGTCAGCAAACGCAGTGATCTGAGAACAGTGGCGTACAATAATGTGTATTTAGTGCCCAACCACTGGGTATCAACAAGTGAGAGCTGTGATGAAAGGACTTTGACGTCAGCTCCATTCATGAGAGGCTGGCGTCGACCTGCAGGGATAAAAATGCTTCCCTTTAGCCGTCCAGTCTTTACTGCAGCAGCTACACACTGGCAACAGGTTGGGCAACGTGCCAAACAATAAAGAACTGAATTTTGTGCGACATTTATATTTTAAATAAACGGGTGGTGAATATTAAGTTTTTTACTGACTCAACCGTTTACGCTCATTTGTGATCAGCACTGACATTTTGGCTATTGTCTCACATACTCGCATTATAATTATAGCATAACACAAGCGGTCATTTTTACAAACAATTGTCCTGTTCCATAGACCTTACTCTTCGTATTTATGCAGTAGAGATGGTTGAAAAAAGCTCTTTCCCATTTGTCTGATGAGCAAGTTTATAAAAGTATACAAATTCAGGCCACACTTACACAACCAGACTGACAATTGTTTTTGAACTGCCAGACCCTGCCTCTCTGCCTTCAACAATAACGGGTCATTACGGGTCAGGGAAACATTCCTTTGACAGAAAGAACAGGAATGGCGCATGACGTTTAAAGTACCCAACAATAGACTGTGAAAGACATTGTGCATCACGGCAGCAGTTATTACCGGTCTGTACATTTGCTGTTGTGTCATCAAACTTTTATATCGCTCCAGAAAGAAACATATTAAAAGTTGTTTATTTTCCCTCAATGCATTATTTCTAGTCTAATTTAATCACAAGAGGATAAAGCACTCACAGGCCACAGTGGGAACATGTAACTAAGGGGCCAAATAGCTGACCACAAACTCAAGCTAAACTGGTTTCCCAGGAGACGGGGTGAGATTTCCCAAGCTTCAAGAGCTCCTTTGCTCTAGCTGCTTCCCTCAAAATTTAGACACAATTATTAATGACAAGACAAACTAAGAGGTGCTGGGCAAAGTTTTCATTTCTCTTATGGATCTATAAGTTGTTAACAAGTAAAGAAAAGCTTCTTCCAAAAAAACTCAAAGTAAACTTGACTTTAACTAAAATGATCACAATCCATATGTAACAGCTTTGCAAAAACCTAGAACTTTACAGATGAACAGCTAGGCATAGAGACAACTTGCCAAACAAATTGCAAAAATTCCTGGTCCTAATAATACCGTGGCTAGCGCAAACCCCATCCCCCAGCACAAATTCTTCTGTGATGCTTGTGTGTATGATCCAAACGAGAGCTGAATAGGAAACACTAGAAAGCTCTTTTGTTGAAGGGAAGTATCATTCAGGTTTGAGCAAGAAAGTACAGGCCTTTGACTTCACTCCACCCGAGGCAAACACAAACACTCATCTTGTGACTGTAAGCTGACTTCCTCACACATGTATCCTGACCTGGTCATGTGTTGACAAAAAACGACAAATACAAAACACTAACAAACAAGGCTATAGTTGCGGCCCATTAACTGTGGAGACCTTCAAACGGGGCAAATCAGCTGACGAACACAATACATTTAAAGAAGGAGGAATTCTGCAGAGCACAGCATGTACTCCCATAGTAGCACAGCTGTGGTGGATGTCAACACAAAAAGTTACTCAGAACTCTGACATTTAATCTTCCTCAGGAATTCAGGCTGTTGAGATGGTTTACTATACAGCATCTAGCTTTGCAAAATTAAACTGATAACTGCCGTTGTGAAACCTGTCCCAGTCAACAAGCACCACATAATCCAGACTGTCAAATACATAAAAGCACTTGTTGAACATGATCCTAGTGGCCTCTGACTGGCTTTTGCCATGATTTCTACACTCACAAACCAAAACAAAAACCCACACTACATATGATCTCAAAAGAGAAAATACATGGCTAGACAGTGGATGCCTCCACCTCGACAGAAGTGGGGCGGTGTTATTTATGAAAATCAAGTTGAAGAAAAGGTTAAAGCAAACCATCTGGATTTTTTTGTTGGAAACTAAATCCAGATGCCTTTGCTTTAACCTTTTCTTCAAGATGACCTGGATGAATGGGAACTTTCACAGACCTGCAAATCAAGCTCAATATGCTGTACAGACTAAAGAAAAAACATGTCACCATCTTTATCTGAAGTTGTGAAAAGGTTCACGTGTTACTACATAGGATGTTGCGTGTAAATAGCGTTCATTATAAAATGTTTTTTTTTTCTTTGAAATACAGCTTAAGATAAGATTACTACACCTCTATCAATAGTAGTAGACCGCCGCTCTCTCTATATATACATGTTTTCACGTTTTCAAACAGAACAGCTATTCTGGGGACATCACCTATTCTGGGGACATCACCTGAAAAATGCTAAAGACAGACCTCACTTAAACTCGTTTGTTATTGTAAAATGTGTAGCGCTGCTGATGTGATCACTATTTAGCAGGAAGGTGTGGGAGAATCCCCGCAAGCGCAGTTCGCCGGTTTCATCGAAACTCCTCTGGATGACATGGGAACACTATGTCGCAGCTATTAATAAGGCCTTTTAACGCTCCGGCTACTGTGTGCGCGCGCGGGGGTAGCATCTCCCGGTGTCTCAGTAGCTGAAGCAACGTAACAAATCTTAAAAATGTGTAAAGCATACACAATAAAGCAACCACACACAGACTGAGAATATTTGTCGTCTGTGGATTGGACTGGACATCACCAAGTACCCATTTGTTAGAACAGGACTATGACATTTTTTTTTCATACGCTTGGTTTAGCATTGTTCTGTAGCCAACCACAGACAGATCAATATAACGTGTGCTTATTTGTATTTGACTACCATACAACCCGCTTTAGAGGGTTGTGTTTTTTAGTCTGCAGCGTATTCAAGTTAAAGCGTTTTACTCCGTTTGTCGGACATGCAGTCATTTCAGGTCCTGGCAGCTAACTGGCATCTAAAGCTCATTAACCCGTGTTCACAACCATCTGCTTTCACGTCACAATCTCAGGAAAAAAGCACCACACACGCACCACAAGTAGTGTCAGTTGAATCAAAAATAAACGGGAGTGCTCATCCATCAATTTCCCACACGGATAGCCTTCTGCTACAGCAGCTAAATATATCAGAACAAATGCCCAGCGTGTTTAAGGTTATATAGACAAAATAGCTGTTTATAGACCATCGCTTGCTGGCTTAGTATGCATGTATAAATAAGCTCGTAGGTGACGGGTATGTCCGATAAACGATGTCTGTTTTCGTTGTTGAACATGCTACAGACCACACAGCTACGTATGCTAACATTAGCTGCCCTGCAAGCTCCCTGCGACACGGCTCTAAACGCTGGGTGAGCCCGAGCAAACATAAACGGCCCCGTGACAACTCAGAACAGAAGCATAGCTGTAAACGACACAGTTACCTGAAGTAATGCCAGTAGCTGCAATCAAACACTAGAAAATATACATGTTCAAGTTAATCGGCACATCGCTTACCAGCTCTAGGCATCCACCCTCTTGACAGTGTATCCCCGTCTATGACCATAGTCAAGATGGCGTCAATAGAAAACCAACACATCCGGCGAACCCTTCGGAGTAAGGCAGGGAAACTATAACGCACTGAGGTCATGACAACTCAAAATATTGACAAAAAAAAATTATCGTGCGCTAATGCAATTTCATTATTGTCATCATCACGTTTTTACCGCTGCACTAGACTAATTTTGTATAAACTTTTTGATGACGTGCACTTTCCTTAAGCTTGACGGTAGATTTTATTCCCTCTTTATGTATCAAACCTATTTTAAGTCAATAACATTTCTTGTGTATGTGTGAAAGTTTCAGTTTACGTAACGTTATGTATGCTATAAGGTACCTCAAAGTCCCCTGGCCCAGATAAGTCCACCTTCGCGCGCCCTCTACAGTCGCACAGAGAATATTACACTCTGTGCTTCGACCCTTTGAGCCAGTCACTAGGGGGCGTTATTGACCAGCGTTTGCATTTGGGTGAAAGAACAGACAATTTTGAAAACTTTAAAACATTAGACCTGCCTTAGCTTTAATAGCCTAAATGCACTATCATGAAAAAAGCTTGGAAATTATTCTAAATATTTAAATGTTTTAGTCAAACGTGTTTAATTTTATGTAATATAAACCAATGGTTATACTTTTAATATACATTTTACCTAAATTTGTACCATCAGGGGGTTATAGGACCTTTATGAACTCACATTGTAATGCACATGGATTGTGTGTCTCCTGTAGGAGGGGCCAGAGGGGACCTTGTCTGGATGCCCTTCAAAAACAGTTCCCTGTCCAGCTCAGTCCTACTCAGCCAAAGCATTTGAGCACAGAGGAGCATAGCAAGACCCTACAGACATTATGGGGCTCACACAGGACCCTAATTTCCATAAGCTGCAAGACTGGTACACTGCTCATGCCCTGAACCTCAACATGAGGCACTTGTTTGAGGCTGACAAGGAGCGATTCAACAAATTCAGGTATCTATCTTTAACTGTTTGACATAATTATTACATACATGCACAGTGTAACTGCACAGATACTAATAAAAATACTGCCTTTTATCTGTAGAGAAAGTATCAGTAGTCTCTTTTTCTGTGTTTGAACAGTCTAACACTGGACACTGAAGATGGGGACATTCTTCTTGATTACTCCAAGAATCTAATAACAGATGAAGTTATGAAAATGTTGCTTAATCTGGTATGTTAATTTTCATTTGAGCTGATTTGACCAGATGTGGCAGTTTATACACTTGATAGTTACAATGTTTTTTTGGGAAATTAACTTTTTAAATGCACATTAGTAATTTGTCTTAATTGATTATTTTGTATTTCGGACACTTTTCTACAGGCCCAGTCACGAGGCATTGAAGCTGCTCGAGAGAAGATGTTCACTGGTGAGAAGATCAACTTCACAGAGGTAATTATTGCTCTCAACCACAGCACATCACTTTAACAATTATATACTGATATTATAAAATATAATCTTTTTTTATGTATGTGTTGTTATATAAATGGTGTTGTGGTTGTAAAGGGACGCGCTGTGCTGCATGTGGCTCTGAGGAACCGCTCCAACAAGCCCATCATGGTTGATGGCAAAGACGTAATGCCAGAGGTTAACAAAGTTTTGGAGAAGATGAAGGGCTTCTGTCATGTAAGTGAAATGCATAAAAATGTCAATTTAGTTTAGAATGTAAAAAATGCTATCATTTTAGATTTGAATCTAGACAATTACCAATTATCAGTTTATTACCACTGTGCATCATTTACTTCCCTTGTTTTTACCTCAGAGAGTTCGCAGTGGGGAGTGGAAGGGCTACACAGGGAAAGCCATTACAGATGTTGTTAATATTGGGATAGGAGGATCTGACCTTGTGAGTTTTTTCTGCTTATTTCTTATATGACTTATCAATATTAGGCATAATAGGTCAAGTAGCTGTGGATTTTGTGTTGCAGGGCCCCCTGATGGTGACTGAGGCCCTCAAGCCTTATTCTAAAGATGGTCCACATGTGTGGTTTGTGTCTAACATTGATGGCACACATATTGCCAAAACTTTGGCACAGCTCAATGCTGAGACCACCCTCTTCATTATTGCATCTAAGGTAAACATTAGGTTCTTTCAGTGGACCTGCTGCAGGCCACATTTCCAGCCACTTAACCCAGTGTTATGACAGCTGACATTCATGTCTAAATATCTTTCATATCAGAAAATGTACATGTATATTAAAATACAGGAGTGAGGCTTTTGTGTGGCCAATTAGTTAGAATTTAATATGTCAATGTGTGATTTTTATTTTTCAGACATTCACCACCCAGGAGACCATTACCAACGCTGAGTCAGCCAAAGAATGGTTCCTTAATTATGCCAAAGATGTGAGTTTGTGAGTCTGTAAGAGCAGCACTAATAACTCTGAAAATAATAATATTTTTCTCCTTTAACTTTTTACAGAAAGCTGCTGTTGCCAAGCACTTTGTGGCCCTGTCTACAAACGGTGTAAGTCACACTGAACCATAGACTGCAATCGCCATGAGCATATGTGATCACATAAACTCTGCTTTCTCTGTTTAACCTCAGCCCAAAGTCAAGGAGTTCGGGATCGACACTGAGAACATGTTTGAGTTCTGGGACGTGAGTGGTCTTTTGTACAACTCTTTTGCTTATCATCTTCACCAGACTGTGATGCATCCACATTCAGGTGCTAAAGATAGTTCTGACTTATGACCTCTGAAGTAGGTGGGACAGAGTTGCTGGGCTGCAGCTGCTGGGTAATCAAAACCTCTCTGCACACACTCAGTTATTATTGGTAGTGACCTTCTCTCTCGCAGAGGTTACTGTAAAGGCTGGGGTACATCAAAGGTCAGCAAGCTGCATTTAGTTACATGTATATGGTCTTTATTTCACAGAGAACATAATGTTGTTTGTTTCGACTAATTGGGATTGTGATATTGTACATTGGCTGGAATATTCCAACCAGAGTACAATATCACAATCCCAATGAGACTGCTATTGCATACATTATGACTATGAGCATCCTCACATTCTCTTGAATCAAAGATTTATAATTCATATTTTAGTTTTGTTTTATTAAATGCCCAGAGTTTGTACAGGACCTTGGGTGAATAATATTTTACCTATTTTATTTTTAGTGGGTCGGTGGGCGTTTCTCCTTGTGGTCAGCGATTGGGATGGCTATTGCCCTCCATATTGGTTTGTGGAGAATGCACACAATCATTAACAATTCTCACAGAATGGTACAATCCAAAAAGTTAGGGGTCTAATAAGGGTCTGATTTTAAATAAATTAATGTATTTACTATCTATCTCTTATTACTAGGGTTTGACAACTTTGTGCAGCTTCTCTCAGGAGCTCATTGGATGGTAAGCATCTATGAAGCTTTAGCAGATGAGACTCTACCTCTTCTAGACGACATAGACTGTAATTCTGCGATGCTCTCTTGGTTTCAGGACAACCACTTCTGTACTGCTCCTCTGAATAAGAATGCTCCTGTCCTTCTGGCCTTGCTGGGAATCTGGTACATCAACTTCTTCCATGCTGAGACTCACACCATGTTGCCCTACGACCAGTACATGCACCGCTTCACTGCATACTTCCAACAGGTCTGCACCACACAGGGGTTTTCTGTGAACACTGGGTTTCTTATTTCTCTGATGTGACAGATTTAATGATCAAAAACTCAAATTGTATTAAGTAAAATAAATGGAGGATTGATACTCTTAATTTTATTTAGGGTGACATGGAGTCAAATGGGAAGTACATCACTAACCAAGGTGCACGTGTCAACTACCACACTGGGCCCATAGTTTGGGGAGAGCCAGGAACAAATGGGCAGCATGCCTTTTATCAGCTCATTCATCAGGGTAAAAATCTACAACTCACAGCATCTGACTGGTTAGAGTGTATGTCTATTCTTCACGCAGTCTATCTTTGTTCAATCTAGGAACCCGGATGGTGCCCGCTGACTTTCTGATTCCAGCTCAATCTCAGCACCCCATCAGAGACAACCTGCACCACAAGGTATCACATACAAAGCAGATGTAGAATATAGATGTCACTAGCATGCATGATTGTGTGAGGAGTTTTCTCTTTGGGCTGGATTGAGGTGTAAAGGTGTAAATATAACACATTTAACAACAGATATACATACAGACACATACAGTATAGTGCATTGGTTATGTTTCCTCTTCTTTAGATCTTTGACTTAATTATACCTAGATTCAAAATATAGAGATGATATATAGATGCCTGGTCATTTTTAACATATAATGACCAATAAATCCCTATATTATATCCTACACTGTAAATGTACGTAGATCCTTTTGGCCAACTTCCTGGCCCAGACGGAAGCTCTGATGAAAGGCAAAACCACTGAAGAGGCCAAGAAGGAACTTGAGGCCAGTGGGCTCAGCGGAGAGACTTTGGAAAAAATTCTGCCCCACAAAGTAAGTCATACAAAGAACAATTAACACACATGCCCAGCGACACAAATGCCAACCGACCTCAACTTGTGAACTCTCATTCCATGTCACTCGAGAACTTGCTATGAGGATGTGCACGCAACAGAACATGGTAGCTTAGGTGGTAGTGCCCCCCAGTGATCATAAAAACACACCTTATTAGTGGGACGCAATAACAATTTTTCTTATTCTTTCAGGTATTCCAAGGAAACAGGCCTACCAATTCGATTATCTTCAAGAAACTCACCCCGTACACACTCGGAGCACTTATAGGTAAGAGCAAACCACCATACACTATTTTGTCACACCTTAACCATCGTTCCAAATGACATGCCTTCGTCTTTTTGCAGCAATGTATGAGCACAAGATCTTCATCCAGGGTGTTATGTGGGAGATCAACAGTTTTGACCAGTGGGGGTATGTTTTCAGAGATGGGTCTGAGAAAATCTTTTTTGCAGTCATTAATGTTTCTTTTGTATCTTCTCTACTTCCTGTCTGGCATGTGAAGAGTGGAACTGGGCAAACAGCTGGCAAAGAAAATTGAACCTGAACTGCAGGACGCCAACGAGGTCCACTCTCATGACTCCTCCACCAACGGACTCATCAACTTTCTCAAGAAGAACTTTGCCTGAGTCGCAACAACTTTTTTCCCATCGATGCTTTCAGCTCCACGGAGAACACAGCTGAGCTGAAGCACTAAGTTTGTACCTGTCTTTTTACTGTACGTTTGCTACTTTGCACTAATAGTAATGGTGAAGACGGAGAATGATAATCTCTCTGTAAAATTAAGAAAATAAATGCCTTTACACAGATATACATTCGAATGTCTAATGAAAAAAGAAGGACGATACATAAAAAAATGTAAAATTTGAACAATGTCTGTGAATGTATGCTGTCACTAGGTGGCATCAGCAAGTCAACTTCAAGAGGCACACAGCACTCCCAACTTTTGTCTGCTGGAACAAAGGGACAAAGGTCAAACCGTCTGCACTGTTGCTCCCCACAAATCCCCAGACTCTAAAGCATCCATTTAGAAAGAAAAACAAACAGCTGGACTAAACAACATCTGGTTTGCATAGCTCTCCTTAAAAGCAATCTGTCCAAACACCATTAAACTTAATTGACTATATTTATTGGCACTGTGCGACAAAACAGATATGTGTTTCCCAACTTAGATCGTACCATGCATGCTTAGAAAAAATACATCACATGCATATTTCTGCTTCTTACACTCCTGTAGGCCTACTTATACTGTATATTTCAGTAGGATGCTGTCTGTTCAAATCCTGCTGCTGAGTAAAATTGCAAAGACTGTATGAAGACAAACAGAAACTTAAAAAAGACCCCTAGACACTGCTGGGTTTTTATTTCTGTTGCCAGGCAACAATACTTTACTTCCAACCGAACTTGTCCTTTTTATCTCTGGCTCTGACATGATACAGAAAAGGACTGACTTTGAATATAATGAAATGTTTTTTTCTTACTGCTAGCTTGGGGATGTGCAGAATATTTTTAGTGGGAAAAATTTGGCAGAGTTTGCGACTGCAACGAGAAGGGCTTATTCTTGAGAACCAAGATCAAATTGGAATACAAAAGCATAAAAAAGGTTCTGTGCACGTTCCTGAGATGTTTGTTGAACAATGGCACTGCATACCCTCACATTCCACTTCATGCTTTATTGGTTGAACTTGTCACTCATTTTTTTTCCTCTCTTTGGCCCCTTCGAGATCTACCCCCCTCCTATCTCGAGTAGGGTCCCAACTTACCCTTGTGCAGTGGTTGCTATAGTGATGTCACCCCCCCCTCACCAGGCCACTGTGATTGTGCAGTCCCAAGTTCATGGTTGTGTCAGACTGGAACTGCAGCGACACCTCTGTTCATCTCTCACTCTTTCTAAATCTTTTCACAGATTGGCACTGAGCCCTTCTAGTTGATATAAGGTCAACATGTAAAATAAGCATCCCTCTTACGTTCCCAGTCCGAGTCAGAGGCTGCCAATTGACAGCTACAGACACAGAAAGCCTTTAGGCTATTAAAAATGACCATCAACCCCGAGACCATTTTTCCCACGACTGCTGGAGTTATATAAAGATTAACTTAAGTACGTACATAACATCAAGAAGCAGCAGCCCCTGGAGGTTACTGGGGGGCTTCAGATGAACCCTATATCAGGCCTTATGCCCCCCTCCCCTATGTCCTTCTGATCCACAGTCACTGGATCTGGTTCAAATCTGCTTTTGAGAGTTTGTCTTTGTGTGCAATAAGAGATACTGTATCCTCACATTTAAGGTGGTGTAAGACAGTCAGGTGGGGTGGCATACGCCTTGGTCTTATTTATTTATTTTTGGTATACTGTGGTCTCAGAGAAGTTTTGGCCTCAGGTCCTGCAGTCTTTGTGAAATAAATTAAGTAATTCATTATTTGAGTAGACTTTTCACAAATGAATATCTGTGTGGGTTTTTTGGATAGTGACTAAGATTTCTGTCTCTAATGTTTCCTGCAAACTTAAGATATTTGTGTATACTGACTACCATCTGGAACTCATTTGATATCCCTGTGTTACTAAAGAAAAAAAAAAAAAAAAAGGTGACCACAACCTGTTTTTGGGTGTGCATATTTTATAGTATATATAGTTTATAGCTTTCACTTTTTCCAGGGTATTTATTGTAGCAACATGAAGAAAAATGTTCCTACAAAACTTCACTCATTACTACTTTTGTCTTATGGTGCTTTTTTCCTGCAAATATTGCCACCTGATACTTATATAATGAGCAAATGAGAACCGTTTGCACAAAGAAACTCACTGTGCTCTCCAAACAAGGACAGAGTAGAGAGCAGGCAGCAAACAGGAGCTAGAATCTTTGCTGTAAGAAGGGAGCACGGTAACGAAGGCCAGCGCTGGTAACTAAAGATTCAGACTGCATGAGGTAATCCTGTGGCGAGCATATTTTCACTCATTTCCTGGCAATGGCGGAACCTGTGTGCTCCAGAGGGAAGGTGTTCTTTTGTGCGGTGTAACAGAGCTCACCTCACAGTAAATCCCCTGGGGTTCCATACCTCCACACTCACATACCCACGGCTCGCTGTGTCACTGGGTGGAACCCTCGCGCAAATAAAGGCCGCTTTGTGCCCCAACTCATGGAGCTGTCAACCAACACCAGAGAGCTCCTCACAGTGAACACCACTGTTCAGCTCACAGGATAACCCAGCAGTGGGCAGACTGTGCTTTTATGTACGCCCTCGCAAAACCCCAGCTACACCTTTGTGTAGTGCGGCTGTACTTCCTCTAATGATGTTTAAGGAGGACAGAAGAAAAGAGATCCTATATATTACAATTACAATGCTCCATGGTGTTAGATTTAGGGAGAACTGTTATTAGTGTTGACCAAGACTGAAGTGTATCAAGACCTAGTCAAGTCAAGTGTATAACACTTTGAAATATATCTTTGGGAGCTGTTATAAAATAGGCTGCAAATATTACAGGTCGTTTGTGTTTGACAAACGAGGAAAAGTTAGACAGATATCTTTACATAAAGTATAGGCCCTGTACTGTATTCAAAAGCAGACCTCTTTGACCAAGACCTTAAACAAAAGAAAAGAAATACACACATTTATGGGTCCATTCATTTTGTATTTCATCTGGGTTCCTTGGACACAAAAAAAATACTCTTTTGAAGATTGCCATATAAATATTATGTGTCAAGATTTTTTTAGGAATGCCACAATTTACGTCAGTCCTCACCATGCATAATAATATTTAGAAATTTTTTGAAATTGTAACTTCTTAAATGCCAGTTTTAGCAATTATAGTCTCAACACAAGTTTTTCTTTATTTATCTGAGCCTGGGGGATTCATTGAACAACTGATCTTTTTTGTGTTTGTTAATAAATTGCTTAATTTGGAACTCAATCGCACAGCAGAAAAATGCTGAAAGGACAATCATAATTTTTTTAAATTCTCCCCAAAATATACAACCTGGCCAACACAGCCAAAATTATGCAAAAAATAAATAAAAAAAAACACACACAGTGTACCACGTCTTGTTCCATTAGATTTCACTTCAGGGTTTTATACAGCTGATTATGTTATGTTGGAAAATGTCCAATGCAGCTGTGGTTACAGATGTTGCTTTCCACCACCAGTGAGTGACTGTGGAGTAAATCAATAATTGATATGTAAAGTGTCTTTGCGTTCCCAGAAAAGTGCTATATAAAATGTATGTAATAATAATAGTAATTTGGCGCTGGTTACAACCTAAGAGAATAAAGAACCAAGAAAAGTCTACAAAATGTATCTTCTCCATAACGCTACAATATCATGAGTAATATAATGTATAAATGAGGAAAAAGCTTGACTAGATTATTAATTCATGCATTGATAGTGATGTATTTTTAAATACATTTTATATTGTCCTCCAGATTCCTAATCCAAACTGTAAAGGGAAAAAGAACAAGTATATCCTCTTAAGCAGCATTCTTTATTTGACTGTTTTCTTCTTTGTTTATGTGTGGGCCTTTTTTGGGTGAGAAAGAAGTCTGCAAACTTCAGTTTGGAGTCATTTGGCTTTTTGAAATGTTCTTAAGCATGAGTATCAGTGATAACAGATTGAGGCCAATTGACACTGGTATACAAAGGATCTTCAGTGATATTTCAAAGCCTGGTTAGAAACAGACAAGTATCCACTGGAGATGCCGAAGAACGTCTTGATTATTTAAAGAATATCAATCGAGAGGCACTGAGCTATACAATATAAAACTAATTAATTGAGCCTTTTGTAAAGTTGAGGGAAATGGGAAAAGATTAAAAGCGGTTAAACGTTACATGAACAATTCTTGTAACATGCATTTTCTTTTTTCATTCAAACCAAGGACACTCTTCAATCAATCAATTTACAGTGCATGAATCTTGTAAAATTTTATGAATCTCAGTCCTGGATTTCTCTGTGAAGAACTCACATACTATAAAATATCAAGGCAAAATACAGTATACCCACAGGTTTCAAGAAATCTACTGCATGAGATGCTTGTTGATGTTATCTATTTTAAGGAATGTTAATATCCACAAAGGGTCAGCCTCAGTATCAGGGGAGATGACTCAGTGCATGTGCTTCCTCTGGACACTGCAAATTACCACTGGAGTTCTTTGTTTTGCTTCTTGAAGTCATTTAGACATTTATCAAAGACAAGTTGTAATCTTTTGAAGAAATTCTTAGTTGTAATGTTTATCTGACCGCTCTGCATCCAGAGGGCACAATGTGTCATAATGGGTTGCGTGCAAACCTGTCATTAAACAATGGCATTCCAGGAGCTGCGGACACCAGCAGCCGCAAGCCCATATTTTATATGTGAGGCAGTAAATGTTTTGTTTAAAAACGCTCGGAGGAAATTTACTTCCAGCTGTAGGTTCTAGAAGAATATATAATTTTTAGTGTTTAGCTTTCTAGCATTTGATTTGACCTACTAAATTAATTTATTTATGTATTTATTGGACTTCCATTGCCTCTAGACAACAGAGCACTCAAAAGAACCTTTTTAAAACTGGTCCTTGGGACAGTGTATGACACAATTACAGATGACACAGACCTGTACTTAGTCAATGAAGCCAACAAAGCACAAAGAATCCTAAACAAAAATGTAACTGAATGGTAGTAATCTTCTTTTAAAAATGGAAGTTTTTAGCTGTAACTGAGCAGTAAAGTTTTCGATTATATAGTGACTTACAAATTACTGGAGAATCAGACTTTATCCAGTTAACTGGTCGTTATTAAAAGGATATGTAGCATATATTCTAAAGTGAGGTGATCAGGAAACACATCCAGCAGGAATAAGGGGGGTCCAGAGGAAGGACTACTCTCTTCTCCATATTGCCCTTGACATTCCAAAATGTTTGTGCTTGAGGTCCCAGGATATGTGGGTGTGGTTTCCCACCCATCCACAGTCCCCCGTGACAGCCAGAGCAGATCTGAGGATTCATCTTCTAAAACCTCTTTCTGTTCCTTTTCTCATAGTTGTGTATTGTCTGACAAATCCATCATTAGTTTTTTGTAGATAATTGCTTCTTTATTACATAGGAGTGTTCAGTGGTTTTCTATATTTGTAGATTCTTTTTTTCATCTGTTCTACTAAATTCATTTTTAAATCCTTTGTTAGCATTCGATCAACAATGAGAGGCACTTGTTACAGTTAGCTACAAAACCACTTTATTGAAAAAGCAGATTATGTCATCTACAGTTAAATGATACATCCCGATTTTTAATACATTAAATAACTTTAGACTTTCAATGTTTAGATAAATAGATCTAGATTCCTTTTTTTATGAGCCGTCTAATCAAAACACAGCTATACAAAATATGTGACAGGTGTGAATGGTAGCTGAAGAAGCAGTGCTCTTCTTTCCAAGTGATTTCAGACAAAAAATAAAATAAAAAAACTAGTCTTCTTATGTACAGGGCAACTAGCAGTGCGCTATGAAAGAGAAATCAAAGTAGGACATAAACAAATGTGAAATAAGACATCTTTAAAGAGGATCCACTCTGGTCCTTGGGGTGGATATTCTGCAGAAAATCCCAGTGTTATTTTTCAGGTAGCACACATTAAAGGAACCCTTGTACATAGTTGAGATTAAAGGCATCACATGACGAGGGGAATGTCTCAGCTACGCAACCATGTCTTTTCACTTCACAAATATACAACTCAGAGGAGAACAAGCACTAGTCAGTATTACATTCAAATAAGTCTCATTACATTAAATGAGAAAGCACTTTCTGGCAGAGACAACCCCTGCCAGCCATCTGTTTCAGTCTGGTTATTTTTACACATTCAGTAGTATTATTGAGACCTGCTAGAAATTACAGCATGAAAAAGACATGTTTGCCATTTATCATTTCATTCTAGTTTGGTTACTGGATGCAAGATGACTTTGTTTTACAGAGGGAGGAGTTTGGAAAAAAACTCTCTGTCATCATGTGGTGGAGAAGAAGAATGGAGGGGATGATAAGTTGAGTGTTTGTCATTGTACAAGCCCTGCCACAAACACTCCCAAAGAAACAGATTCATTTTAAAAATAATGGACATCTGTCAGTTTGCCGGAATGTGCTTCAGGGTGGCATCGTCACGTAAGACTGATGGCATTCTCTGTCCACATCATGTCATTACGATCTCTTCATTTATTTTAATACCAGCCAGAACCCTTCAAACCACAGGTGCATTTTTCCAACACTGCCACAGCTTTAAGTTTCAAGTTTAATTCCCCTTGTTTGTTTTGTCTTGCACAATGCATACACAAAGTATTACCTAAACTGCCACACACACACACACACACACACACACACACACACACACAGCCAAGAATATGAGTGGACCGTCTGAAGATGTGAGTGGAACCAGCCGCTACGTGATTTCAGGGTCCGCTGGCACACAACAGCAAACAAATGGCAGACACAAGAGTGAGACACAAGCATACCTGTTCAGTCTTAAGGCATGTGGCTAAGTGGAGGTTTTTGTGGGAACTCACCATCATCTCAGATCTCTGTGACAAACCAGTGTCGAGAGAACAGTGTAGGGAGTAGACCTGGACAAAGGTATTTGCAATTAACCTTGGAATGTCACTGAGGGAGAACATGATAGTGCTCAAATTCAGTTATATTTTCAGTGATCAGGAATGTGTTGTAGTAATAAAATCGTAAGAATTAGATCAAATTATTCTAATTAGAAAAGGTCTGTATTTAAATGCAAATACAGTTGGAATTGGTCTGTTCATAAAAGGCCTCTGTACCTCTGAATATGAGACAGATGTGTCCTTAAGTGGAAATTATACAAAACACCACAGGACACACCATGTTTTTTTCTTTACCTCTGACTCTTTTCATGAGTAAAAACAAATCAGCTAAATCTAGGTCTAGAATTTTATGTGGAAAACATCTGCAAATATATATGTGTATTTATATATAAAAGACAATCTATGTGGTTCTAAATGTTTCTTTTCTGTCATGTTATACTTATTAAGACACTGCTTATAAATCTCTCAAGTCTTGTTTAAGACTTCTATGTGGAATGTCAGTCGGCCTCCAGCTTGTGGCAGTCCACTGGTGCCTTGGTGCTTCTGTTATAGTGGGCTAAAGAGCATTATGCACACATTCTTGATGCCGCATGAAGAGAGCCAGCTCTGAAGGCACAGCATGGCCACCCTGGGCCTGTCCGGTCCAGCCAGCATTTCATTGTAGCTGCTTATCGTGTTCTTTGCCGCCACAACACTGCTGAACTGACTGTGGCAAAGGCTTCAGTCAGAGCACAGAAATTAAATATGTAGAAGATGGAAGAAAGAGATGGTCTGTGATTTCTTTTCCAACCCAAAAGCCTTTTCCTTGAAGAATGTCCATGGGTCAAGAGTTGTGATGTCACCGGGGCCTCTGGGCGATGGGTTTAGAGAGTCACACTCCCAAAGGCAATGGGAGGAAAGAGGAGGTGAAACCCTTCCTGATCCCATCATGTGACAGCTGTGATGGCCTGTCCAGTTAAAAGCCATACAGAGACTTTCACTGGAAATGCTGGGTGTGCGGACCGGGATGTGTAGGGTTTTCTTCAGGCTCCTAGACGTCTTAGGTCCAACAGGAGAAACCATCCTCTTTCCCTTACAGCTCAGTGACATGGAGAGGATAGCTGGGGGGCGGGGGTCCTGGGACTTGAGACTGCAGTCTCTGGATGTGACAGCCGTGGCACAGAAGGTGGCCCTCCAGAGGATAACAGCGGTGGCCCTCCTCATCGTTCAGCTGCAGACCACAGTCCTGGAGGGCAGCAGAAAGACAGAATTATTAAAACAAAAACAGAAATATTAAAACCTGGAAAATCTCTACTGAACATTATAGCAAGAGATTTTTTTTCAAAGATGACCTGAATGCGAGTTTAGAGTTTATTACTGTCCATTGCAGTTAAACTGTAAACACTGAGGCTCTGATGTCAAGGTTTGTTTGAAGGAAAGCACTGATCTCAAGATCAATGAAATTGTGTGTATGACAAGGTCTGAACAAACCCAAGAGAACACTGCTGTGGCTAAGTTACTGCTAATTTGTCCTTTATGTCTTAAGGTTGGTATAAAACTACCCAAACACAACTTTTATATAGAATATAATTAATGTACAATCTCCATGATGAATCAGCTTTGGACTTTACCCTTCCTCTGTCAATAAGAGAGCTCCTGATCAGAGCTTAGAATAATGATTACCCACTGCTTACATAATGACCTGATTCGTTTCCATTAAGGGAATGACTAAATTATGGAGGTTTTGACGTAGCATGTTTGTTTACTAAACTCTTCTGACAATTCACACTTGACCTGCTGGCTGTTTAATAGATCAGTTAGGCATGAATACTGGGATTTCATGAGCTCCATTTAAGCAACAGTCCTCGGCCGAGGTCAGAGCTCAAGAGTGGAATGTGCATTGTCAATGAGTCACAATGTTGAGCTGTAACCTGGCATTTAGGTGTGTTTTTCTTTGTGTATTATCATTCATTCCACAGGAGACTTCAATGGTGATTCATGCTCACCGGTGCAATCGATCCCCCACATGCTCATCCCACCACTGAGCTGCTTTTACTATTACTATGGGTCATTGTATCTGTGGGATTGATATAATAAACGTTTTGACCAAGCGCAGTCTGAACTGTATGTGTCATTCATTTCTCAATAGATTGAAGAGATACTACAGCAATATAACATCACACACACAAATCAACATGAAAGGTACAGCGGCAAACAAAAGCCCCTTTTGTTCATTGCGTTGTGGGACATTTGTCTTTCTTACACCTGACCTACACCTTAAAACAAGGGCACATGGAAAGTCATCCGGTCACTTGCCTGCTATGTTAGGTAGACTAGACGTGGCTTTGCGTTACAGGAAATTGAATAATATTGTTTTGGACACAGTTTTTTAACAAGAATAGTGTGTTTGATACAGCAGGCTGACTCAGACAACATACTGGTATGTAAGGAGCACAAAGGAGCATAAAGTAAAAGCACCTCACCTCACAGTGATAGCACTCCACATGGTAGTCCTTGTCCATGGAAACAACCCGAATTGTTTCCTCTGAGCCCTGATGAAAGCATACAATCATTCATAAAGTCATGTGTAACAAATAATTGCCTTTAAATGTTGACCCTTAAAACAGTCATGTGTGAAAATGCTTGGTTGCTATGTTTCCCTTCTTTTACAAATAGTGGTTACCTCGGCTGGAAGAATAGGGTGGTTACAGGAGGCACACTTCGGAGCAAAAACCCTGTGTTTAAAAGAAAGAAGAGAAATTAAAAATTGCAACATTTACAATAGGTCGAGTATTGTCTTGTCTTTTGGCTCTAAACAAATAGAGCTACATAAACACAATGCTAACTTGTTAATGTTGAATAAAATAGTTGCACTTTGTCCTTACGTGTGGTAGTCTTTGACACAGTAGATATTGTTCTCAACATCTACAGTGAAAGGCACGCCATCTAGACCCTCTTTACACACTACACAGCGGAAACAGCCCGGATGGTAGGACTTGCCCAGTGCTTGGAGGATCTACATAACCACAAACATAAACACATCATTGTAATGCAGCTGGCTTATGAAGCAGAGATGGAAACGTGAGATGACACTGTACTGAACAAAACCAAAGAACCTGTGTAAATTACCATCTCCATGATGAGATGACCGCACACAAAGCACTTCTCGGCTGTCTGCTGGAACCCCGAGTACTGTAAGAAAATAGAGACAAGTTCATTTTGGAGCAGCCCCAGCCTTTTTCAAGTTTAAATGCATTCTGCTTGCTACAGGAAACAAACACTACACAAGTTACTTTCCCTAGAACCCCCGAGCAGGGGGAGATAATGAAGGGCACCATCTGCAGCTCACGAGCCCCTCGGGGTCATGACCTAATGACTCTTGGAGTAGGCGGCTGAAGGCTACGAGGTGGAGGTGCTGATGGGATGTGGGTCCACTTGCCAGCCTTTGCCCCCGACATCTCCAAATCTACCATCTGCCACAGCCTGCCTCCCCCCTGATACACTCCTCCGGTTAACAGGCGCATCAAAAGATTATGCTTTTCTTCCTCAGTAACACCAGAAAGTAAGTGATGTAGTGACTCGCTGGGCTACAAGGTTTAAGTCGGTAAACATGAAGCTAAGACAGTGGAAATATTGCAAAACTATGCTAGAAACATTGTGTCTGAAACATTTATCTTCCCTCAAATTCACAATGTTCAGGGTCAATTCTTGAAACTGACAACTAACTGAAACAGAGCTGACAACCTTAACATTTAGACTTAGCAAGGGCCTTGCAGCCTTTTCCATTTGCCCTATACAAAAACTGTGAGAGGACTTGAAAGCAGTAGTGAGCCCTGTTTCCCTGAAGCAGATGGAGCAGGAGCCTACAGCTGTCCAACACACCTCCTCCTATTCTCTGCTACAAGTGCTGGTAATTGAGCTCCTTGGGGATATTTAGGGAAATTAGGGTGAATTGGTTGGGTGGTGCTAAACTCTAACTGTTACAGCTATGTCTGTTTCCTCTTGAGGATTACAGAATGTCATCAAGAGATCCAAAATCCTCCGCTGTTCCCAAACAATTAGAGGATGCTATCAAGGGTGATTTCAGCTGATATAATCATTGATAAACAGAAAAAAAATCTTAAAGACACACATTCAACCTACCAGAAAATCTTCCTCACAATAGACCTTGCCATTGACGTTGTAGAAAGCTTTGCCTCGCAGTCGCCGCCCTGAAACAGACAACATATTATATTAAAAAAATAAATGATAATATCCAGTAAAAAACAAATTCAGTCGGACGTCTGGCTAAACATAGGCATCAGTTTTCCCCAGTTAAATGACAGAAAGCATGGATTCCAACTCACATTCAGAGTTTCCCAAACCTGCCCCAATCTTTATCCCCATTTAGCATCTACAGGAAGGCCAATAATAACAGATTCAATAGAGGAGGCTACTTTGAAAAACAAAAATCATCCAGCATTTTTTAACTGACTTTTGTTTTGACAGTTTGGCAAATACTTCTGTAGCAGTTTTATTTAATACAAACTCGTGTCCTCCCCCAAAACAGATACAGAGACTAAGGCCAGAATCCAATTTTAGGTCAGTTCAGAGCTTGTTTCTGCTGCCCACTGCCATTGCAAAACTGACTGCTTGTTCATTCAAACTCACTAGGAACAGACGTCTTCAGAGCGCTAACACACGGACCTCATAAATCTGCTGGATTAGTCACATTTAATTGTCATCCCGACCTAGCTGCCATTTGATTTTATGTGTGTCCTGCCATGGGAAAGACAAGAGCTCTACCCCCTCCTCTCTTTTTAACACCAAAATTTATGCAATCGCTGTATTTCACACACAAACACAGTGTCACAACGCTGGGACATGGCAATACATTAACACCCACATAAATGGCCGGAGCAGCCCAGGAATGCTGCCCACACAATAGGTGAGACTTTTAAGACTTTGAGACAGAGGAGCAATTAGCATTTTTAGCAAAGTGACACTCTTTAGGGACACAATGTTCGGACTAACGCAGGGAAGAACAGACGTGCAGGAGATGTGAGTGAAGGCAGCAGCAGTAGGGTCTGAGAGGTGTTTCTGAGCGCTCATCTGTGGCCTCTGCTCTGTGCTTTGGGGTCTGAAAGGTGAACACAATGGCCCTAGCACTGATGACTGTGGAGCGCTGCTAGGGGAGCGGGCCGACTGAGCAAACGGGGACATTCTTTCTGCCTGAGGTCACTGGCTGGTCCCATTCAACCCCCCTGCACCTCTCCAACACCCGCTCTCTGCCTGCTCCCCTCGGCCAGAGATGGGAGGGGGAGGGCTCTTATGCCCCGCTCACTCCTCTGGCCTTTTGTCAGCAGACAGCGCTGCCAAGATCCTGCAACTCCGCACAACGAGCAGCTCCTCTTTACTATGGATCTGTGGCTTTACAAATCCAAATTTAACATTGTGTACAGCTATGTGTTTCAATATTGCATGGGCTTCCAGAGCAGGAAAGAATGGCTAGGGATGGACACTGAAAAATTATCTCATTACAACATGCACTTTCTTTGCTTTCTTTGCGTCAGATCCTCTCACAAGTCGAGATGTTGGTCAATTACAACTAGAGTTGTATATGAATTAAAGCATTGTCATACTGCAGGCATCCGCAAAACATACTCCCATTGAGACCATGTGTTTTATATCACATTCAGATTCAGAACTTACGATTAATTATTTGGCTCTTGCTGAGTCTAATCATATAATAACAGCTGCTCTTTTATTGTGAAGCTTTAAATAATCAGACGCTCAAGCCTTAGGAAAACTCTCTTAAATATAACGCTTCTGTTATTGAGTCAAGAGTTGTTCTGCTTCACAGCTGCCCACCTTGGGGACCAGACTTTCAGGTGTAAAAATGCCCTTAGAGTGTAAAAATAATAACCCATCAGCTTTGATTGGTGTGGTAAAGTTATGGTTCTCACAATATCTTCCTCAGCTAAAGGAGAACTCTAAAGCAGACACACATATCCATCCAGTTCTGAACTGTAGAAATAGCACAGTAAAGTAAAGCCCAGGGATATTTTTCAGTAGCAGATGTCCTCTCTAACAAGAAAGTGGCAACAAAAGTATTTTTAACAAAGAAAGCTTCAGCTAAAAATAGAGATGGTGGCAGAAAGAAAAGCAAAATGTGCCGTCTCCACAGCTACACAAGGGTCAAGGTCTTCCAGTGTTTATCAGCTTTCTAGTTTGACATCTGATAGCTCATGCCCACAGTCTGTGCTCCGTGCTGTTCAGTATGATGTTCTGTTAACAGAGGAAGGACACCCAACACAGACACAATACTCACACAGTTTACTCGGTTAGTCTGAGCTTTTGTAGCATTCATTGTTCATTGTTTATATTATTGACTTTATCTTTGACCAGAAAGAAATGTTAATCTACCCACATTTTCCTAATATATTTACTAAAACATGTCCTAACATGTCCCAACATCTTTTCTTTTTTCATTAAAGCCAGAAAAATGGCGGATGCAGGACATACATCTTCCTGGGATGGCATATTGGGTGTCAGCTCCCTGACGGGGATGTACCTTTTTTTACTATGACAAAAGCTTTAAATTGATTAAGTGAGCCGCCCCAATGACGTTTTTGTAGATTCCAAGAGTGCTGAATCGATATCCTAATTTTTAAAGGTCCAGATTTTTTTAATTAACTTACAAACAAGCAACGGGTGGTTGAGAATGAGTGAAGAAATGAGGCCTCTGAGCTGTGTCCCTGCTGCCAGCCTTTGGATTACTACAACATAGAAATGAGTCACCAGCCTCACGGCAGACAGTCTGCTCGTCCAGCCCAAAGGACTTGGTTTATTTGTTACACTTTATATTCAAAGGGTATTATTATTTTCTACACTACCCTGCCAGAAGGTACAGAAATTTATATTATTAGAGTATGCTCAACAGTTCCTTATTTAACCAAACAGTACTGTGTTACAAGAGGAAGGAGCTGTTATTGTATAACCTTGATAAAAAAAAGTCTGTCTGATGTACATGTCAGCATGTACATCACTTAATGTGAGCCCACATCAGCATGCCCCTTTGATAAGCAGGTCTGGTACACTTTGTGACTGTCTGATTGAGTTCCTCTGGGGAAGGTCGGCTGAAGAGGAGGGGGGTAGTTTGCATTCTTGGCCATTTCATGAAAAAAGGGTGCAACCATGGGAGTAAGCCAAGAGAGGGCTCAATTATGCATGGTTAAACAAAGCCCAAGGCTACCAGCGAGCAATGTCTCAGCAAACTCAGGCGTACACTGTGGCTCTGGACCCTAGAGGACCCTACTCAAGGGACACGCTTTCACCAAAAGCCTTTAGGACGGAGAGCTGAGAGAAAAGAAACTAACAAACAAACAAGAGACATTAGAACAAATGCTTACAAATTATCAGATTGAGTTATGACAAGTGCAGGGAGTTTAAAATTGAACTTCTAAAACACAGCTCAAAACATAACATTCCCATTCACCTAAAGTCAGATAAAACATGACTGTGTTTACATTAGCAATAAACCATCTCGAGAGGCACGATGACCTGCGAGACTGTCAACAACGGCCCACGCTAAGCTCACTAATCATGGATGGGATTTCTACAGCAATTATTCTCTCAGGGGATTACCATCTTGGCTTTTGAGTCAAATATTTACTGAAAAGCCAAGACAATTTTATGATGTAGCTGCTGAGACATCTAGTTATTATTGAGGAGTATTTTAATCTAGGGGAAAATGAATTGGTTATTTTATAAATAAATCTAAAAACTCAGATTACAAGAACAATGATTAAAACCACAGTTCCACCTTAACCAGGTCAGAAAAAAACTCAACAACCTCAGCAACTGGACACTCCGCATCTGGCCCCTCTTTCTTCAGACACACAATAAATCGGAAAGTATGCGGCTTTGGTTACATGTAAATTATAGGCAGGTCTTCCACAGCCATCGGGGGTGGGGTGGAGGATCAGTATCCATGTATGAGACTCATATGAATAGAAACAACCTTGCTAAAAAGCTTTCTCCCAACATCTTCTTCTTGTGAGAAACAGAAGAGGAGTGTTGGAGTCGGATGACAGAGAGCTCCAAAATACACACACACACACACACACACACACACACACACACACACACACACACACACACACACACACACACACGCACGCATACACGCACGCATACACGCACGCATACACGCACGCATACACGCACGCATACACGCACGCATACACACACACACACACACACACACACCATCCGTACAGTACTTTGAGCTCAAGAACAGACTTATTTACAGACTAAAAGAACAAATAGTGTCAGCATCTTAGTTTTTTGCCACTTTATTAACTGCAGAAATAATTTAGTTATACTTCTACTAAATAGACACAAAGCCTGAGGATATTTTGAAGCAGCAGATGTCTTTCACTGCAATATCTAACTAGGAAATACTGCAGCTACTGACATTACCAATGTGCTCTTTGAGTCAAATGCCTCAAAAAAAATCTGCGATGTCAAAACTCCAGACAGTGCAAGATCTACCAGAACATATTCAACCACAGACAGCGTAAGGTTTTTGTGTATTTTCCAAAAGTGTGTTTTACCTTGTGCTGGTTCTCTTTAATCACTGTAAGGATTTATGGGGGTGTGGCTACTTGGCTTCACATCATCATCTAATTGTAATTGTTTTACATGTACTGTACTTTAAAGTTTTACTTACCACAAGAGCAGCAGGTGAAGCAGTTTGTGTGGAACAAGTTGCCCATGGCCTGGCACGCTTGGCTCGCTCCGTACACACCTTTACCACATTTGACACAGATACCTGTTGATAACATAGAGTCCAGTTGTTACCAAAAACCACAATACAACAGCTAAAAACAAAAAAGACTAAACAGTCAAATGTAACATGACAGTATTAATTGTTGCGGTGTTTAACTTGGAAATAGCTCATCGCATTATTACTTGGTACCTTTACATATGAGCTGTGTATTCACTTGTAATATTTCTCAGAATGATTTATATTCTCCTGGCATTAGTTTAACTTCAACACCCGTCATTTCCAAGTATTACGTCATTCATTCTTGAAAGCTTTGAGGTGAATACAAATGCAAGGGCAAGAGATGTAATGGACCCAAGGTTGGTTTAAAAGGACAGGGATACAGACGAAGCATCTCCTCAACTCTCGCACACAAGACAACCTCTGTGGGGGTCACATTCCACAGCGAGTGCAGGGTCAAAGCCTGGATGGGGTGAGTCCAGGGTCACAATGCCTACAGGGCACAAAATCTCACAAGACCACGACAGGGGAGCAGTCAACCAGCCCCTGACCCTGATGTGACATTTACACAATTATGGATGAAGAGTCAAGACGAATCCAGCGTTTTTGAAGAAATAAAAAAGGTTTGGGTATTAATTTACAGTATTGAGTAATAATGAATAATGATTGCTGAAAGTGATGCTCTTAGCAAGTACCCACAAGTACCATGGGGACGTTTGTTAAAAAAAATCCTTTATTAAAAACGTGGACTGCTCCTATGACAATATTTCTTGCAATATTTGAATTTTCTTTAGGTTGTAGTAAACTTTTTATAAGAGTTAAAATATTTAAAGGAACGCAGGACTAACATTAGGCTTTGCCTGACTTCCACTGCTAACATTGTGACTTGGACTCAAAACAATGACGTTTATGCCTCTGACTGGGCTGAAAATGTAAATGCAGGCTCTGAATTGCACTATGGAAGGTTGTGTGCCTCATATTACAGTTCATGGTGAAGATTTTAGTCACTGCTATGTTCTTTATGTGGGTTACTTCTTACGGTGTTTGTGATGTCTATTATGTACCTCCACTACTTAGGTTACTTACAGCATTTTAACACATGACTCACTGACTCAGCAGCCATTCTTCTCAAACTTTTCCAAATCTAGGACAAACAGGGTTGGATTCTCAAATCTATTTACAACCTAATTTGTAATTATTATCGTTTTAACCACTGCATCAGCCAAGTGTCTACTCAGGGTTATCTTACAATTTTGACTAACCCTCAGTGGGACTTTTCCAAGCAATATCAAAAAATAGACCCAAATTCTGTAGGAAATGACACAAGTGAAGATAGTGGGCTGTCCAGTCCAGTGCATTTGTTCTCTAGTCAGCATTTGTGTTCGTCAAGCATGAGCATGACTAGTGCCATTATAATTCTGGGCAGGTGATCAGACTTGACCCCCACCAACTATGTCTGGCCCGCCAACCAAGATCGTGTGCCAAGTGTCTGGTGCTGCCCGACACCCCACTGGCTGGTTAATGAAGGGCTTCGTGGGGGAGTCAGGGCGGGTGGTGGGAGGGTGCAGTGAAGAGGGAGTGCTAACTCTGCTGCTTCGACTGCAGCCTTGTATCAGGCCAGCTGTTGATTTGTCCACCACAACAAACAGGGCAGACAGTGTGTGACCCTGGCAAGCAAAAACATAAAAAAATCCATTGGCAATTAATAGCACCACGGTCGCTACGGAAACAGACTGTCCTTATGTTTTTTGTAAGTTTCTTTATTACTACTCTATTTCAGACTCTTGGCTTTATACTTTATTATCTCTTGTTCGTAACATCTCCAACATGCCTCCCTCTCTCTCCTGCTTCCCTGGAACAAATCCACAGCTGTCTCAGCCTCAGTCTGAGCAAGTGCACTGGCTAAAAACCAGCCCACTCTTCTGTGAATGCAGCCATTAGTCTGGCTGCTCATTCAAAGGTGGACAGCAACTTCCTCGCCAAGCCCTGTGTATTTCACTAGCCAACCAAACAAATTGGTCAAATCCCTGGACCGCAAACTCATTTAGTGACTAGGAAATAGATAAATACAGTAACAATATTTACTAGGCACTTTTTGGTTTAGACTCTAACTGAGACATCTTTACAGTGACAATGACCACTATAAAACATCACGACTCCAGACTGGCAGATGGAAAGGTTCCAGCGGCATTGTGTAAAAGATGGCTGTGTACAGAGAGTACCAGTGCTGATGCACCACTAAAATGAGGTAAACAGTGACCAACATTTGACTAGTAGTAGTAGTAGTACTAGAGTAGCACAAATTCCTTTTTGCTACTGCATATCTGGACATAGAAATATCTTAACCTTTTGTGCAACTTAACTTACTACAAGACTTAGACTGTAGAATTTTTTTTTAGTTGTTGCCATAGAGATGTGATTCTGTAGAATGAAATAAAAAAAATTAAAATGGAAGAATATTATAGCTCTTGCTAGATGTCTAGATGTCACTCCTATTTGTGCACATTGGTGTTAAATGAGTCCAAAACAATACAGCAGTAGCCTACCTCCAAAGACCTCAGACCTTTATTATTTAAACGACAAAGGTACCCAGGGAGCAGAGGAGCAAGGATTCACATAGTATGTGATGAAGAAACAGTAACAAGTAATAACACTGACTTAATAATGAAACAACAGCATTTCACATACCAAAATACTCCTTCTTCATGTGAATCTCCAGCTCCTTCTCCAGCTCCAGTGTGAGAGCCTCCAATCGCCTCTCGGCTTGACTGGGCCCGTTCTCCCTGCTGGGGGTCACCTGGTAGGGCAGCTTGAATCTCTGGCCCGTGGGCTTTGAAGAGATGGCATAAGTAAATGCAGAAGGTGAACCCCCGCTCATCTCTGAAGATCCACTGGACTGCGTCTGCGGCTCTTGGACCGGTGACAGCCCCTGCAGGTGAGACACGCGGCTTTGGAGGCCGTTAGAGTCCGGGTAGTCCTGCAGCAGCGCGTCCTCATGTAAACCGGTGCCTAGCATGGAGGACCGGGGTGAGGGCATTTGTAGGTCCGGGTAGGTGCTCATTGAGCCCCTAGAGCTGCGGGAGCTTCTGGAGCTGTGGCTCGAGATGCTGGACCGGGGGCTGACCACGCAGTTGGCCGTAGTCCCTGGTCGTGAAGTTCCGTCCTGGCTGCAGATGCTGGACCGAGGACTGGCCAGCGGCGGCGCGTGTAGAATGCCACCCTCCAGGTCGTGATTGAGCAGGGGCCCATAGCGGGAGTCGGAGTAGCTAGACCTGGGACTGGTGGTGAAGGAGTACTGGCTGGCTGTGCTGGACCGGGGGCTAGTGTGCCTCTGGTCGTAGCCCATGCTTATGCCGCTGGTGCGATTACTGCTGGGCTTACTGCAGCAGTCACAGCTGTTTACGCTGGCCCGGGGACTCGACTGTTTACTTGTGTCGCTGGCGGTGCTTGCATAGCTGGACCTGGGGCTAAGAAGGTTGTTGCCCTCGCAGTGGACCAGACTAGACCTGGGGCTCGTGTACCTGTCCTGGCCCGGGACAACAAGACTCGTACGTGGGCTGCTAATGCTTGACCTGGGACTGGCGTGCTTGCTCTGCTCCTGGGAGGACAGAGGAGACGCCAGGCTGGACCTCGGGCTGGTGGCGTTGTACCTGCCGTCGTGACTGCTCGTAATGCAGACGCTGTTGCACCTGTTGCTGGACACAACAGCGGGTTTGTTGAGAGGTACGCCGTCATATGAAGAGCCGGTGCTGTACCTGTGGCCCAGCACCTCCAGAGAGTACCTCCTGTGTCTCTCGCCGGTGTAGCACGGCAGAGCCACCTCAGATTTGGTGCAACAGCTCTCCTCCTCGCTGTACACCGTGTCTCTTTGAGGCACACAAAAATCCACAGGAACAGCCCGGTTACAGCTCACAGGGCGCACCGGAGCAGCGTTGTACACTTTACTTCCACAAGTGAAATTCTCCACGGTGTGATGCTGTTGGTGAAGCGCAGAGGTACCGTTCATTGGTGCACCTTTATGCTCCACAGTCGGAGCAGAGAAGTCCAAGTCTGGGTTAATGACCAAGTCTCTCGTCGGATTGTACATCCCGTCATTGTATGCATCATAAAGAGAAAGGTCCTCCATTAATTTACTGGCTCTTAGCCCTAAATCCTCCTGATAGTGCTCCATGTTGCGCTTCCGAAGCAAGAACTAAGTTGTGTGCGCGCTCCACAGCTCAACAAGCTAGCACCGCGGAGCGGCAATTGCGTTTCACATGGAAATCAAAACAAAACGCCGAGGTAGGCTACATCCGCTGCTCATTTAATGAAAGCTGCCTTCGTGGTCCGCATCCTCTTCTTCTGCTCGGCTCTGTTCAGCGAGAAAAATCTTTCTCACTGTTACGGTCTAGAGGGATACGTTTGTCAACTTCAGTTTTTGTTAAGTTGAAAGGTCTTTACAGTCAAAGGCGCGCTGCGCGGAGGAATTTCTCCTTGTTGGTTTTTCCACCAACATCCTCATTCGCACGCTATACTTCAGAATTTAGTAAATTAGAAAATCGGACACTGCACAAACAACAACTCTGTATATATTCAAGCACAATAAGAGGGCCAATATACTAAACAAGAGCGGTTTGATCCGGGGGACTTATTTGTCTAAAAGGAATGCGAGGATGGAGACAGGGTGCACTGCGGCTCTCTGGAATGTGGTTAATGCTGCAGAGAAACAATGATTGCGACCAACTCAGCAAGGGGCTGCCGGCTCTGAAAAGAGAAGACTTTAGAGAGAAGGGGACGTCTGCATTCATCCCGGGCAGACTAAAATACCACACAAAGCACGCCTCACCTGGTCCGACTTCTTTAATACAGAGGGCAGACTCAAGTTTGTTCACCTTTTTGAAGTGTAACAAGTGTGAGGATAGTAATCAGTAACGTCTGCTGATCACATTGAATTTAACAGTAGGCTGTAGCCATAGCTCTTATTGAAATTATGTTGCCCACATGTTTATGAGTAAAAACAATACATAAAAAAACAGCAGGCAGTGAGGATAAAAGTCTAAACATAAAGCAAACAAATAAACACACAACACATTTCGTTTGAACCGTTTTATTAAATTAAACACAAATTAATGCATTGACAGTAGTTTTGAATGCATTTACATTGTGTGCATGTAGACTTAAGGTATGTGTTTCCTTTTTGTTAAGTGGGTTATAGTGTAAAGTTTTTCAAATTTAATAACACTGTAAACAACATGGTTTAACCAAGTCTCTACATAGTGCAAGGGAAACTGAAACGTTTTCATTTAGTACTTCATCAACTACCAACTACTGGAAGAAAGGAGAACAAAACAGCAGCAAAAGCAGTAAAAAACAAATTGTCTAGAAAAATATGCTATATATTGCTCCCTGCCTGACATACCATAGGAAGCAATGTGAAATACACTGTCAACACCTGTGACGGCTTTTTCAACTTGTGCATAGTCCTGCACATCACCTTGCACAAATACAATGCTCTCTGGCACTTCTTGCACCGGCGGGGCTTTGTCAAACAGAGTGATTCTGGACCCTTTTTTATGCAGACAGCACGCCAAGCTGTAGGGCAAAACACATTAAGAATTAGACTGTGATGCAATAGATACTTTTGATAATAATAAAGCAGAAACACCACAATCAAACATGTTCAATATAAAGCACTTTTACTATTTTGAACAGCACAGCCTATAAAAGCCTGTAACTGACCAACATAAGTAGTACGACAACACCCACTTGATGATGGGTATGTAAGGCTACAAGTAAGTTTCTGAATTGCATGCTTGCATGCTTTTAGGAAAAGCTATCTTTTAGTAGCCTTAAAGGCATATTAGTTGCATAAGAAATTAAAGTAGCTTACCGGAAACCAAAGTATCCACATCCACCTGTTATCAAAAACAATTAATCCCCTTTAAAACATTGTGTGCTGTGCAGAAATAAAACTATTCCTGTGGTAATACATAACAACCTGACTAAACTTGCTGTTTAACTTTAACTTGAGCAAACAATGTGAGCTGTGGCTGCAGTTTAAGTTAGTCCACTAAGTGTGTGCTTTTGAATTCTGATTAATATTAATATGGTCCGCCAACCTCCACAAAAAGAAGCAAATAATTTTCTGAATATTACTATCCTAAAACTTAACGTAGAGCTTATACCTATGGATGTATTATTATAACTGAATTATGAGTGAGTGAGTTTCAATAGAAGCTGCTTTGCGCAGCAAGCCAAAAAAGATCTAGCCTAATAATACATCCATGAGAAAAATATGTTTATCAGAGGATGGTTTCCATCCAATGACCTCTGGGTTAAGGTCCCCGATTCTACTTCGCTGTAACTATAAAATTCTATAAAAGGAATAACTGTATCACTTTGAAGGATTGCATTTGGACAGCTAAATGCTAATAGCTTTGTTCTCAACTGAACTTGACAATTTTTTGTCCAGCATGTAAAGGCTTGATTTTTGTTGTAGATGCCAATAAATGTCAAAGAGTGGCTTATAAGAGGATGACAGACATTGTGTAGGTGTTTGCAGAGTGAAAGTGTAAAACAGTGATTACATTAGACAAATCTTTCATGCGGTGAATGTTTGGTTTCAATGTGCAGAGATTATTTTTGTTTTACCTGTCAATCCTTTTTTAAATATTGGGAATGAATTGAAATAAAAACCTAACGATTAGCAATGTTCTTTTTAAATTTCTTATGGTCAACCACTGATTAATTTAAATACAAATATATTATCTTTTCTGACTCTTCAACTCATTACAAATAAGTACATATAGTATTTAATTGGCGAGGAAAAAAATTATATATATATTTATTAGAGCCCGGGATTGTCAAAAATTGACATCAAGTTTGATTTTGTTTTATTATTTTTTTTGTGTAGTGTCCAATTAATTAATAATTGTTACACCTATCACCCTAGAATGCAAAATAAGGCTCCAATAAAGACTGTGTGTGTGTGTATATATATATATATATATATATATATATATATATATATATATATATATATATATATATATATATATTTCATCTAAAAATAATTTTATTCAAAGTTTACAAAGTTTAAAGAAACTCAAGAATGGCAATTATTTCTAGCTTCTACAGCATCCCATTTGTTACTTGCATACTTGCACTTTTATAGTGTATAGTATAGTGAGTTTAAAAAATTTTCAGCCCCATTGATCAGTTCAGATCTGAAGCACTGACCTTGATAGAGTGAATGAGGGCAGCCAGTCCCAGGTACAGTTCTTGTTTTCTCTTAACAGTCACATTTTGTATTGCTCTAACAAAAAAATAATTATATATATATATTGGCATATCATTGATTTTACATAGCGCTTTTCCACATAGTAGGCACTCAAAGCGCTATATATAAATAAATTTATATTAACTTGCTGAACTCAAGTGTTTCTCATTACTGTACTCTAATAATGCTGTACTCTTTTAGACATTACTGTTATAATTTAATTGTTCAAGGTCATGTGTAACCTGTTTAACATCATAATTTTTACTGTAATTTGAATGAGTCACATTTGCATCCACATTTTCAAAAACACACTTTTATTAACAAATGCAACATTTCACAAAAAAATCAAGGTAGTTTAAGGATATAACTTGCCAGATTCATTTGAGCTCCCATATTTACTATTATTTGCGTCCATAATAATTTTTATATTTTCCAGAGATGTTGACCGTATGTGCGTCCTGCAGCGCCACAATAATGATGACAATAAGTGCAATCAATCCTGAGAGGCAGGCCCAAACAGTGGAAATGATGTTCAAGGTGCGAGCAGTGGCTCCGTAACTGCGGGCACCTTCCACATCCCCAATCACTTTCCGGTCTCTGGCCTGAAGACAAATGATCAAACTTACAGCATATACAAAGAGAATAATAGTTTGGTATTAGGTATTGGAGTTTAATCATTATTTGATAGCATATATATTTTTTATACACCAAAGAATCTGCTTCTAACAAGGACAACAAAAAAAACTGTAGTCCATTTTTTTCTTGTAAAAATAAACAATAAAGGTTTGTTAAAAGCCCCATTAATCAGTTTAGATCTGAAGCACTGACCTTGACCGAGTGAATGAGGGCAGCCAGTCCCAGGCAGAACGGGTTCGAGTAGAGAAAACACAGGAGGGACCAGATGAAGTAGTCCTTGGGCATCTCTCTTGATGTGTTGACGTTCACAATGGTGTATTGGCCCATATGCTGTCCCATAGGCTGTCCAGTGGGCTGTTCCATAGGCTCCTCTCCAAAGGGATAGTAGCCTCCTTGCAGTGGGACAGCATCTTCATGTGCTGAACGTGGGAAGTGTTCATTCATTACTGGTGCTGCTGCTGCTGAGCCAAGTGAGTGCCCAGAAAGTCTCCAAGTATTTAAGGGCCCTGCCTTCTTTTGGTTTCCTTTTACGCCTAAAGGGTTGGTCTCAATTTTATTTATTTTTTTACAACCATAGACGTAATAAAACCGCCCAGTTGTGAAATGATCATAAAGGGATAGTGAGCTGTAAATCTGGTTTTATTAAGTACTTGTTGTTTATTTTCTTCAGTAGAATCAGATCCACATACTGCTTCATTTATCTTCATTCTAGTCCATTTTTATGCAATAAAAAGCTCAGCACTTGCAAAAAAGCAAGAACACGGGGGAGACCCGCTTCAAATCTTGGATGGGTCATCCCTCTCTCTCTCTCGCCCTGTTTCCTGTCAACCTACTGTCCTGCTATCAATAAAGGCCTAAAAAGAACATAAAATAGATTAATTGAATTCTACAGAAATTTAAATTTAAAAAGTACTGGAGAGGGATTTTTAGATTAGTGATAAACTAATCTTTCTTGCACTGAGTGGTGACTTTAATCTTATTTATTTATTTTTTCTTTATAAAAATTTTTACACCTAAACTTTGGCACCTAAACTTTTCACATAGGTGCCATTTCCTGCCCAAACACAGTATTGTGTCACCTCATCCACTAGAGATCGCCATAGCTTGGTTGAGGGGACATCACCCCCAACCCACTTCAACATAATGGCCTTCTTGGTCAGAATCAACAGAAATTGTCTCTCTGTGCGCTCCCAAGGCTCCAGGCACAAGTCCCAGCAGACAGAGCAACAGAATGGGAAGGAGTGTTTGCCCTATCACCAGAATAATGTCTCTGCATTCTTCCAGAAAAAAATCTCCACACACTTCCAGAGACAGTGGTATCTAGTCCCTTTGAATAGTTTGCATTTAGAACAATTTGGAGAAGCTCCTTGATTGAACTTACTGTAGGAGGAGATGTAGATGTTGTGTAAAATGTTATATTGTATTTTTCTATATCTATTACAGACTGATATTCTAGAAGGCAGCAGCAGGATTTCCTCCCTTGATTTAGAGTCTATTGTTGTTTTGAGCAGTGTGTTCCAGTTGTCCGTAGGAAATTTTGTATGTCCTTCTTCAATGTCTGCCATTTAAAATAAAATTTGGAAACAAATCTTCCACTCTTCTGGCAGTTCAGGACAGTCTTTTCTACTGGATCATCACCTGAGTATTCATTTACATAATGCCTTACCTGAAAATACTATAAAAAATTCATAGCAGATAGATTTGATTGATTTCTTATAGTTTCAAATGTCTTAAATTTGTCGTTGTTCCATAGATCATACATTCTCTTGATGCCAACATCTTGCTAAGATCTAAAATTGGAACCTGCACCATCTGCTGTGAGGTCTGGATTATCTATCAGTGTTGTCAAAAATGTACTACATGGGTTTTCTGATTCCCGAGGCAGCTGACAGGTACCAGCAGACCAAGCGTCAGACCGGGGTGATGGCCCCTCTTTTCAAGGGGGACTGGAGGGTGTGTTCTATTCCAGGGTACTGTAGAAGAGAATTTGGCCGATAGTCAAACCTTGAATCCAGGAGGAACATTAAAGTTTTTGTCCCAGTTATGGAACACTGGACTCAGCTCCAGACCCTATCCAGGGTGCTGGACGGTTCATGGGTGTTTGTCCAACCACTGCCCATGTGTTTGGTGGATCTGGAGAAGGCATTCAACTGTGTCCCTCATTACAACCCGTGGGGGTGCCTTTGTCACCTGTCCTGTTCATTATCTTAATAGACAGGATTTCTAAGCGCAGCCAGGGGCCGGAGGGAGTCTAGTTTGAAGACCACATGATTTTGTTTCTGCTTTTTGCAGATGATGTTGTCCTGTTGGCTCCATCATGCCAGGATCTTCAGAGTGCACTGGGACAGTTTGCAGCTGAGTGTGAAGCGGCTGGTATGGGGCTCAGCACCTCCAAGTCCTTCTCAGACAAAAAATGGTGGTTTGTCGTCTTCAGATTGGTCGAGAGATCCTTTCTCAAGTGGAGGATTTCAAGTATCACGGGGTCTTGAGTGAGGGAAGGAGGGAACAGGAGGACTGAAGAAGGAGCATGGTGAAGAAGGAGCTGAGCAGCAAGGCAAAGCTCTCGACCGGTCAATAGCGGTCAATCAATGTTCCTACTCTTACATATGGTCACAAGCTGTGGGTCATGACAGAAAGGACGAGATCCCGGGTACAGGCGGCCAAAATTAGTTTTCTCCGCAGGGTAGCCCTTAGAGACAGGGTGAGGATTACTCCTCCACATGGAGTTGGTTGCGGCCTGCACTCCTCACTGGGGTGGTGTTTTGGGCATGTCCAACCAGGAGGTGGCCCCGGAAAAGACCAAGAACACACTGAAGGGACTATGTCCCTCGGCTGGCCTGTGAATGTCTCTGTATTCCCCCAGAAGAGCAGGTGGAAGTGTCTGGGAAGAGGGGAAGTGTCTTCGATGAGCTGGAGGAAGTGTCTGGGGGGAGGGAAGTGTCTAGAAAGAGCTTGAGAAAGTGTCTGGGAAGGGGGAAGTGTGGGTGTTTTTGCTTAGACTGCTGCCCCCCGCGACTCAGGGCCCAGATAAGCGGAAGAAGATGGATGGATAGAGTTGGTTAATTTTGGGCGGGATTTGGATTCCCAGGTATTTGAATCCCCCACCTGTCCAACAAAATCCATAATTAATTATTCATCCATGTAGCTCTTCCTGTAAATTTCGCAATGTGAGTGAGAAGAAGAAATGAAACCTAAACTGTTAACAACTACTCACTTTTTGTTGCTTTTACTCTCTACATTTACAGCAATCTAGTTGAGAATTACTGTAAAAAAACACCACTAAAAGACAATCTCACTTTCTCGGGTTAGATATTTTAAAACAATGGTGACCTGTTGCTTTTCAAATAGTCAATAGAGATTTCAAGGATAAATTCTTGAATATGTAAAAAAGTCCCTTCTTAAGCTACATAAATTATTTTTAATGTCTACTCACAAATTCTAATAGAAAATATTTTTTATCAATTGAAGAGCCTTCTAAATGGTAGCCTAATTGTAAATTGGTAGGGTTTTCTACACACTATTATTATTCCTGGTCTTATTACTAAATGGTTATAATGTTAATAAATACAAATACCATACAATTACTTTAGTGTTTAATGGTGTGAAGTAAATATGCAGTATGTTATATGTATAAGTGTTACCACAACAATATTAAATACTTGTTCAGGCCGGCACATAAATCTCTATGTAAAAACACTTTGTATAATCTTATGACAAACATTTGAGAATCCTAACTTTCCTTCAGTCAAACGAACAAAAAAAAAAAAAAAAAAAAAAAATCCCCCCCCAAAAAGTCTTTACATACAAAGGATTTTAGGCACTAAACACACGTCTGATATTAATCAGTACAAAACACAGGTTACAGTAGGATTAATATCACTTTGACAGTGGGCTGCATAATGAAAATTTACAGCTGGAAGGGACACACCCAGCGCCTCATGTAGACTTAAGTGAGTCATGTTCAGGAAATACACTTTCAACAGTGAAAGATGTATGTCTGTCTTCACATAAAACCCCACAGATCCAAGTGCCACCAAGTGTTTAGCTGAGCTCTGCAGAAGCTGAGTAAATGTAAGAGCTTTATTCATGTTAGTGCATTTGCTGTTTGTCAAGCTTTAAACTACATCCAGATACCTACATCTAAACTCCTGGTGTTTGACTGTTCTCATGAATGTGAACCTTCACATCATGTTGAGTGAATGTGTGGAATTTTACCATATAGCAAACACATTATCTGCATAAATTTATAGTTAATTTGATATAAAGTCAAAATGTGAAATTTAGACATATCCTGTTAATCACTGATTAAACTTTAGTGAAAATAGTCTAACCTTTAATGTCATTTTGTGATTGTTTGCAATCCCTTATTTTGTGAAACCATTCTTCGCCAAAGGTAATATATAAATACAGTAAACATAAGATTAATTTTCGCTAACTGCCATACCACCCTGAACACGCCCGATCTCGTCCGAACTCGGGAGCTGAGCAGGGTCGGGCCTGGTCAGTACTTGGATGGGAGACCGCCTGGGAATACCTGGTGCTGTAAGCTTTTTTTCCTGCAGAGGGCGGTGTTGTCCCGCTGTGTTTTATTTATTTATTTTATTTCTCTTAGTAACCATCAAGAAAATAGGGCAAAAAAAAGTTTTATTAATCAAAGTTAAACACTAATCAATGTTTTTTTTTCTCCAAGGATTGCCAATAGTTTTGAATGCATTTACATTGTGTGCATGTAGAGTTAACGTATGTGTTTCCTTTTTATTAAGTTGGGATAGTATAAGGTCTTTCCAACTTTATAACACTGTAAACAACATGGTTTAACCAAGTCTCTACATAGTGCAAGGGAAACTGAAACCTTTTCATTTAGTACTTCATCAACTTCCAACTACTGGAAGAAAGGAGAACAAAACAGCAGCAAAAGAAGTAAAAAACAAAATGTCTAGAAAAATACGACTGAGGAAAGTGTACTGAGCTTTTCTCCCATGGCCTCGGCTTTTGAACCACTGGACAACTTCATCCAGGTCATACTTCTGTGGCTCATAACCTAGTTCTGACATAGCTTTGGCCATGCTAAAGTAGTGCGTTACTCCAGTTTTGTACACTTCTGTACGAGTCAGCAGTGGCTGGAAATTATAAAAGGGGCCAATCACATGGTGGATCATTTCTGTCAGAAAGGCAACATAATAAATGAGAGAAATTGGGAGACGCAGTTTTGGAAAAGAGTATCCCAATCCTTCTACCAGTGGTCTAAAAAATTCAAAATTGTTGACAGGCCTGCCATCTGAGATGAAGTAAGCTTGACCAGCAGAGCGATGTTGCTTCTCAGCCGTCAGAGCCTCTGCAGCCAGCTCATGTGCCGACACCAAGTTATCAACATGGACAAACTCCACGAGGCTGTTAGTTTTTCCATAAACAAATTTGAAAATCCCCATCTCAATGTAACTCACTATCCTGGGCAGGTGCCTCTGCTCTCCAGGCCCATAGATTCCAGCTGGTCGTAAGGCACAGGTTCTAAGCACCCCTGAGCCATCCCGTAGAGCTGTACCATTAGCCTTTAACACAGACATTTCAGCCAGAGACTTGGTCCTGGAGTAGTGGTCTGGGTGAAGATGGAGAGGAAGATAAGGGAGTGTCTCATCTCCGTTCTCTATGACTTGGCCTCCAAATACCACATTGAATGTACTAGTGTACACCAATCTGGATACTCCATGCTTAATGCAAGCCTTTAGGAGATTCAGTGTGCCCTGAACATTCACTGCCTCGATAAGTTGCCGATTAAGTTGCTCCCTGCCTGACATACCATAGGAAGCAATGTGAAATACACAGTCAACACCTGTGACGGCTTTTTCAACTTGTGCATAGTCCTGCACATCACCTTGCACAAATACAATGCTCTCTGGCACTTCTTGCACCGGCGGGGCTTTGTCAAACAGAGTGATTCTGGACCCTTTTTTATGCAGACAGCACGCCAAGCTGTAGGGCAAAACACATTAAGAATTAGACTGTGATGCAATAGATACTTTTGATAATAATAAAGCAGAAACACCACAATCAAACATGTTCAATATAAAGCACTTTTACTATTTTGAACAGCACAGCCTATAAAAGCCTGTAACTGACCAACATAATTAGTGTGGCGACGCCCCCTTGATGATAGGTAGGTAACTGCGCAAGTAAATTTCTAAAATGCATGCTAGTGGGAGCTATCTTTAGTAGCCTCATTAACTGCATAAAAAATGAAAGCAGCTTACCGGAAACCAAAGTAGCCACATCCACCTGTTATCAAAAACGACGGCGCAATCTCCATGGTAATGGCCTATAGTCTGAAACCAACAAATAGGCCAGAAGAGGAACAAGTTTTTTGTTAAAATAGGCCAGAAATGCATAAATAAACTAGTAGGCTACATAAAAACATTATGTGCTGTGCTAAAATAAAACTATTCCTGTGTCAATACATAACGATCTGACTAAACTTGTAGTCTAACTTTAACTTGAGCAAACGATGTGAGCTGTGACTGCAGTTTAAGTTCGTCTACTAAGCGTGTGCTTTCGATTCTGATTAATATAAATATGGTCTACCAACCTCCACAAAAAGAAGCGAATAATTTACCAAATATTCCGTACTATCCTAAATGTTAACGTATATCCTCTGTCCCATAGAGCAACAGCACCAGGAAGGACTTCCGGTGAAGAATTGTGCACGTTTTTTTGGCAGGCTACCGTGTTTCTAAAGGACAATAATTATTACCGGAAATAAGGCCACAGTATTTAAAAAATGTAAAATGATTTGAAACCACATAAATGTAAGAGTAAATACGTAATACTTGATTAACCTTTTTATATAAAACTTAGAAATATTTACATTTATAACAACACGTTTACTCTACACCTTTTTCTCTTGTGTTTCTACGTATTCGTTTTATTTTGACAAAATTACAATATGCATAGCATTCACAGTTACTTTACTAAAAACAAGAGTACTTCCGATGTGAACTAGTAGTTAGAAAGCATCTATATGCTTTTTGTGATGTAGTTGTTGTTGTTGTTGTGTGTGTGTGTGTGTGTGTGTGTGTGTGTGTGTGTGTGGACTATTATTAATATAAAATAATAAAAAATGTTTAAAGATGTTTCTGTGACATAAAGCTAATAATGTAGAGTCAGTAACATTATAAAAACAAACTACCTCATAATGAATTGTTTGAAGATTTCTGGTTTTGACAAGTGTTATTCTGTTTTGTGTTTGGCACCAGTATGCAAAAACAAATTCCTGTGTAAACCTTTTCACTTTACCTGGCAATAAACATGATTCTAATTATGAACTGCTTTATAACTGTAGAAAAACGTCGTAAGCTATATTGTGACAACCTTCACTTATGTACAACCTATTCGTTTTATTTTGAGAAAATACCGTGATCTGTATGCATTCACAGACTACTTTACTAAAAATAAAAGTGCTTCCGGTGTGCGCGCTAACAGACTTGTTAAATTACATGTTATTAAGGGTGCATAAGTTACAGAATATAGGCCTATGCTATTAACTACAGATGGCCTATTTAGAAATTAACCAAAACTTTGACAGAAACTAAGCTCGATAAGAAATCACAGAAAGCAACGATGGTTTTGTAAACAGCTCCTTCTAGCGGCAAATCTTTTACGCTAACGGCGACTGCGGCTGTGTGCAAACTTTTCTCGATAACGCCATAACTTTCACATTATAGCTGCAGCCACAGACCTTTGCACACCGTTTCTCATTCGGTAGGTAGTCTACTTATATTTATGAATCAAAATTGAAGTTAACATGAAATCCAACTCTTCAAGACACAGTCCTTAGAAAGTCGCGTACTAGAGTTTAATGGTTGATTGTAGGCTTACTTTTGCAAACTACATTTTGTTGTGTTGCCTAATGATGTAAATGACAGAACGTCCTGAATTACACTTATCCACTATATTTTACAGGTAAAATGGATTTGAAGAAGTACTTCAAAAGAATTGGTTTTGCAGGCTCATTTGAGAAACTAGACCTAGCAACTCTGAAGTTAATACATAAGTGTCACGTGATGTCCATTCCCTTCGAAAACTTGAGCATTCATTGTGGTGAAAAGATCCACATGGACCTTGAGGTAATCTTTGACAAGATAGTTAATCGCAATCGTGGGGGTTGGTGCCTTGAAAACAACTTCCTGTTCGGTTGGGCCCTGGAAAAGATGAGTTACAACACAACAGTGCTGGGCTGCAGAGTCTTCAACAATTCCCTAAATGAATTTGGGCCCCTTGATTCTCATCTCATCAACAAGGTTGTGATAGATGACAAAGCTTATATAACAGATGTAAGCTTTGGCGTGTCTAGCCAACTGTGGGAACCCCTAGAGCTTGTTTCAGGAAAAGATCAAAGTCAGGCTGCAGGTGTTTTTCGTCTTTTAGACAAAGGAGACATCTGGGTCCTGGAGAAGACTGGTAGAAAGCCGGAAATACTTGATCCTACATTTGCCAAATCAAGTCTGGTGAACACAAAGCAAACAAAGCCAATCTACTGCTTTACCTTGGAGCCACGGGGCCAAGATCATTTTTCTCATGCATGCCACACACTCCAGACAGATCCCTCATCACTCTTCACCAACAAATCCATCTGCTCTTTGCAAACACCAATGGGATTCAAAGCACTTATTGGCTGGATATACAGCAATGTCACGTACAAGCCTGATAAAGGTGTTGACGTTTATGACATGAGGAAGATCACTGACGATGAGGTGGAGCAAATACTGAGTGAGCACTTTAATATAACACTAACCAATAAACTACAGTCTGTTGACAAGACAGCATTTTACACCCTCTAAATAAAATGTTATTGGGGTTCTAACTGTTTTTTTTGAAAGGGAATAAAAATTAATTTCCAAATGCTGGATGTAATTTTATACAAATTAAATTTCTACATATGCATATTTTTGTATAAACATACAAATCAAATGATAAAAGTTTATGTGCACAAGAAATAAAAAATAAGTGAACAAAAATTTTTTTTCATTTTACATTCTTTCTCTAAAATTACAGATAAATTACAACTTGATTGGTCGAGTGGTTGGGAAGGTCTACATTAAATTATAATTACTTTTAAGACAGACCTGCCTTACTAAAATTCTCAAGGCTATAAAAACACACAAACTACCTCAAAATAAATTGTTTCAAGATTTCTGTATAAGTTAACAAGTGACTGACAGAGCATAGACGTGACGGTACTAAATGTGTGTACTACTTGACAACACAGAACCTCAGAGGCGGTCTTTATACTGTTGGGACACGCCTCCGATGCCACAAGGTCTACCCGGATTGGTTTAAGGCCTGTCCATAAGCGGAAGCGGCTGCGCACCAACAGCCAGACGTCTTACTATAAGCTCCGACATGAATTCCTTGGAGCAGGCCGAAGGTAATAACATACAAGTTAATTTTCCACGTTTACCTAGCTGCTCATCTTTATTTATTAGTTGTAATTATTGAACCAACGCGCACGAAATTATCAAAGAAACAACACAGACAAAAAGGTGTGACAACACGTTAGCCGGCTCGTTTTGCTAACGACACATAGCATTTTTGCTAACATTTGTTGATAAATCCCCTATTTCGCTGTAAGGGTAAACATTACCAGCAAAAAGTGACAACTCTGTTTGGTAGCACTGCTTTATTGACCTGTAGTTAATTTCTTTGTACAACTGTGTAGTTTACATTAATCCAGGTAAGTTATTTGTTTTTACAGACTTAAAGGCCTTTGAAAGAAGACTGACAGAATATGTATCTTGTTTGCAACCTGCAACAGGCAGGTGGAGAAGTAAGTATCTGCTATTTTATCTGTTATAATAAAAAGCATCTGCTTATGTATTTTAAAGCAAAGACAAATAGTGTAGTCAGTGCAACACTTGTGTGCTTGTAATCTCAAAGCTAAAGCACATGACATAAATCACATTGTAAACTAAAGATCTAACTGCTAACGTTTACGTTGAATGTCATAATTTTCTCATTTTATGACAGTGATTTTGATAGTGGTGTCTGTTTGTACGGCTACGGGGGCCTGGAACTGGTTGATAGACCCAGAGACACAAAAGGTGAGGTTTTTTTTTTTTTTTTTTTTTTTAATCGGTACTTGACATGACTCTAAAAATGTTTGTAATCTGCTGAAATTGTATAGAAATAGGTTTTACCTCTTTATATATAACATATATGCTATCATTGCACAATTTAGTATGTTATGGAACTGTTGTAGACAAATTTGCTATTTTTTTATTTTATTTTTTATTTCTTGATTAACCTTAAAAATTACCTGCAATGCGACAGTGATGTTCGCCAGATATAAAATACAAATGTGTATAAGACACTAGCAGCTGAAACAGTTCACAAGGATTTAGGAACTATTTCAGAAATGTTTATTATACTAATATAATGTTTTAAATGCACATGACTTCTACAATAATATTGACAAAATGAAGTCCTGCAAGTGTTACTTTCATAATATTTTTTTAATTCTCACTTTCTTATAGACAGTTAAAATGTCATTATTGCATGTCCTTTGGTGTGGTTATATTTTATTTTTTATTTTTTTTAAGAATAAAAACAGTACATTTATTCAGGGAATAAAGCTGATGTATGGGACATGTGGAAAAATGATTTAAAATGGCTCTGATGTAGTGAATGTTCTGAGGTTTTGATGTACACAAGTCACTTGTTTTACAAGAACTACATCTATGTTTTTTTTATTTATTATTTTATATTCTAAATGGAATGTTTTTGTCATGTATGTATAGGGGAACTTTACATATGTGATGTACACGCCAGGGCTCCACGCTAGGGCTCCACGCTAGGGCTCCTATGTCTATCCATTTCATGCAACATGGAATTTATTCTAGAATACACTTTGTTTGTTAAACCCAAATTTGGAAGACATAATTTCTATATTTAGAATTTATATGTTTAAAAATTAAAACGCATTAGTCTGGAGATGTGGCCTTTAAAACATATTATGTCTGTGCCAGTCAGACACAATTTTATAAGTGCTATGATGACTCTAAACCAGGCATTAAATGCTGCATTCAGTTTTGTATCTAGAACTTTCTTTTTAAGATAGTTGTAGAATGGCTATAATAATAATAAAGTGATCGTTGTCTTTTTTTAGCATTTTAGAAATAATGATACTGTATTCCAGTGAAGTCAACTATAGGGCGGCAGTGGCTCAGTGGTAGGAAGGTGGTGGGTTCGATTTCCGCTCTCCCCACAAAAATACTTTCGTTGTGTCCTTGGGCAAGACACTTAACCCACCTTGCCTCGTATGAATGTGTAAGAATGTGCAGTGAATGTATGTGTTGGTCGGAGAGTCCGTAGGCGCAGAATGGCTGCCACGTCTCTGTCAGTCTGCCCCAGGGCAGCTGTGGCTACAGTTGTAGCTTACCATCACCAGTGTGACTGTGTATGAATGAATAGTGGACGACCTGTAAAGCGCTTTGGGTCCCTCGGGAGAAAGGCGCTATATAAATCCAATCCATTATTCATTATTATGTTAAAAAACTATGCCAGTGCTTGAGAAACACATGCTATAGTTTTGATGCTACATGAAAATGCAACAAAATGTGTTCTGAGGGCAGTCTCAATGATTACCCTACTCTAAACATGGATACACAGATATACACAAATGACAATTGCTACGTAATTTGTTACAATAAATTTTGCGGGCAAACAAAACGTCATTATACTAGGATCCCTTTCCAGGTTTACAACATGTTTTTCTAATTTTGTTTTCCTTCTCTTTTTCAGGTGTCCTTTTTTTCATCACTTTGGAATCATCCTTTTTTTACCCTCAGCTGCATCACCCTAATAGCTCTATTCTTTGCTGGCATACACAAACGAGTTGTGGCACCATCAATGTATCCTTTCTCATTTAGATTACATTGGATTATGGTTATTTACAAAACATTTGTAAATATAGAAAAAGCCCATATGCTCTCAAGTTTTAAAACAGCTGCTAATTACATAGAAATACTCTATTTTTATTTTTCCAAGTTAACATTTGATTTCCTAGTTCTCCATCTTTGACCCTTGTTAATTCAGTATTGCTGCTCGTTGTCGAACTGTTTTAGCTGAATACAACATGTCTTGTGACGATGTAAGTAATAATAATAATAATAATAATACATTTTTTTATATACGAGAGTATAATAATATAACACATATCTGATGTCTTTTTATTTTTTTTATTTTTATTTTTTTTACATGTCTTTTTCAGACGGGAAAGCTCATTCTCAAACCACGACCCAACATCCAATAACCACAAAATGATCAGTTTGTCTGCTGTTATTTACTTCAGTCTAAAGTAGTCTTTTTGGTTTCAAAGAAAACGGATCCATTATTTTGATGAAAATACCTAAAGAAACAAGATGAGATTGTCTGATGGGACCTTTTTTTTTTTTTTTTTTAATTGTCAGTTTATTTTTTGCCAATGAACGAAGCTGCTGAGTCACTCACGGATCTGTTTTACACATATTATTCTGTTGTGTGTATTTTGGCTTTGCTGATGTGCTTAACATGTATTTTATTAATGTGTTTACATTTTAACTATATTTCTTTAATAAAGCGTGTTTGATAAGTTTCTGCTGTCATATTTGGTTAACAAGAAAGTATTTAAAACTCATATCTGGAGCTAATTATGCCAACAGGATATAATAAAATAACACCCTATAAACCAATGACACTACAGCATGTAGTTTCGGTTTCACCTCACTTTACGACCTTTATGACAGTACCGCTTTACGGCACAGCGAGCTTCCACATGGCCTTTACACCATACACAGACTAGTGTTTTGAGGATTTGAGCGTTGTCCAGGCTCCTGTTATTAAATGCTGATACATGTATAGAGAATTACATGCGCAGGACACGGTGTAATAGCGATTAAAATGGGAAAGAGTAAAACTACTAGATTCAAACGCCCGCAGTTCAACGCTGTGGGGCTGCCGGTCTCTGCTGTGAAGGAGGACGGCGAAGAAAACCACGACGAAGAGAGTTGTCCTGCTGCTGAGTTGTTGGAGAAAGTAGGACCTTTGTTTAATTTTAATTTAAGGGCAGATACTACCACACTGATTAGATGTTTTCATATATATGTCTTGGTTCCTGGAAGGGCTGAGGGTAACATGTCTTGATGCAGCTACTACTTTATTGCTAAAACATTGACTTTAAATCATTCTCAGGTTTGCTTTATCTAATCTTTTATTTGCAAGATAAAAAAGTGTGCTCATGCGAAAATCGTTCATATATAAACCAATCCGCCTGAACAATCTAATATTCTGAGCTTATGTAATTAACCATATAGTTGCAGAGTCCCAGCGCAGATGTGCGAGAGTTTGCGTGTGCCAGCATTTCTCGGGTTGTGCAGCAGAGCCACACTATTCCAGGTTTTCTGCAAAGGGATGCAGTGAGGCGCTTGGGCCCCATGTTGTTGGACAGCAGTGTAGCTGTCAGAGAGACGGCCACAGGAGCACTTAGGTGAGACGATGGGCCATTGGTGTCTATAAATTGTGATTTCAAAATCTCGATGTCAAACAGATTCCTCTTCCTAATGCCAGGGATAAACTAGAAACTGTTAAAAAATAAAACTAACAACATTAGATGAGGTAATTACATGTAAATATTTTACTTTTACTGAGTTTCTTTTAATCAAGCAATTTAAAAGGGTGGCAATGAACTTGACTTGAGGAATGTTTAACCCTTTTCTTCAATGTGCCCTGGGTCCTGGATGATTGATATCCTCCATAGATAATCTGTAGCTTTATTTTATTTTTTTTATTTTTTTTTTAAATTTTTCAAAAAATAATAATACAACAATAAACAAAACCCACATTGACTGAAAGGGTCTAGGCTGAAGTAAAAAAAATGTATATCTAATAACATTAATAGCATTACATACAGTACAGTATTATAAAGTAAATTATCATTCGAGAATCTGTAACTAGTGCTTACTATTTTGACGAGTGTCCTGGTATGATACAATGGCCTCGTTCCTGTCTGCTCTCGAGCATGCACACAAAGATTCTTACAGCAGACATCCTTTGACTGAATGGTGACTGTGCGTCTGGGTCTGTTTCACCTTGACAGGAATCTGAGTGCATGTGGTGGTCAGGAGGTGTGTGAAGACATGGTGAAGTTTGACGTCATGACTCCGTTGACAGCTCTGCTTAGAGAGGTTAGAATTTGTTGCTGCTTTTTGCTCACACAAGCTGCCTTTCATCAGCAGCTTGAATAGCAAGTTACAATATTCTCAGCTGTTTTAACTCAGTGGAACTAAATAAGACATTTTATTAAATGTAAAAAATGCCAAATTACTCTTTTTAATGATCATTGTTATTCTGCATTTATTTATCTTTACAGTCAACTTTGTTTTTGATAACCTGACCTTTTTCCAGTGCTGTTCTGGATTTGAGAACGCTGTTGTGTCAATGAAAGATCAGAAGAATCCAGTGGAAGATGTAGCCAATGAAGCTGTGAACCTCTTGTGGAATCTATGGTAAGACAAGGCCCTATGATTATAGCTTGAAAGAGGAAATGCCCACAATAGCAGTATATATATATATATATATATAGCTTTTAAGGAACCTATAACCTAAAATATGAAATGTTTTAAGTACATTGTAGCTGTAAAATCAACCTTATTCTGCAAAAAAGTGGCCCCTTGGATAGATGTCTACTCATTCACTAGAGCAAATCTTGACATGATATCATACCTGATCTACTTTTTACTAAAATCTTGTTGTTTTTATTTTGTCTTGTCATATCAGTGAGAGCAGCAGTCAGGCTTTGTCTATATTCAACAAAGTTGGTCTTTTGGATGTTGTTGTCCAGTGTTTGGAGAGATATTCACACAATGTGGAATTGGCCATGTCTGCTGGTAGGTATAAGTGATGCCAAAAAATAAACAATTTAGGGCCCTTGTAGAGTTTGTTTCATTTTGTGTCTTCAGAATACTCGGGAATCATTTCATTATCAGGAGCAAAACACTGCTGTAAGGAAGCATGTAGTATGTGAGCATAAATTAAGATTTTAAGTTAGTCACTACAGAGAATACATTAGATGTCTTACATATTAAATAAAAAAAGAAAATGTTTTAAGTTATAATGAAAAATCAAATGCCAGTGAGTCAAGAGCAGTACCATACTTACAAACTTTTGCAGTTGTATTTAGCATATAAGCAGAAAAAGTAAAACTTTAATGCAGACCCAAGAATGCATGTAATTACAAGGTGTGAATTAGACTTGGGCTGACCACATGTGTGTAGAAGGGTAGAAGACGGACTGAAAGGCAAGGTCCGAAGAGAGCCTTCTAGTCTTTTATTTTGAAGTTGTTTCCTAGTCATACATTAGTTATCTCTAAGTGTGTCTTTGTCTTTGCCAGCCCACTGTTTACACACCGTGACTGAGGATAATCCAGAACTACTATGTAGCATAAACAGTCCTGTACTTGGAGCCCTGGAGAGTGTCCTGCTGTCATCTCAGGATAGCATGGCGCACACACTTCTCAGAACACTGGCGGCAGGTAATGTTTATTTTATTCTTTATAACAATGAAGCAAAATTAAAGTCATTATTGTGATGTTAAAGTCACCCAGAGTTACTTTTAATGTGTTCCTGTTGTGCCATTTAGGGACTCTGTGGAACATGAAGGCTACCCTGCCAGCTGCTCAACAGGCCCAGACCATTAACACTGTAGTAGCCACTTTATCACATTGTTTGGATATAGATCCTGGAACGCTGATCCCAGACCTCAGACAGGCAGAAGAGGAACGCTATCGTAACACACCTTCTGTGGCAGGTGTGGAGGATGAGGCTCTGAGAGAACTTCCTGTGGACGAGCTGGATGAAGAGGAGGAGGCACCAAAACAGAAGAAAAATGGCAAAGCTAGGAAAATTGATAATGATGTCTCGGACCTATTGCCTGTAAGTAGGGGGAACTTCGCCTCTGTCCCAAATGTAATTGTTAGGTTTTTCTTTTCTATTAATTGTTTACAAGATGTGAATATGATGTACTTTGTGGTTAGGTGCAAAATTTAATAAGATTCAAAGATGTTTTTTTTTCTTCAGCTGACATTTTGACTTGTTTAAGGACAATCCAAGTTTCTGAAAGTCCACGTCAAAAACACTTTATGTCTCTTATAGAAACACAACTGTTTGTACAGCAAAAATGACACTTCTGGAGCAAGCACAATGAAAATGCTTAGATGTTACTAATGGAAACAGAGCTGTACTGAGTTGACCCGTACTTTACCACTCCAGTGGAATGAGGTCTTTTATCACTGTTCTCAAGTCAGTTTTTGCCGTGAACTTGAATAACAAACTTTAACTAAAATGCCTTTTTGCAGTGAGACATCTGACATTGACACTTGTTGGTTTTACAAATTCGGATAAGAGATTGGATAAGGGACAGTACGCAGGTCTTCTAATATGTTCAGTCCAGCCCTGAAATTGTGAGATGTAGCTTTTTTTCTCTGCTTAGTCATAACTCCAGCCCCAAGACTGTGGTTGACATTCACACTCATGTTTCAGACTGTAGTGTAATACATACATTGGCTTACACAATGGAATTGCAGAAATGTCTGTGTTGAAGGGCTATATTTAATTCATATACATACTACAAAGCAGTAATAAAAAGTAATTTTCAGTATCAAATATCTATCACATCAAATAACGGACTTTGATGTCAGTTATATGTCAAATGATGCAGACTGCGTGAAAACGGTAAGGAAAGTTGTTGTTTCAGCAGAATGTTGATTTTGCATGTCACTTTTTGTCCAGAGGGGTAAAGAGGAGCTGAGGGAGGCAGTGGCCTTGTTGACAGCCCAACAAACGTCCTTAGAGATCATTGTCAACATGTGCTGTTCTGACGGTGAGTGTTGCAAATTCATTTCTATGACATGGGCTCCCAGTGTTTGTTCTAGAAATGACTATGTACTTTAACAAATGATTATTTTTTTTTAGAGGAGTTTTGTGAGTATAAAATGCAGTTTAGGTGTATTAGCGTTTAATTAATTCCTTGGCTCACCTGATTGAACATCTGCCCCGGTCCCTGTTAAGATCCTTCGGATGATGAATGGGAGGAGTCATCAAGCAGCGATGAAAGCGAATTAGGTCCAGATGGCCTTTGTGATGGAGTGTCCAGTCTTATGTCTCCGTTGTGTTTATCAGCTGAGGTTCATGGAGCTTTAATCAACCACAGCATTCCTGAAAAGGCAAATATCCTTGTTACTTCTCACAGTTACAGTGAATCTATGTTGCACACATTGTCTTAATAAGAATGTGATCTTCAGCATGATTTGTTAAAAATGCATAATAGTATTCTAAAAGTTTCTAATATCTTTACATCCAAGGTCCTCAAAAAGACACAGTTTCCTAGGAAGGACGCCATTGATGTGTGCCATGAGAATCCCTCTTGGAAAGGCCTGATTAAAAGGTAAAAAGTAGGGCTGGCAAAATTAGTGCGTTAACTGTTTGCAGTTTAGTGCAAAAAAAAAAAATTACAACCTCTTCACACTGCTGCACCTAATTTCCGTTTCCAGGTTAACGCGTCTGCACACACTCGAGCTATATATATATATATATATATATATATATATATATATATATATATATATATACACACACACAAGTAATATTATAATTTTAGGGGCAGTGCATATTGATAGACAGGACAAAACTGTAAATATGCCAGATTTAGCCAACAGGCTAATTGTCATCAGTAGTCCCATGACAAATGTTAAAAGTCTGGCTAAAACAGAAGGAATACAAAAGTTTAAGTTTCACAACATAATTTATAAAAGTATTATTTGACGGGCTTACATAGCTATCAAATAAGGGTACATGTTTTCTCTGAATAAGTTTTACTTCCTAAGTTTCATTTCCGCTCAGAAGGCTAGGTTGTTAGACAACAATCGCACACAGGGGTGAAAAAGACATGCTGTCCAGCTAAATGACATTGAAGAACAAAAGCACAGTTATTGATGAAGAGGGGAGTGGTGGAAAAACCTGTTGCACTGATGGAAAAAAAAGGAAAAGGAGCTCCCGAGAGTGAGCAGAGAAGGGAGCTGGGAGTGCAGCATAGAGTAACATAAAACTTAGTGCACAGATGATTTTCAGGGCTGATGGCAAGTGAAGCACTCTGGTAGATGTTCTGTTGTCAGCCCATGGCCATGTACTCTAGTGCTCTGTTAATAAACTTGAACTTAAGCTACTGAATCATTGCGTCCAATCTGAAACCGGGGAGTGAAGTGAACAATCAGAATTCCTTCACAAAGTGACTATATATAATCCACTTAAAGTTAGTTTTATTTTAATTTTTTTAAAGTTTTTTCATTCATTTCGCCTCAACACTGGTGTATGCATTTGTGTGACTGTGGAGGTGCGTTTGGTGGTGGTCAGTGTGAGCACCTTGTGTTTGGAAGCCCCCCGCTCTGTCTGCTCCAGGTGTGAGTGCTTTGGTCCAGCCAGGTACAATAAAACGCTGTATAAATGCACATTATTTACCATTTAAGTTATTTGTAAAATTATTTTTGCGTTCATAGACTGGGCCTAGTTTTGACGTGTGTCTGAACTTTCTAATTTACATGCTGTACTAAGTTTAAATGAGTATGTATCAATGTACATATATTTTGTAAATATACCAGTTTTTTTATTTTTTTCTTATCTAAACCGCTCCACACCTCTTCTTTCAGGTTGCAGCGGGTTCAATCACGGGCCTTGACATGTCTTCATAGCATTCTTTCTACAATGGATGCTGAGTCTCTGGGAGGAACATCAGCCTTGCAGGAAGCAGCACAGCACCTGTCCACACTGGTTTTTGGAGCATCAGGTGTTAGTTTAATTTTTTTGATTAAAACCACCTCAAATGTCTATTGAATGCCAAAAAGTTGGTTTGTATAAAAAACTTTATTTTATTTTTTTTTGCAGAAATATCAGAAGATGCAGAGTTTCTTGAGGCTGTTATCAGTGCTCTGCGATCTCTGTTGCAGATGATTGCCTCTAAAAATATTCCACAGGTAAGTACTTTAAGATGTTATTTCATTTAAAATTTTATGGTATTTTATAGTGATTCCTTGGTTACAATAATTAGCTTACATATTAAGATAATTAAAAGGACTGGTGTATGACTAAACTGCTTTTCACTTTATGTGTTGAGTGTGGGTTGATCTGTCAAATCAAAAATGTTCCGAATATTTTCTCACTTGTCCTCCTTGAAGTAACCAATGTCCATGTAGCTATCATTGTGTTTGCAAAATATATAGTTGTTATATTTTTATTTTTTAATATTTTAGAGATATATTTAATTTTAAAAAGGGAACATACTAAGGCCAAAATCAGGTTAATAGTGAAATAGTATCTCATCAGCAATTAGGTAAGGCCTTTAGAAAGAATTCATATTTCTGATTTATTAGACATTAAACATTAAAATTCAAACGTGCTTTTAATTTAATATTGCCAATAAATAAACCAGCTTCAAAAGAGCACAAGCTTATTAGCAAATATAGAAATAGAAATGTTAAAAAATAAAAAAGATAACAAATAAAAGATTGATAAAGACTTTACATAGGCTAGAAGAATTTTGCCTAGTACAAATACTTTGGAAGTTATGTTATGTGTAACTTTAATATTTTAAAAGAGCCCTGATTTTGATACTAATAAATGATGCTGGTTACATGGACATTGGTTAGACCAATTTTAAAGTAAATTCAAGATGGTCAAGCGGGAGGCCTCTGTTCACATGAAAAAAAAACCTTACAGTATTGTCAATAAACACGGTTAATCCTTTTTGATTTGGACACTTCTGAATCTGTTTGGTTACTTTTTTATTTCTTAGTGTATGACGCCCCAGCAACTGCTGAGCCTAAGTGACGCTGCTACCCACTGCGATGTTGTCAGTGTAAGAGTCAATGCTGTTGCAGTTCTGGGTATAACTGGCAGTATGTTAGCCAAAGAGAGAGGCACTGCTGAAACTATCCAGGTATAAACTATTTTTAGATTGTTTCAAGGCATTGGCACTACTTATAACTCAAAATGTGCTCTCACAGATGATTGGAAATGCCTTGCTACAAATTGCCACCAAGGATGCTGACCTTGTTGTAAATGGAGAAGCTCTTGATGCTTTGTTTGATGTATTTGCGGACGGTGATGAAGCAGAGATTGCTGCAAAAAATATCCAGTTGCTACCTGCACTGAAGGCACTTCAGCCGGTCTTTAAGGCCAAGGTATTTGGGTAAATTTACATTAAGTAAAAATATATATTTTCAAATATGAAATGTATTTTTATTTTTTATTTTTATCAACTAGATCCGAAAAGAGGGAAGAGGGAAGTGCACACCTCAGCAGCTTTGTGTACTGGACAACATCAAATTGAACCTGAGAAGATTTATTGGGTATTTGGAGAAGATGATGAAAAAATGAGGACTGGATTTATTTAGTCGAGTTAGCAAAACATGGATTGTGTCATGGTTGTCATCAATTATTTATTATCTTTGCAGTAAACCCAACTGTTGCTTTGTTTCTTAGTTTACCTTCATAATTATTTACTATCTTGTTTAGTAAAGTGTTACTGTTTGCAGTAAAAAAAAAAAAAAAAAGATTTCTCAACAAAAACAGTATGCAATAATGTGCATGTCTAATATACAAAATACACATCAATTTTTTTCAGGGGGGGTTTAACAAGGCTTATGAGGTTGTGAGGTACTTATTACCCCTCACTGTGGGGTTTTATCTAAAGGATTTTAAAACATTCTATTGGAAAGAGATTTTGTATTGATTATTTCAAAATTGTAAGAAAAAAAATGTATTTCATTTTCTTATTTGAAGTAAATGCGTAAATCTCACTGCCAATACAGTTATATCATGAGAGTTAAAATAAATGTTTGGATTTGTAGTCTCCGTCTATTTCCATGTTAGTCAGTTGTTACACTTTTAAACAAATATTGCCTTAATATTCTGTATTTTATTCATTTCTTATAATCACTGATGGATTGTATGCACCTGTAGATAATACCATCAACATAACCATATGATGGGCTATAGAAATATGTGGTATTGACCAAGATGAATTACACAAGATAGGCTAACAAAGTTTTCTAAACATTGTGAACAAACAAAATGGGAACGTTTGGAATTGTACATCTTAATTATTTACTTTTTATTTTTCAATCTGAAAACGGTTAGCAACATTAGTGTGCAAAGTAATATTCATTTACGTGTGTCCAAGTTTACAAATGAAATTGCTCGGGTATTTCCTTATACCATTCTCCAACTCTACAATGAATTTAGAAAAAGGAAAAAGTTGGCTGCTGTAAACCGAGACCACTTCCTTTCTACATAAAAGCTTTGGGCTAAACGACATGTACAATAGTCCACCCCACCCATGGGCCCAAGGCCTCCCCTGCAAACGAGATTTGTAATCTCAGTGGGACTTTCCTGGATAAATAAAAAATAAATTTGCCCTGCTGATTAACTGCATTTAAAATACATAAAAACATATTTTGACATGTTTGGTGTTTATCAGGTGTATTTTTAGACTAAAGCTACCATGCTACTATTACACAAAATCTAGACTAATTATAATAACAAATATAAGATCCGCTCATCAAGAATCTGATGCTATTAATTTGCCAGTTGTGATTTAACAGCTTTGTTGTAGCCTATATTTGATGATAGAATTCTGCCAGTGAATTTCCTGAAGCCTTCTGAAAAAAGTTAATAATAGGCACAATGCCATATTCCCAGCGATGGAATTAAAAGGCTTCTGAACAATAGATGAGGTGTGGCAACTGCAGGTGGGCACAGATAGGTCACATAACATATCTAACACTACTGTTACTGATATGTATTGTCTGTGGTTGCTGTACAATCTGACAGCAGTGGGGATGAAAGGGGTGCAGCTCTTACCTGCCCTTGTCAATATGAATGTTGACTTTGTCCCTTCTTGTAAAGGGCAGCGGTATGATCAGTCCAGTTTATTGTTCAGATTAACCTAAAGTTAAACGATAACCCTTTTAAGGGCATCATATCATGGAAAAGTATTGACTTTTGTGGAAACTGCGTCAACATCAAATATTGAATGTAGAGTGTTATTGTATGGGACATTTTTGTGCCATGTAACTTTACTTTTTGATTTTAAGCTAATTGTATTTCATTATTAGGCTATGTATAACTATGTTAATGTGTGTGATTACCCTCCACATAGATTGCAAAATTACTTTGTGTACATCTTTAATTTTTACATCAACAACACAGGTTTGTAAACTATAATACAACTATAATACTACAATACTGACATCTCCAAATTGTTCTACAAATGGGCGTTGTGCCAATTCTCTCTGCTCTTCCCTACTCCGGGTTCCTCCCACCGCCCAAAGACTTGCATCTAAGGTAGTGTCCCTGAATGAACGTGAGAGTGGATAGTTGTGTCTGAATAAAATAAAAATAAATAAATGAAGGTCTAACATTAAAATAAAAGTGACACATCAGATGGCTTCAGGAAATTAACTAGGCCTACCAGATTTATATAATTAAATACAGGCTAGTCTACAACAGAGCTGTCATGTCACATTTGGCGAGAAGTTAGAGAATAGAAATAACGTGAAATCAGATTCTTGGTCAGCGGATCATATAGCTATTTGTTATAATTATATTTTGTGTAATAGTAGCCTGGTTGCTAAAGTCTAAAAATGACACATAATAAACACCAAACATGTCAAAATATGTAGGTTGCTCCAATGCGATTACTTTTAAATGCCGTTATCCGCAGCGCTAATCGTTTAGGCCAACGCTTTTATGTTGAATGGTGCTTGAAAAGTGCTCTTTGTTTACAACAGGCGACGTCCTTTTTCTAAATTTGTTGTTCCAAGTTGGAGAATGGTAAGCTAACAGCTACAAGGAAATACCTTACAAACGTATATCCATTATAGCCTACACGGACATTATATTTACATGACATACATATATTATATTTTAATCTTGTCAGTTAATAGTTAATAATCTGTGTTTAAGACTAACAAAAGAATAAATCATTGCGTTAGTGGTTTAAGTTAGAATTAGCTCGTGTTATTGTTTATCCTATTCAGTTTGATTCTAATAAATCTGTTATGTAACAAAAAAAAAAAACAGTTGTGTTGCGTAACAACAACTCAACTCCGCCTTTTTCACTCATGCAAGCGCATGCGCAGTCGATCCGTATACGCCGCCATTGAAAGATCCCTGATCAGAGGAAAGGGTCAGAGAGACAGCTCGATACTCAACATTGGCACGTTTCTTCAGTCTTTACTGTAAACTTTGGATAGCGCTATATGTTTTACGCTTAACTTAAACTCTCGTTTTATGTTTGTGGATGCTTTCAACTGATAGCGGATTATATTGTCTGTGTGTGTGACGGGTTTGAGCAGATTGTAGAATTAACGGGCAGCAGAGCCTGAGCTAACATCGGCTTTAACAAGGCTTCAGCTAACATTAGCTAACCTGGCTAGCTGCACGGTGCACACGGGCTGAGCTCTGCTCGGTGCTGGGGAGGGGGGTTAGTTTGCCTGTAGTGGCGTTTGATGGATCCGAGAATCGCCTGGTTTCAACCAGAACAGCGCGGACCAGCTAACAACCTGTGGATGCAAATTTGGGAGACCACACAAGGGCTTGGGTACCTGCATGTAAATAACAGCTACGGTACTACTGGGTCTCCAAACGGGGCTTCGGGAACCAGCAGCAGAAACGGGGCTCCCAACTCAAACAGCGGGACACCAATGGGGGACACAGAAATAACACAACAACGGGACTTTATACCTTTGGAAACCAACAGCAATCACAACCACCGAGCTTCGGGCAGGGGCGGTGTTGTTGGAGCGGGGCAGCAGCAGGACAGCGGGGTCGCCGTGCTCTGGAGAGGGGTGACAGACGGGCACCCCAACAAAAGGAAACGAGACAACAAAGCTAGCACTTTCGGATACAATTCCAGCCTCTTGCAGGGCAGCGACTGCAACACGGGAGGAGGACATGGTGGCTACACAGGCACGCCATGGAAAGTCAAAAACTACTCCGATGGAATTGTGGGGTAAGCCTAGAGTGAGAGATTTCACAAAATCAGATCTTTACAATAAGTAATTGTTAGTCTGCTCAAGATAGCCACCAAGTACTTTTATCAGCAAGTGGTTTAATACCAAAATATGTTAATGCTGGTCAACAGAAACAGATTTTTTTTCTTGCTTGTGAGTTGACGTGCAGGGTGAAGCTGACAGTGTTACGCCTCCTCCCACTGACAAGGACTGACAATTGTGTAACTTCATACTTTTAGTGTTCCCCTAATGACTAAAGTATTAATACAGAGAGGTTGTCTTATTTTGCTTTTATTTTTTTTATTTGTTATTCTAAAATAGTGATACTGACACTGTTCTCTTAAACCAGACTAACACACAACACAGTTTACAGCTGTTGTGTAATTTAACCTTGTGTGCACTTGTGTGAATCAACACAATATGTGCAATGATAGGGCAGTCACTAAGAAAGAACTAACAACTTATTTTACTCCATGCAGATGTTAGTTGAAATAATAAACTGCACTTTGTTGACTGCAATTAATATTTGCAGGTTAACTTGGATAATGAGATGAATTAGAAACCTAAGGTGTTGGATGTGCATTGACATTTGGCTGACAAATGATCTGTGCAAATGGTGGAATACAATTATTTGATTATTATTCACAACGCATAAACAAGATATTTACAAAGGCTGGACTTTACTTCCTCTAGAGTGGTTTTCTTCAGCTCTTGTGATAACTGAAGGAAAATATTTTAGAGGGTGGATCTTTTGGGTGCAGAGATTTGTCACTCCCATTTCTGTTGGTCATGTGCAGACAAGCAGAGCACCGACGTGTGAAGCTTACTGTTTGGTTAATCCACATTTAGAGGTCCCTGTGTCTCTGGAAGGTCTCTGTTTGCTGAAGGACATTCTTTCGTAGTTAGCTCTGCCAATACCAGAATATGGACCTTAGATATCATTAGCTACAAAATTAAATATGCTGGATCTGTTGAGTTGTGTGGCCAGAAGCCACTTTTAAAATCTTAGGAAATACATGCACAAGCTGCTTTTCATTTACCATGGACCATGATCAAGAAAGATATAATTTGGATGAAGTACTGGCAGTTGATGACAATAAAATGGTAATCACTAGTCATTGGCAAACTGGGCGCCATACATTTAATTGGCTAGCTAACCTAGCGTTAGACAGAAAGACTGGTTCTAAATTTGATAAATTTGTTTACTTTATAACAAGTCTAGACAATCTAGTTTTATATTAATTTACTACTTATCTGGGTAGATAAAGGGGTCTTTAGGAGTTGACTGGCGTGAAAGAGGCATGTGCTTTCTTGTGTTGTAGACTCGGCTCGACTCGGCTCAACTCAGCTGCCTGTAACCAAACTGATCCAGTCAAACTAACTGCTTCATAATATTTAAGGCTCTGCATGCAGTTTCACTTCCACAAAAGATATAAAGTAATCAGATCAAAGAGGTTGAGATCTGATTGTTGTGATGTCTTTAGTTTGTTACCCTGCTTGCAGAGGAGTAGCATTTCTTTAAATCTGTTGTCTATTATAAATTAAGTGTGCGGAATAGCTCATTTATATGCATTTGTGACCCTTAGTTGTATTAAGAAGAGAGTCACCTGTCCCATATTTATTCTGTCAAGGTCCAACTCTGGCCACTAGTTATGAGCTGTGAGGCAGTGTGGCCGTCAGCCTAATGAAATGTGTGGTTAATCGCTCACTGATGAATAATGCTGGCTCATACTTAATTGTGTCTGTCATTTAGACATTTACAGCTCTCGGCACACAACTGGCACCTCTGTGACTGAAGGTTCATTATTAGCACTTTAGTTCCCCCTGCTTCTGTTTGTGTCAGGGTTCTTCTCCACTTGCTGGCTGGTTTTCAGCCAAAGCATGTACGCCTTTGGAGAGTAGCCTTCAATCTTGTCCTTTGGACTGTAGGTGAAATAGACTCCCTCTGAACAGCATGCGTGTGCCACTCTTCATAATGCACCCTTTCCATGTGTAGTGGAGTGATTTTTTCCCCTCAGAAACACTACAACGGACTAGGAGTCAAAAATGCAGTTATTCTTTAATTTAGGTCATGCAGTATTAACATAAAGATCTGTAGATTATATTAATATACACTACCTACATCTTAATAATAAAATGTGTGATCTACAACATCAGTTGCTAAGATCTCACCTAAAGTGATGTTACCTTTTCTTTAGTCCAGACATTGGCACGTCTCTAGAGCTACTATTGCTGTTACTCAGCCATGACCAAGCAACCATCAACAGTGTTTTTAGCTGCTGTGTAATAGAAGCTTTTTTTTGTCCAAGTGACCAGCTCCTCAGATCAGCTCATTGATGCAACATTAATGACTTTGACATCTGCAAGACATTGACACCTCTCCATGTGTGTGGTTGTCCTGGTTTTGAAAAAGCAGCGTCTGATGTGACATGTTTGCCTTCATGTAGGAGCCTTTACTTTTTCAGGGTGAGTAGACCTATTAAGCTCTAGGTCTTGTGATTATGACTGCAAATTGTTTTTTTAGCTTGTTGCATTGGGAACCTGCTAGTCCAGCAGCTCACGTGTGACACATTTTAAAGTTTAATATTTAGAAATATCTTTAGTAAAAAGTTAAGGCTAAAGCTGGGTGAATTGAGAAAACTTTTATGCCTTCATACCAAAATATGTAAACAGCAGTGTTCACACAGGGTGTTGCAACTATACATTCTCTTTACTTTGTCCTGACCAATGTGACATATGGCTCTCTTACAGGAAGACATTTCTGAACTGCACCCATTTGCGCATCTCTGATTCTTGCCATCTTTTAATTATTAGTGTTCATCCAATAACAATATACATCCCCCTTTCTTGCTTTATAAGTATGTGTTTGAATTACATTTGTTTTTTGGTTTAGTCCTTTTTTTAAGCACAACATAAACTGTTGATGCCATCTTTACACACGGTTTACTTAACACTGGATTAACATGTATTAAAAACTCTAGTGCATTTTCATATTTTCCTATGAGAGTGCCAGCTCTTTGGAAACCTGTTTCTCAAGATTATATAACATTACTTTCATAAGGATTATCCCATAAGCAGGACCAATGGCCTTTTGTGCTTTCTTGGCATCTAGGACTGAGTTGTAATTTGATCTGTGGGAGGTGGAGCATGAGGTGTGATTTCTTTACTGCTGTCATGTGATGAGAGGGGAGTAGCACTGGGTCGTTTACTCAGAAATGAAACCTGGAGCTGCTGTAGTTCACTCAAAAAGAAACTAGTTTTTTTATTGATTCACTCAAGAATGAATTTCTTTTTAGTTCATAATTTGCAGTAATCTATATCAAGAACTTGTATTAATACCAAACAGAGATATGTGTTTTATAAAAAATGAATTGAATCTGGATAAAAGAAATGATAAACCCATTAACCACTGTTGAGAAAACCCTGACAGCCCTGCTCTTGAATATTTAGTCAGTTTTTACAACAACTGTTGTGTTTCTGTTACACAGAAGTCAGTGTAGAAATATAATTTCCTCTTTTGTTCAAGGAGAGATGCTTGCCATACTTAATATGTTAGCTTCTTGTTAAGTTTTTTGTGCTTTTTTTTGTCATTATGTAAACATGCTTAGTGCTGGCTGTGAATGCAGACAAGTTTAAAAAGGTCAGCGCCTGTGGGCGTCTTGCTACAAGGACAAATATGGTGCTTGCCCTTAAATGCTGCAGCCTTTGTAGAGAGAAAAAAACAACTTGTCATCAAGAGAAAATAAACTTGCATGCTGTGCAATTAATAAAATTTATCTTAGATTTTATTAATTGAGAACAATCTATGGTTTACTTGAGTATTAGACTCATTAGTATAAATGATCTGCATAGTTTTTTTATATCTACTGTTTGTACATCTTCCAATTCAAAGTTTCATACAAATCAAACGTAAAATAACATATGATATTTTTTATTTTCAAAAATTCAGTCACTCAGCTACTGTGCTTGCTAACTTTTTTTTTTATCAAGCCTGGGAAAGTTGGTCATGTAAATGCAACAAGGTTTGCTGCTCTGCTTTTCCCCCCTCACTCTGCTGTGTTCTGTGCAGGTTGCACGAGGAGATCACTGACTTCTATGAATACATATCACCGCGACGAGAGGAGGAGAGGATGAGGCAGGAGGTGGTAGACAGAATCAAAGGAGTCATCCACGACCTGTGGCCAACTGCTGAGGTACTTATTGGCCCCAATTGAAAAAAGACTGCAACAAAAGCAAGCAATGATTTGTTTATTTTGTTCTTTGGGTGTGTCAGGACTCATTTTTCTGCCTCAAGCAGCTTGGTAGAAACTCTTGGCTCTATTTTAGACAACAATCTCGCAAAATGGTTTGGAAATAGTATTAAAAGTACAAACTGATGCACCGAGTACTGTGAGAAAGTATGCTTGGAGGCGCGTGGTAGAGTAGGTGGAGCACCCTGCCTACCCAAACCTATTGCCAACCTTGGAAATGCTAGCAATATGCTTCTATACAGCAACCCCTTGATTTGTTTTATCTCTTAGTCGCACAATAAATTGTGTATTGTGTATATCAGCACCACTCCTGTGCCCACTGACCTTGATTCTGCTGATAGAACAGTGTCACTCAAACTGTGTCTGCTTTGAGCTTAGTAGCTCAGAACTTAAAAGTCTTGTTTACTCTTTTTCCATGGGAGTCAGTGAGGACAACATGGTTATCCACTCAGTGTAGGTTTAGTTCAATAAGGTTAATAAGCCTAGTCTGTGTAGCTTGGCCTCCAGTAACCTTTTATGCTTAATCATGTCTTTTTCCCAGATTCTACACAAAGATCTATCCCCTGTGTAGTAGTGGTCAGTTGCTTCCCCTGTTTGGTAACATTTGGCAAAACCCTTAAAGAATGTGCATGTATTCACAAACTTCGCACTGCAGTCAGCTTAGCCCTGAACATGTGACTTGACTGTAAACATAGTGTGTAGTAATGGATAAAGGTTTAGTGCAGTAAAGGGGGGCTTAAGTCTATTTCTGCTCTACACCAGTTTGTGTCCAGCTCTGTGATTAAGCACAGGAACCATAGAAATATGGTTTAAATAATATTTTTGTTGTATCACACACGCAGGTTGGACCTAAGTATAAAGTTGAAGTCATTTAGTTGAAATTGTGCAGCTCAGAAAACGGGTTTGTATTGTAGCTAAGCAATGTGTTTGAAAAGAAAACTATTTGAAGCATTTTGCTGTTTGTGCTTGTACTAACTCTTGCTCTCAACCATTTGTAAATCCCATTTTATGGCATCTAACAGTAATAATATGCTTGCCTGTAAAATCTTGCACCTTTTAATGTATTTATTCAAGAAAAGTACTTTTGGAGATGTATAACATTGAGTCTTATCCTGTCAGGTCGAAGTCTTTGGGAGCTTCAGCACTGGTCTTTATCTGCCAACAAGGTGAGCCCTTTTATATTCTAAACCACTGCATTCCGACTTCCTTTAAGAATTATATAACATGAGACTGACTGGCTTTAGCCTTCATAAAAAAACATATTTCTATATTTTATTGCAATCCTCTTTGAAACTATTGGAAGTCACACAGCTACTGTGCAAACATTTTTAGAATAGAATTTATTAATAGTAAGGCTCTTTAACACACATGGAAGTTTTATGTTAATAACACAAAAATGTCACAATCCTTTCTTTTTACACTAGTGACATTGACCTTGTCGTCTTTGGGAAATGGGACACTCTCCCACTTTGGACACTGGAAGAGGCTCTTCGGAAGAGAAATGTTGCTGATGAGAACTCTATTAAAGTCTTAGACAAAGCCACTGTAAGAATCTTAAAGACTTTGGATTTAAACAATGCTTTTTCTTTGTTGTTTTTTTGGTTCTAATGTAGATCAGATGTTTGAAATAACAGATAATTATTCTCTTAGGTTCTGTTCAAATTATGCAGTTAAGTATTTGTGTTGTATTTGTGGATGTGTTTACATGGTGCTAGGGCTGACAGCCTCTGGTCGACTCATTAACTACTAAAATCTCATTGGTGATATACCTTTATTTAAATGATTGTATCTGGGTCCACTGTGAATGGACATGCCACTACCTTAGCTCTGAACGGACTCTATGTCCTGTTCATTTCACCATAACACTAGATATTATGTGAGTGGATTATGGCTTTATGTGTGAGACAGTGGGGGTCATTTTTAAAAAGATTGGTGTTTGTATGTTTCCAGGTTCCTATTATAAAGCTGACTGACTCCATCACTGAGGTCAAAGTAGACATCAGCTTCAATGTCAAAAGTGGAGTTAAAGCTGCTCGTCTCATCAAGGAATTTAAAGAGGTTTGCATCTTTTTTTTCTTTTTTTTTTATATATTACATTCTCCAATACTGGGTAAATAGTTGTTAGCTGCTTTTACAGGACTTATGTGGTATTTAGAAAATAACATAAAGTCTTTATTTTGTCATTTTCTCTCTAGAAATACCCTGTGCTGCCTTACCTGGTTTTGGTGCTTAAGCAGTTTTTGCTGCAGAGAGATCTCAATGAGGTTTTTACTGGAGGCATTGGATCATACAGTGTGTTTCTGATGGCTGTGAGCTTTCTACAGGTCAGAAATAACAGATAACAAAGCTTTACCACTAAGAATTCAATTTAAGAATTATTGTGCATTTCAAACAGATTCCCAAAACAAGAAGCCAGTGATGGTACCTTAAATTGTGGTCATACTTGTTCGGTTTAGTACCGTGTGGTTGCCCAGTCTTCATCTACTATTTTATCTCTAGCTCTCCTGCTCACTGAGCTGGCAAAAAGCTGTAGGTTGTAGCTTCTTCAGGTTATTTAGAACACTGCTGCTCAGGTTCTGACCAAAACGGAAAAAAAAAATAACCACATCACTCCAATTGGGCTCACACTGGGTTCTTGTTGGTCAGAGAATAGTCTTTAAAAATAGTGCTTTTAGTGTAGTGTCTTTTATTTCTGTAAAGTACTTAGTGTACTAGCTAGTGTATGAATTGTGCTATTTAAATATTTTTATATAATTTCCCAATTATGCTTAAGTCCATTTTTTCTGTGTGTTTTGCAGCTTCACTACAGGGAAGATGTGTGCAGTCCCAACATCAACATTGGTGTTTTGCTCATTGAGTTCTTTGAGCTCTACGGCCGCAACTTTAACTACCTGAAAACAGGAATCAGAATAAAGGATGGAGGCTGCTATGTTGCCAAAGATGAGGTACAGAAGAATATGATGGATGGATACAGACCTTCCATGCTCTACATTGAGGACCCTCTGCAGCCAGGTAGGGATAGGGTTTTGCTCTATCATGGATTATTTCAGCCTGACAGCCGGCTTACATTTGATTGATGCAGTTTTCGTAAAGGATGGGCATTTTACACATTTCCAATTTGATTTTTTTGTAGACAACGATGTTGGTCGGAGCTCATATGGTGCCATGCAGGTCAAGCAGGCATTTGACTACGCCTATGTGGTCCTCAGCCATGCTGTGTCGCCCATTGCCAAGCACTATCCCAACAATGAGACGGAGAGGTGAGTGCTTTACGACAATATCTTTTTACATTTTCAAAATAGATAATATTTCATGCTCCTAATAAGTTGCATGCCACATGCTAATCACAAACATATTTTAAATGAAGTCTAAACTATTTTCCTCTTGCATTTCCAGTATACTTGGTCGAATAATCCGTGTGACTCGGGAAGTAGATGAGTACAGGGAATGGATCAGAAAAAATTGGGGAAGCCAGTCTAAGAATGACTTTTCTCTCAACAGTAGGTTTATTTTTTTATGCTTTGATAATTATAAAATATGTACTATCCAAATCCAAAAAGGTGTGCTTATGTTACCCATTTTGTATTTATTTTAGAAAATGACGTTGCTCTGTTTGAATCACAACAACTGGATGAGTGCAACAACAATGTTCCTGAAGATGAAGATGTTGTTGTTTTACCATCGGCTCCTAACAGTAAAACATCTTCCAATTTGTGTTCACCCTCTCCTTCACTGCACTCCTCTCCTTCGTCGTCTCCACTGTCACCTTCCTCTTCATCATCCTCCAGCTCCAGTGATGCGGTAAGTCCTGCGAAGACGCACTGTCTTGCACAATATTGTAGCTAAACTTACACGTTTATTTTTGAGTCAACTAAATAACTTCTGCAGCTGGGGTTGATGAATAGCCAGTGATTTTACTAATGTCTGCAGGACTCTGATGGCACACCATGTAAGACTGCCAAGCAGCAGTCTAGTCGAGGCTCAGGTGTCCACAGAGAAAAGCCCGCCACTGTCGCTAGTCATCGAACAAGTCACAATACCAGCACTCCATCTACGAGCAACAAAGGTGGAAAGGTAATATACCTGGGACACATTTGAACAAGATGCATTTAGTGACGGTTCAGAGACTTTGATTGTATTTTTTGTTCTTCACAGGCCAGGATGTCCCGTGTCCACAATAAGAGTGGCTCCCACAGTCAGCAGAGCTCATCTCCCAGCACCAAGAGTCATCAGAACAACAGGCCACACCACCAGGGCAATAGCAAAAAAAGGAAAAATGTGCGAGACTCTACACAAGAAGATTTTTGCAGATAGGGGTGAACTCTCTGTCCCGTTTCCTTGTCTGCAGTTGACTGTTGCACCTCTGTTGCCAGTCTTTAACCTTGAGAGGTTGTTAGGAATATACGACCTACTGTATCTTTCTCGGTCAAGTTTATGAGAGGAAAAAGCAACATTTTCTATCAGAAAATGAGTAAAAAAAGTTTTTAGGATGTGGTTTAATTTCTTAGACCTGTAATCACAGAGAATAGATGCTCATTTGCTTCTGAACAACTTCTTTTTAGAGCACTTCTGCCACAGCCGGTGCTTGCCTCTTGCGCCCCCTGCTGTACAGGAAATGACAAGCCAGGTGTTTGTATTCAACTCTGAAGCAATACCTGGAACTGCAGGCTCTACTTTTCAAAGAAAAATTTAAATAGTTAAAAAGACAAAAAAGCAGATGGCTTATGATGTTAAAAAAAACAAAATGTTGAAAAAAATTCATATTTACACTGATTTTTTTCTAGAAGGAAACCTACAAATGCAATCAGTAAAGTGGGAAAACTTATGCATGATATTTCTTTTCATTGATTTTTTTTTTTTGGTATGTCTAAAAAGATACACAAAGGATTTGTACAAATGCTTAAACAAAAAAAACCTTGTTTCATATACATTTTTACAAGATATACCAATGGAAGACTTGTAAATGTACATCTTACACCACAGTTTTTTAGAAAGGGGAAGCTGATTTGGGTTCCATTGCCAAACATAAATCATCAGCATCTACTTAATCCCCTGATCACTGTGAGTGTGTTTCAGTGTTAACATTTAACCTTCAGCTCACATACAGCCCTATACAAGTGTATGATTGGATGGAAGCAATGTCTTAACCTAAGCACAGACACAGTTTAAAGGCTTAAAAACTGGGCTCTGGTTTTGTAGCCGTAAATGACTATTGCAAGTGGCATGACAGCTGGGTATTTTTTAACTTGAATTTCCTCAGTTTTTTTTTTTTTTTTGGTATTTTGGTGATCACTACAGTGTCTGTCATTTAGACAGCTGTCCGAAGTTGTGAAAATGCGGTCTGAAGCTATGATCTGAGAACTATTGGTCAGTTTAAAGTGTTTTCCATAATCAAATGGTACAAAAGGGCCACTAATAACATTAAATGCATTGGTTGATTCAAAAGATAAGAAATATAGTATATAATACAAAACCTATAAGCCACACTATTCCCTCATAATAAATTAATTTGCAGCAATGTCCAACGTTTAAAATGACAATTATTTCTGGCAGTTTTAGTGATCATATAAGCTGGATAAATCTTAAGTCTAATAATGTGACTGGCTGAGGGTAAATATTCCACTTAACCCAGATATTTTGTACCTTGTGCTGTTCGACCAAAATAGCAAGTGTGCTTGATGCCCATTCTGTTGTCAGCATTTAATCTGCCACTGTAATGTTGCTCAGTCTAAATAGAGCCCTAGAGGGGGAGAATGATTGGAAATACTCCTACTCTTGAAAAAATATGTAAACAAAACAGCTTTGGATAATAATCTGTTGGTCATTAACCAACAAAATTATTTGTATTTGTTAAATGTATTTATTTTTTTAAGAATTATATGGAAATAGTGAAATTATATGTAATAACGGTAAAACTGAGTCCTATGTGTGAAATGGGATAAGTTCCTGGGAGCTAAGGGTGGGCTCATGGCATGTATGCCAATATTGTTTTATCAAGTATTTTTTTCAGTGATTGTTGAGTGACCAAGTTTATAAGACCATTTTAAAAGTCATATAATGAGAAGATTGTTTTAATGTGGCTGGTCTACTTACTTAAAAAGGGAGCTTTTTAAATTATACAAAAAAAAAATCTATCATAGCAACACTTTCAGTTTGTAAAACTCCAAATACTTTGCAGTACAACAACTAACCTATAGATGGAGTCGTTGAGCTAGTCTGTTGGCCTTGTATACTGCTTTAGATAAATGTTTTAACATTTATGGTATAAATGCAGTGTATAAACCCGGATTTTTTGAAAGGCAATGACGGGCAAATAAGGCTAGTCGTGCCACCTGAATGTCCACTTATTTTTATTTTATTGTTTTTCTTGATGGAGGTAGTCTTTGGTTCAAACTGTTTAAACACATGTACCCAGCTGAGATTTTGTTTATGCTCATCTACAATTCATGCAATAAAACAGTACATAAAAACATTTCTTTCATGTGTTCCCTTTATTAGCTCAGTGTTGCTTTGTATTGTGATAAGAATAGAGCAACATTAAGCGTGCGTGAGGCAGCTTGGAGCAGGCGTAAGAGACTCGGTGGAGGAGGGGCTTTGTCAGTGCAGCGCGCACTGCACACGGACAGTTCACCCACCACGCTCCAGGGCTGCACCTCCACTTCATCTACAAACTATTCTCTTCGGGACGCTTTTTGAATTTATCAGGTAAGACACTGTTCCGGCTGTTTGGGACTCCCTAATAACGACAGAATACATCTGCATTAGCCGCTCTTCGGCTCCGTTAACGTTAATTACTGTCGTAGAAAAATAAGACAAAAGAAGCGGGTCTATTACTAAACTTTTCACATGCGTTTTTTGGCGAGAATCTTGGAAAAGCTAAATTACATTGACCTAATAAAAAGTCTGACTTGTTTCTGGGTGTTGCTAAGACTCCTTTGTTCCTTTTTCACACAGTTTTGATGATGAGTTTGACTCATTTCGGTTTAGTTAGACGGGCTAACGCAACCTTATGATGGAGCTAAAGCCTGCCCTGGCGCACTTTTACATACCCACCACGAATTTTGAAGAAATCACAAAAAGCACTTCTATTGACATTTTATTTTTTACCTATACTTTATTTAACTCTAACCTTATTTGGTCTGAAATAGTATAATCCATTTGCTTGTGGTTGAATAATTATATAGACACGGTGTATATGGCCACGTTTACTTTATGGTTCTTATGAGATCATCTTTCTGTTTGGTACAGGTATTGTGAATTATGGCATTGCATCCATACAGCACTCAAACCAAAGCTAACGTAGTTTGGATTGTGTATTTTTTGCCAGATTCTTCATGGCCCAGGAGGCTGTCAGGGTGCACTCTGTTTCTCTCCTTTCATTTAGAGCATGTTATTAATTGCACCTGAGCATTTCTCTTCGCTATTGAAATATCTTGTCATATAATGCAAGTGTTCCACAGTGCACCGAGTTGGGTTTATGTGATTTAAAGGCTGATGGAAAATCTTGGTACAGTTTATCTGATAATGTTATGGGTGTAGCTATTAAGGTCTGCACCAACAATCTATCCAGAATAAGAGTATTTTTTAAAGAAGATTTTCTCTTGAAAACCTGCTTTAGTTTGTGAGAGATAGGCTTATACAGTCATTTACAACTTTGACACATTTTTTAAATAAGTTATTCTTTTATTGATATAATGAAGGCACTGAGAAGGACTGTAATGCATGGCTTTTTTTCCAAACCCACTGCTATGTGACCCCAGTGCATTGTAAGGTTAGTGACACAGTGCATGGCCTCCTGACTCTGAGCATATGCTGGCACCATGTACATAATGGCAGATGTCAATGTGGGTTGCATAGGGGGTATTCTTTATACAAATGCACCACTAATCTCTTTGGTACTTGTGTTCTAGTAAATGGATGTTGCTTAAAAAAGTTCCTTGTGCTATTAGGACACTTCCTTTATTGAGTCAGCGTGAAGCCTCAAAGTGTAGAACATTTAAAATGTGTCTTTACAGAACCCAGCACACTGGCTAAAGAAACAAGTGAGAGAGTCAGTAAGATGAAGTTAAATTCTTGGTCACACATCATTCGCTTTCTGCTTTGTCCCTTTACAATATGTTTGTTAACTCTTTTGTAAACTGTGACACATACATTGGCACTTGCCATCTGAGTACAATTATCCATTGTCAGGCTGTGAAGTATCTCATTTGTGCCTGATGGGAAACTTGTTGCAACTGTGCATGTTATTAGATTGATTTTACAGTTTAATGACTCAGGACAGGGACCATCTGTTAGGGTTGTGCACCATACATGCACACATACTGAAGTGTAGAAACAAGCTTCGGGTATGGAGTGTGAAGCCAGCATCCACAGTGCTAATTGTTGTTTTGTGACTAGTCTTTTAATAACTAGTGCTGGAGCTGTTATGTTTTCCTTTTTCCACCATCAGCCACCCATAAGTTAAAGTGTAGGCAGTTTAGCGTGCCTCTGGATCGTCCAGAGGTCTGTCAGTGAAGCTTTTCTGGATCTGTTTCCATGTAGTGGTTGTGTGACATTGATTGTTTTCACTTTTACATTGTTTATGAATCTCTCCTATACTCTGTATGAGTGCACTCGTGTGGATAGCCATTAGTGATCAAATTCACTGAATGGAGACATTTGTGTTGGGTCTACACAGAGCATTCTTGACTTGTGTGAATACCCTGAAAGCAAACTCATAAGCGAGAACATGAGCGTATGAATTTGAGAACATAGTGTGCATATAAGATACACCGTATGAGCGATAGTGACCTTGACAGGAAATTTGGGGAACCGCTACAGGAAACGCACATATGACTACTTCTGTCATCAGTCGGTTGAGCAGATAAATTTCACACTTTCAAATAGACCTTAACCAACAAACAGACAGCCTTTATCTCATCAATTGCATTAATAATAATATTAGAAGAATTATTTATGAGGCCATCTGTTTAAGAGGAGATTTCAGTGTAGGTGTTTATGCTGCTGACACCAATGAAATCTTTGTCTTTAAAAAGTTACATTCCAGATCTAAAGGCTAATAAATGACTCGGTAGACTGAGTATTGTTTTGTAAATGCTTTTATCCGCCCATAATGCGGATCACTTCACCTTTGTTTCCACTCTCTCTTATATTGCACCTCTTATCGACTCAGAAGCAGCTTTCACAGCGTCAGGTTTGAAAGGGTCCTCTTGTTAGACAGTTTGCTAATCCTCAAACATCGCTGAGGCCTCAGATCTTTATATCACCACTTCTTATTTTTCTCTTTTACTTTTACCATCATCAGCAGATCAAGATGGCAGCGCATGCATCTCCACAGGTTTTTTGCTAACAGCAACAAATTGCTTTGAAATTATTTAATGATAAATAATAAAATAATATGCCTATAAACATCATTAATTTGTTGGTTACATACTCATGCACACAGGAGCCATCAAAGCTAATATACTCATGTCACGCACTCATGTCATCATTAATACTGGATGCAAAAAAATCTGAAGTAATATGACTCTTTTGTTTTCCCCAATACTATTTTGGGGCTTTTGTGTTGAAAAGTCACAGATAGGATAGGACCCCTGCTGTAGATAAACAAACCCAAGCAGAAGACCCGTGGGACTGGGATTTGGGATAGAATTTGAGTTCAAAGGTTTCTGTGATTTACGTCATCTAAGGATCTAAGGAAACACAATGACACTTCCAAAAGCCTCACAAATTAAAATCATAGGGCTTTGCATTAGTTGTACAAACTCCTTATTTAAGACTTTTGAGTTATTTTTTCTATGGAAAAAAAATTGATTTCTAAAGATTTGCATGCAGTTTGCAGTTTTCTTTACTATTTACACCAGTGACAAAAAAATAGACTTTTATTTATGTGGAGCCAGTGGAGAGTGGAGAGGAAATACAATGTATTTCTATAGATTATAATATACTTTTCAGTATTCATAGTTCACATTATGAAAGCAGTAAGTTGAAACAACACATGCTAAATGTATCTGAGTGAAAAAGCTCTCAAGATGTAATAGGAGGTCTGTTATCCTATTTCTGCTGTTTATGTAGAATCACTTCCTCTGTGATGCTGTTGTGGTGCCATTAGAGAAATGCCTTTTTACCCTGTTGTCTCTTAATTCTTTCCATTTCCTCACCGTTCCTGCCCACAGTCTCTTTTTTGAAAGCACTAATTATGATCTGCCATCAGCGTTTAGCTAAATGATAATAAATGTTATAATACAGAAATGACTAGAATGAATAATTAATTGAAACAAAAAAAAGACTCAGTGCACAATGTAATGATGCTAAGTGTTGAAATATTTGTCCAGTAAGTATGAGATAATGTTCTACCATAAATTGCTTGGAGCCACATGGATAATTCTAAAAGGACCATGTGTGCCTAGGTGCCATACTTGTGGATGGAGTGTTTTGTTGAATGTGAAAATCCCCTGCAGCCTCTGTGAGCCAGTGCATGCCTCCTGTAAATGCTTATTGAGTGTGTATAGTGCACGTGTGGGTGTCTTGCATGGTCTTTTTTCCCCATTTCATTTCCAGTGTTTTATCTGCTTGCAATGGTTCAAGAACATTATGCAATGCACACAAGTGGACCCTTCGTGGAAAAAGAGCCATTGAGACATGAAGTTTGCAACTCATTTTTAGAACAGAAGCTCACTGTATGTGGCACTTGTTACAAAATGAAAAATGTTTAGCAACTAGTCCTTAAAGTAATAATGGGATTGGACTCAGACAAAGAGAACTCCTGCCTTTAAATCAGGACGAGGTCAGCTGTCCGCACGTCCCTGCCTATACCCCTAAAGCTAGCACTTATTTATTATTACATGATGAATTAAAAGCAGTAAACAGGTCACCAGAAGGGAGGGGTTGTCATTTAGCTGTGGATGAATTTAAAATTTTTATAAAATTGTCCTTTGTTGCAGAAATGAGTCATGATTGCTAAGGAAGTGCAATGATGCGCGGTTGACTGTATGTCACACGGATTGGTTGACCTCCAGTAAAGAGAGCAAGAGCACTGTGGAAATGCATTCAGAATTAGAGAAATGATGACTGAAAATAGAGAGAAGCGAGCACAGAGAGTGTCATCGCGTAGGTGGAATAAAATTATAGTTTGTAGAAAATGTATTAGTTTTTGTACAAGCTAAACAAAATGCTTTAAACGTCTGGGCTTCTTGTTGACAAGAATTGCAGACACCGCTAGACTTCAACACAAGTCTTTACAGACAATGCCTGAAATTCAACATGCAGCTCCTAATATATAGTCAAAGTAGATCAAAGTATTAGATGACCTCAAAGGTAGTATTTTGAACAAAAAGCTCAGTATTCCTTTTCTTAAATGAAGGCAGTGTGGGTGCCCTTTGTTGAATGCATTGTTTCTATTTTAATGAACCCTACCCTTCCACCAGGTGCATTCATGGGAAATAGTAATAGTAATAGAAACTTTAATACTGAAAAGTCAGTGTATCTAAATTAGCGACAAGTTTGGGTGGAACATACAGAATAGGAATGATGAGCATGTCTTGACACCTCACTCTATTTTAGAAGTATTACAGTGAAAGATTGTGACTAATGTTTAATTGGAAAATACCACACTGCAGTTTCAGCTACTCCAAGCCAGTTCCTTTGAGTAATCCTGCACAGCAAACAGATGTGCAGTGGGAGTAAGCTCAACCGTATTCAGCTCAGCCAAACGGTCGTCTTCCCACTCCACCGCGGAAACCCCAGAAAGGGTGCTACAACCTCCAGACATTCCTGACTATGTAGCCATCGAACACCAATCCTTTCATACACATTCCTTGGCTCACAGCGGCAAAACATAAGGGTGACTTGTATAAAATGTGAAACTCTAGCTCGGCCACATGCACTGTAAGGCTGCCATGGACAAGGCCTCTATTGATCAGGAGCAGTGTACCCCTGCAGTGGTAAAGGGGCAGGGCTGTTCTGCCATTCACCAGGTGGATACAGGATTTCAAAACAGCAGTGCAGAATGAACAATCTTGGGAAAAGGAAAATTGTCTCACAGATGCTACTGGATGCAGACAGAGACAAGGCATTGTGGGTCTTGTTCTTCATATGGACTGTCATCTATAGCTCTCAGGTGACATTTGAGGTAATGAGATCTCTGTGCTGGCTCACTGTCACTGACCTCTCAGCCTCTGCACAGCTGTAATTGAAGGCTTAATACAAGGAGCCATGTCATGCAGTTTTCACAGCCCCACAGTAAGCTTTCAACTTCCTTATGCAGCCAATATTATTGTATGTAAGATTGTTGATGTGCTTAAGTAACACTTTGTGAAACCGTTGGTGTGGTAACTGTCAGATGAAAACAATCCCTAATCTGTCATTTTAAAATCAACTATAGAAAGTAGCTGTGCATACAAAACCTTAATTCCAAATGTGAAGCTAGGATGCTGTCTTCAATGAGGTTTCTGTAACATGTGTCCTCGTGACATGCAGTGTGGTTTCAGACAGACCTTACTCCGACTATGCTCATAGCTCAGCCTTTGCTATATCAATCGGGATTCTTCCCACTCCTTTCTTCCCACGTTTCTGGGTCCTGACGAGTTTAGGAGCTAGAAGTTGTTCAAGAAAAGAAAAGGGAAATCATCTCATCTGTGGTTTGTCTGAGTGTGTCCATCAGGACGTGAGAGCAGCTTCAGCTTGACTTATTTGGCTTTGCCCTGTGAAGGCTCCTCTGAACATATTTTCTTGCATCCAACTTTGGCCTGTACCTAAACTGAAACCTTGCTGCACTTAAAACAGTATTACTGGTATGTGTTTATGCTCTTTATTTTGCAACACATTATTTTTCCAATGCGTACCGGCCAACAAATTTAGTTGCCTTTTTCAGTGCAATTTTTCCTTTCTACTGCTTAAACATGTTTAAATAACAGTTTCAGTTTCAAAATGTTTGTTCTGACAAATATGTTGGATATGTTGACTTGGAGCACTGGGACCAATTATCCACTAAAGACTTAAAGTAACCAGTATTGCCACTACTTTCTACTGGCCTACGAACAGCTGCTGTAAGTTGTGAAAAAGTGTAAATGTCAAAGGATACTTCAGACTTAATAAGCATATAATCTGTGATATTTAACTTTAGCATTATCTCTTTGAAATGTCCTTTTACAGTTTATTCCATCTTTGCTGTACTCTTACAGACAATAGCAGAATGAATGGGACTGTGGCTGTTCTTAATGCATTATTATAAATGTAATGTATGTGGAGTCACATTCTGCATGGGGCTCACTCTGGGAATTTTAATCTAGTCCATCTGAAAGTTTTAGTCTAATGTCACACAAATGCACTGTATGTGAAAATCTTAGCGGTGATGTTCTGGATGAGGATTTCTGTGTGAATCTCTTGTACATGGAGCCATGTAGCTGTTTTCTTGAAATGGTTGTTGTATTTTATTCACTTGGCTTTCTCATGAAGTATCTAATAATGTTGTTCCAGGTTTCATTTTGGTCAAATGACACAGAGGACCTGAACAGCACAGAATCCTGCAGACATAAACTGAGTTCAATACATTCTGTTCTAAACATTGAACTCTACAATGGCCTCTACTGTCATGTCTAAATCAACACGTGCCACCACCAGAGGTGATGGGACGATACCTCACAGGCGTACCACGTTTGGTCAGACTGTACGGTCGGTTCGAGGTGGGAACCTGTGGAACAGTTTACCATTGAAACTGAGAGAATGCACGTATAAGTCCTTTAAAGCCCAAATGAAAAACTGGCCACAGCCAATTCAGAATTGTACTTGTAATATAGTGCATGTATCCCAGTATGAAACCTGTTATGTATGCTTGGATGTGTATTGAGTAGGTTGCTACAGCTTATGCTGTCAGGAAGGCTATTGTGAGCATTGTTTGTGCGCTGTGTGCATGTTTTAGATGTGTGGGTTCAGATGGATGTGTTTCTGGACTAATGAAAAGTATCTGAAAATAATTGTATGTGCGTATTTTTATGTAATTTGTTTTTATTACAAACTTGTGGGACAATGGGTGGAAACGAGCTTAAGGCTACAATGTTAACAGTCATGTCTTTATGTTTCATGTATGTTCATTAACATGCACTGTTCCGATCAAATAAATTATTATGATGAAGCTGGAATACAGATGTTTTGAATGACAATGTCAGTAGGGCATAGGGGTGATGAAAAGTCCAGACTTGGTAAATGTGAGTGGTGCACACTCATAATGTGACTAAAATGGTTACTTCCCATTTTCTGGTTACATTGTGTAATAGAGATATGATGTAATTCCACTGGTAGATTGCCCAGTCAGTATTAAGCTTGATGTGTTTGATGTTGAGCTAATACCTTAAATATATACAGCAAATACAAATAATAAGGATTTAGTATTGTCCTTTTCAAGGCATTCAAGCGCTTCACAATTTATTCAATTTATTCATTTCACTCCACAGTCACACACTGGTGGTGGTAAGTCACCTACCATTTTTTGAGTGTATCTCACTTCTTTGTGGTGTAGTCCCCATACACAAGTCCCAAAGAAAACTAATTCTAACTAGGATAATCATCCAGCTCTTGATTTTACAAAATAACCTTTAAGTGCACTTTTTGACTTCTTAAAAGGCTATGATTCCTAATTCTGGGCAATAAAATGTATAAGCACCTGCCTTATAGTCTCAGGATATGTGTTTGGAGCCGGTTCTTAAAGAAACGAGAATGCAAACTTAAACAACTTGTTGCGACTAGAAAATTTTAAACACAGCAACAATAATTTAGAGGAAGGCCTTTTCTAGTAAATAACTGAATAAGAAGTTATATTATGTTCACTCTTTATCAAAATGTTCTTTTAACATGCTTATTCACCAGAATGGTTTTGGTGCTTGTACATTATGAATCCTGAGCACAGTTAAAGCATGTAGTTATGACTATTCATCGCAGACATCATGTACCAGATGGCCCTGTCAGCAGCCTGGGTTTTATGGTAGCCTGGAAAATTACCATCATCAAACCAATCTGACTCTGCCATCCGTTTGTGATACAGCAGCTCTGCACAATGTCTACGCTGGTTTCGTTTGTTCGCGTAAACACTGTGCTGTGCCTCGCTCGTTGGATGTTGAGGTTTCTTTGAATGGTGGTGCCAGTGGCGAGTTGGAGCTGGAGGAGGGATAATTATGGTTTTCTTGTTGGTGGTGGAAGGAGCTAGATGTAGACAGGCCCTAATGCTCCACATTTCCTGCATGGAACAAGTTATGAAAGCTGGAGTGGGATGTGGCTTGTCACGCTGTCTTTTTAAAATAGAGTCAAAGTCATGCCTGTATTTTTAAATTCAGACAATACAACAAGCTCAGTGTTCTACAGTGCTATAGCAAATTAGTATTCAGGTATTGCAAAAAGTGAGAAGGAAAAAACTTAGACTAATTTAATCAGAGCTCTTTCAGTATTAGATTTTCCAGTGGCTAATGTCTGTATCTACATTGTATTTATCTTAACATCAGTGAAATACCCTTAAGGCAACCGTCCCTGGCTCCAGTGTTTTTACTTGTTGTCGTGCACAAGTCCTGTTCATGAATGCAAATGTAAAACTAGGGCTGCTCGATTATGGAAAAAATCAGGATTGTTTTGGTCATTATTGAAATCCCAATTGTTTTTACACAAATATGTTACATTTATTGAAGAAAGCAATGAATTCTTCTTAAATTAAACAATATATTCAAACATTTAAAGAAATAGTTTAAAAACTAAACAGAAATAATAGAGAAATAAATAAGATTAACAACGTAGTGCACTTTCAAAATTACGTGTCTCACAGTCTTATGGAAATCAAGTGTTGCATGCGGGGCAGACTCTGTCGTGTTGCAAATCTTTCACATAATGTGTTTTATAAAGTGTTCTGGCCAAAATAACGTCCAAAACAGAATGTAACAAAATAATAGTTTTTTTTCTCGATTACACGTTTTCTGATCGTGCTGAGCTAAAATTGAAATTGAAAATTAGATTAATTGCACAGCCCTATGTGAAACATTAAGGCTTTAATGGCAAGCGTTGTGTCCGCCCCACACTTCCTTTATTTATTATAAGCAGTGGCATTTGAAGCTTAGTGCCGAGATACTAGCATCCTGTTAATATTGTTAGGTTTCAGCAGCTCCTTCTGGTGAATGCAGCTAATTCAATCCCAATAGATGGTACGGGAGGATGGGAAAGGACAGGAGTCCTAATCTAATCTGTCCAGTGCATTGCTCTACATCATCTGTTTCTGGAAAGGGTCCGTGTAACTCTAAACTATAATGCCATGGTAAGCACTGATATTTGTCCTTATTCTAAAATACACTTTTTCCAGACAAACCGAACAAGCAAATAATGAAATAAACATGATATACTAGCATGAAAAACTATATATGTAAATAGAACAATTGAAATATATTAGCTATTATTATGTGTGTCTGTGTTTGTTTGTTTATATATATATATTTCAAAAGAGCTCCACCAAACAGTCAGATGCTTGTTGAATGTGTTATTTCACTGGGCTATTTTGTGCTGACCTTTGAACCTGGTTCTTGTCTGTTGTAGGCTGAGAAATGTGCTATTCTGCGTTAATTGAACAGCAGCACAAAGGAGGCAATAAAAGCTTTCTTAAGAAAGAGTGTGTCTGTTTGCTGCACATGAAAGGCTTTTGAATGGGGTTAGGTTTGGCAAAGATTCCAACTGACTTTTGCACCAGAATGTTTTATTGCTGAGGTGACAGTGCAGCATAAAAATGAAAAGATTGTTCCAGGCAAAATTTTACCAAAAATCACTTTTTAGTAAATGACACAGTGACCGATGAGGAGGGTGCATGTTCTTCAACAATTCTTTAAAAGTGTGCTGTTTTATTATTATTATTATTATTATTATTATTATTATTATTATTATTATTATTATTATTATTATTATTATTATTAGTATAGTTATTATTATTATTATTATTATTATTATTATTATTATTAAGCTCCTAAGCCAGTGTGAGCGGTACTTATTTTTGTATTATATGTGACTTACTATTGATTTACCAATGGAAATGTATACTCTCTCACACAAATGTGACAATCGAGAATTAATTTGGAAATATCACCAATAAAAATCATTCATAGCCACTAAAATGTTAAGTCAACAATATTTGTTTGGCCTAGACTTTATGCTTGTGTTATCCTCATAAGAAATATGTGATATCTGACCTTAGTCAAGACATTATAATTATTATTGAGGCTTAAAAAAACAGCCCTGTCCAATACAAAGATATAAAATAGTTTATGCTTTAATGATGAGTGTGTCTATGGCTCTGGTATTCATTTACAACCTGACAACTTTTATAATGTCATCGCTCTGTTGGCTGACTTAAGAGCCAATATTGACTTAAGTTGATTACACCCAATAATTATTCTGCTTTGCTGGGTATTTAATTACAACAAAACAACTTAATTCTGTTTTTATATTAGCCCTTTTTCATATTTGCTTACTTTAAACTGACTGGTAAAAAATAAAGTCTGCTTGGTCATTCTTGTGCTATTGTTGTTTTTCTGAAGCTCTGACCTGTCATTCATCAGTGTATTTCTTATCTCCTGTTACTCTACCAACATCATCTCCTGTTTTCTTCTGTAACACAAGGACCTGTGCGCGCTTGTCTCTGCAGCGAACACACTCAGTGACGTCAGCCGGGTTTTGTGCAGCTTGTTCGGTGACGCCAGTTTACAAGGCTGCTCTGTGATTCCTTCAATTGCCGAGCTTTCCAAAAGAAAGACCTGGCACAGTGCAGCATTTTTATTCATTCATGTTGGCTCGCTGAGAGACTTGGCTCCATTAAAGGGTACATCCCTGTCTGTCCTCCCACTTTAGCATTAAGACACAATCATAGTTCTGGTAGCTTTAAAGTTTATAGTTTAACATTTATCATTAGGGCATCTGCTAAATTAGGTTGCCCAGTTTAAATCCAGTACTTCTCCTCTGTAGGAGCCTTCAGCATCTCGTAAATAACCTTGTGTGACCTCTTCACTCGTCACAACTGTTGCACTGGGTCAAATTGTTCAAATGAAATGGGCTTAGTCAGTAAAATTTGTAGGAAGTAAATTATTGCCTCATAGTAAACAGCCTCTGAATATCTCCACAGGATGGATCCTATAGACCAGTTGAATATCAGATATGCTCAAACCCTGACCACCTCTGTGCAGTGTTGAAGCATCCCTTTACTGTGGTTACAGTATGTAAAACATGCTGTTTTTTCTCCAATCTTTATGGCCCAGAGCATCTGTTGCAGTTGCCATGTGAGCTACAAACATGAAGCACACCACACACTGAGCAGTATTAGCCTCTGCAGGAAATGAGGTTTTTATTGACAGCAGTGCGAAGTTCACATTGTTTCTATTGAACATGAAGCTGACGTCCACTCTTTACCTCAATGAATGAGACCTTGAGGTTAATATCCCAGTTTTCTTTCGGTAGTATTTTAATCAACTTGCTTGCCCGTTTATTTGGACTTTAATGGACTTTTTTTGTCTCCCCTGTCCTTGGTTTGGATTATATGTCATACTTCTTCATAGACCGAGCAGAGATCCTGTATGTTTAGACAACTTAATGGATAAAGATGAATTATAGTTTAGGGACACCTCAGTATTTTTCCTATAGGCATCTTCAAACATATTGAATGTGCCAATATGTTTGACATACAGTATCAGGACAGTCCGATGGAACACGCAAACAGAAGACACACGCTATAAAGTTAGCATTATTACATCATATGTGTCCCTACAGTCCCTCCGTTCACTAGCATAAGTTAAAATGAATGCACAATTAAAATCTTAATATGAAAGAAATAATATTAAATTCATATGAAATAAATTCAGTAAATGGTAACCATTACATATTTATTCAGCTGTGCAGGACTCAGATATGCATTGCGGGAATCCCAATTAAACAATCACCTGATTTTTTTCCTCCCAATTCTTTTATAAGTTAGATTGATACTATGTTCTTTTAGTAAAACTTACTCTTTTTCTCTTTCTGCTCTCTACTTTTATCCAGGTGCCCCATTTGAACTGCTCAGCGGAGTGAAGCCCCTGACTTTGCAGCTGCTGGGTTAGATTTTACGTCCTGGTGGGATCACTGATGGCCTTTGTTGGTGCCCTAAAACACTTTCCCTTTGCTCTCCCTCCTTACTTCTCTCCTCCCCTTCCTTAAAGAGCCCTCCCTCCTCCCCTGTGTCTCCCAGCCCGGGGCTTATTACTCAAACCCACTGGAGACAGCAACACAGTAGCTGGCAAAGGATGAAGCACATTGGCCTGCCAGCACCAGGCAGAGGATAGACTGCACAAAAGGGACCTGTCCAGAGAAGAGGAGAAAGATAACAGGCTGAGACTGCAGTGAGAGAAGAGTCATTCAAGATGTCGCACCCAGAAGAAAATTCAAGTTTGACTTAAATCACCATGAGCTAGCGAGGGGCTCCTCACAGATCTTGGACTGTGGACTGTTGTTGTGGAGGACCTTTTTGTTGACATCTGCTATGCCTCTAAAACATGTGATAGCGATGCCAGCCAAGGGAAAGTACCTGCTGAATGATCAGGAGCTAAAAAATGAGGCTCTGTACCGGAAATACTCCTACATCAAACAGTATAAGCCACTGGTGCTGCTTCTGGGCCTTTCCATGCTCTTCTGTGGAATCCTCCTGATCCTCTTCTTTGCCCTGGGCCTGGTAAGTCTCTAGTTAATAAACACTGCATTATAACAGATTACATAGATCATCATGGGCTTTGTTCAATGTTATGCGGTTTTGAGATAGTTTTCAAAATGTATCATAGTCAAGGTGGTTCTTCTTCTGATCAGTTAAAGCAAAATAGGGCTAGAGAGCCACAGTGTTTTTCACAGCACACTCTGACACTAAACATGCACTGTATCACAACCAGAAAACCCAGAAAAACTGATCAGTATTTTTTATAATACAGTACAGATATAATATTTTTATATAAATTAACTTGAGAGTTCTTTACACTGAGGAATGGTCCATTTCTTCAGGAGCAGATTTCTAATTGTCATATGTGTAAAAACACTCAAGTACGCATGAGTACTAAGTGAATGTTGAAAAAGTAAACTGAGGCTTTTGCTTGTTGAAAGGGACAGTTTTTGTGGCAATGTCAAAACTACAAATGAACCCTCATGCTGCGCTGCAAATCAAAAATGAGCTCTTTGGCCAATCTTTCCATAAAATGAATCAAAGGAAACAATCCGAGAAAGGCAAAGACATAATACAGTGATTACAACAATGTAGCTGTCAGGGTGCCAGAGTTGAATTACACTGCTGGCGGTGACAGGAAAAGGCAGGTACAGTATTTACTTTTGTTCTTGATGTGCTGCTGGTTTTGGCAGTAGCTCAGTCTAATCAGTCATTTGGTAAACTGACAGCTTCTGTCACTGCAGATTATATTACTTTCCTCCGCTGGAAAAGCCATCATAACCTTCCTGCTATTGTGTGGTTGACCTATGGAATACTCATTTACTCCATTACTTTGAAGACCTGTTTTATGTTGAATATACAGCTACAGGTTTTTACAGCTGTGGAGTTACAAAGAATAAAGCTTTTTATAACTCTGTTAAATGCAAAGGAGGGGCATGGTGCCTTTTTAAGGGTTCACTACCAGTGTCAGGAAGTCACTGTTGGCTTATATAACGCCACTTCAGTCTCAGCAATTTAATAAAGAGCAGGTCTGAATGGGCACCTAGCTTTTGGATAAGTGGCACTCTTACCACCTGCCCCAACGTTTGATTGGACACTATAAGTCGGAGCAGCTGGTGATATTTGGTTTGCTATATTGATGTGGAAGGTGACACTTTTATCACTGCATTTGATAGTAATAGTAATTATTTAATAATAATTTAAAGATAAAGAACAACATATTAATACATATCAAAATAACAGAGTATCAAATTCCAGAGCAAAACCACAAAATGAGACCACTTTTTTTTTTTTTTTTGTTGCTGCCATTTTCTTGTGCTGCTTTTATGTGTGTTGCATGGATTAAGACGTCTCAATCCAAACGGCTTCATGGTATTCTATTCAATTAAAGAAATGTTCTTTTTCTGCCTACTAAAAGGACTTGTTAAGACAACATCGAGAGCACAAAGTGTTTCAGTTCAGAAGTGGCCTTTTGCACCGCTGCCATGGTAACCAGAAAGCTCAACATACAATGCAGAGATGGCCTTCTCCGAGCAGCGATCTATTAACTCTGACTTTGTGGGACTGTCTCACTCTTTTGCTCTTTTAACCCTTTGGTTGCTCCCGTGGGCTCCTTTCAGAACTCACTCCATTTTTAAAATCCAGGTCGACCATAAAAAAGACAACAGCCAGATAGCGCACAGAAACAACATGCATCTTCTCCAGACTTTTATACATTATTGTAGCACACGATAATCCGATCAGGAAGATGGAGGTCTGAACAGACTGGGCTTCACATAGGGACAGAGCTGTTTCCACTTAATCCTTTATTCTCAAAACAATATTGCTTTTCCTTAACAGAACCTAAAGTGAGACGCACACAGCGCATGTGGTCTGTAACATGAAACAGTGGTCAGTGTGTATGCATTGTTGAGACTGCCACTGATTTACACTCGTCTTCAAAAGGATCAGTCTATTGGAAGCTGCTGGTGATTTACAGTGTCCAATACCAACAGGAGTCAATGTGGCTGTACTGAAATGTGTTTACTGTTCTTGTCTCTTGCTGCTGATGTAGAAAGCAAAGGAACACTTAGCCTTTGTGAGCGTGGTGAGCGGCAGCTTGTGTGTGTTTCTCACCGTGTTCGTGCTCGTTTGTACGGACATGCTCTCGCAGCGCTGGAGGCATCTCCTGGGGCTAATCGTCTGGACCACACACCTTACTATGGGCTATACCTTCATCTTCAGTGGTCCCATCGTTCTGCCGTGGGATCAGGTAACAAGACCTTAATAAATATATGTTATATATATATAAATATATATATATATATATATATATATATATATATATATATATATATATATATTTTATTTTATTTTATTTTATTTTATTTTATATTATGACTGACACCTAACAAACTTATGTGTCTTGTTGTTAGAAAAATTAGATGAATTTATATGAATGGCATCTTTCTGTTTAACGATTTAAATCACATGACTGTATTTAGTTAAACTTTGTTCTGACTTCTTGTGCCAGACTTTATTTTTCTTTGACAGCGACTAACACACCTCTTAGACTAGACTCATAGACCACACCTCTTCAAAGGGGTTGTAGCACATGGGCTCCAACCTTCCTAGATTCGGCCCTGCATGAGCTCAAGTTGAGAAATAACGGTGCATCTTTCAAACAGTGCTGCTCAAGAGTAAACTCAGCCTTTGAGGCAAATGTGCTTCATATGACCCATAATTGCGGCCTTTTGCAATTTGAAAATATTTATTTTTAATATTGCTTTTTAATTGCAAACGCAATTAATTGTTCAGCCCTATTATAGACATCACCCTACTCCAACTTGAATCTTGAGCCCTAGCATGAACATACTTATACCATACATAAAGAATGTTGCTTTTCTGTTTGTACTTTTAGGTGCCTTTCTTTCTCTTCATCATCTTTACTGTCTACACAATGCTGCCGTTCCAGTTGTGGTATGCTGTGGTGCTCAGCATAACCTCTTCAGTGTCCCACATCCTGGTCCTTACACTTCGTCTGACCATTTACAGCAAAGGACCTGTTCCTTACCTTGCTAAACAGGTAATTTGTCTTCTGATTATATACAGTATACAATACAGCCATATTGTAAAAGTATGTTCATTAAGCTTCAGCTTGTGTCTCTGTTTTCTGTAGCTGGTGTCCAATGCAGTGGTGTTTCTTTGTGGCAGTGTAGTAGGAGCCTTTTATAAAGTTTTGATGGAGAAAACCCTAAGGCAGACTTTCCAAGACACACTGAGGTGCCTGAGCATGCGCATGAAGCTCGAGATAGAGAAGAGACAACAGGTCAGTGGTCACTTATGTTTTGGTATCTTGCACAAATTCAAGTTAGAAATCGTAATGAAAATGTGAAAAACGCCTAATACCACCATTCCACAACCTCTTCTTTCCCTGGAGGGGGGCAAACATTATAAATAATGAAAATGGCTGATCAGTAATTGTTATTGCTATATCTATAAGATGTTCATTTGACTTTAAGCTTTGCCTTGGCCTAGCCTCATGTTGACTCTTCCTTGAGTGTTTTCATTTAAACTAACATGCCTCTCAAATTAGATTTACCACTGATGCTTTTTAAATTAGATGCATCTGTGCTGGCTTGCTCTGACTTCAGAAGCTTTTTGACATAATTTTTCCTCTTCAGTCATTTGTTTAAACTGCTGCTTAGTAGGGGACTTGTAATACGCTGACAGTGAAGCTGGTGTGTTGCCAAGTAAGACTGAAAAGAATAATATTACTGTGAGAGTTTAAATTTGTATTTGAATGACTGTGTCTGCTGCCAGGGACATAAAGCCTGGTAGAAATAGAAATTTCATGAAGAAGCCTGAAGTATTGCCTCTCAGGTCGTGTTTTAAACCGTGTGACATTTACGCCCCCATAAAACACACATGTCATTCCACAGAGAGCGATGACATGTTCAGTCTTTTACATGTGCCTCACTGTGGTAGTCATCACTTGAACTTATATTAAAATATTTTCCTTTTTGTAACAATGCATCAACGTGCTTCAGTCAAAGACTCATATTAATAATATTAATAATAATAATACTATATGTTTATTGGGAATTTTTCTTATCTGAAACAAGTCTGAGTTCTTATAAAAATAATTATTAACCATAGAAAAAGAACATAAAAGTAAGTGCATTGTGTCACTAATGTGGTTTTAATACGGGAAATTCTTATAAACTTGCAAACTCTTGATTTTAATCTTTACTACATCATCAACATCAGAAGAAACTCAATCAATTCTATGCTGCACCTCACTTGCAGTGAAAATGAGAGCTTTTGATGTTTGATAATATTACTCATAAATAACTGGATATTTACCTTTTATTTGTTTTGCACACAGAGCAAGTCCTTTTTGCTTGCAAATACTGTGCTTTTTAATGGTTGCATTAATACAAGGAAATCTATTTGTGGTAAATATATTGTCTGAAAACCTAGTAATGACTTAGGGCTTCCTGTATCAAGTGGGATTTATTTTCCTTTTCATATTACTGTCCCAATTAAGCCATTGAAATTTGAGCACATAGAAGGTTGTTATTTACAAAACTTTATATTCAACAACATGATTTCTGAGACACATTGTGTATTTTACCTTTTGAACATGTTTGAACACGTTGTGCACCAGTCCTATTTTCCAGTGAAAAGGTTTAAGTTTAAGACATATAAACTTGTAAAATTGAACAAGAACCTCACTAATACACTGGATCAAATGAAAGCCTCGGCAGATGTACACTGCTCCAACAGATGTTTGTTAAGTAAATCTCTAAAATCGAGAATAAAATGTTATCATCATCTTATGTGTCTTCCGGCATTTCCTGTGTAGCCTCATCTCAGGGCACGGCACACACGATCGTATATTGTTTACAGTCAAATGGGGAACAATGTGTCGCCAAATCTAAATTACACTTATGTAACGGAGTGTGTATTTATTGCAGGAAAACCTTCTGCAGTCTGTTCTGCCCGTCTACATCTCCATGAAGATGAAGCTGGCAATTATGGAACGCTTACAAGAGTGCAAAGATAAAGAAGAGCAACAGCGGCTGGTCAAAGATAACAATTTCCACAGCCTTTATGTAAAGAGGCACGAGAATGTCAGGTACATCCGCAAACCACTTCCCGATCAATTTCAGTCAGTTATCACTGTTGATTATAGGGCTTTTTTTATAATCAGATATGAATGTGTATTGACCTTTTGGGTGGCCTTATCCTTATTTCCAAAGAACTGTTATCTAAAAAGCTAATCCGGTTGTGGCGTTTAGTTAAAACAGGTTTACCTTATTTTGAATTGCCTTCTGTTTTAGTTCATATTTTTCTTCCTTGGCATATACGCTTTCCTAGACACCACTTCATAAAGCATGGATGCGGCCGAAAAGCAGCTCTCCGTCCAATTCTCATAACAGTAGAGATTATTCTGTCTGTTTTCAGAGCAGTGACCCAGTTACAGCTCTTTGTTTTACGGGGCTTTCATTAATTTAGCTAGTGCTGACAGACAGTGGGTCAGCTTAAAATGAACTTTGGCAGATGGCTCAGCAGCTCATTTTTGCAAATAAGGGAATTGCACTGAAGGGATTTTTATGAGAACTTGTAGCTAGACATCTTGGCGTTTTGTGTCTAGATTCAGTGTTCAATATATTTATAAAGCTTAAAAAGGAAATGTTGACCTTATTGTTTAGAAAACTCATTTAGTTAGATCTGTTTTGGCCTTTGATAATCACAGTTCTATTGTTTAGTGGTCTTTCATTTTTGCTGTTGTGTTCATTTAAAGCTGCTGCTGAATGATGGGTTGCATCGCTAACCTATCTCTATAATTACCACTGTTAGACTGGTCATTAGCTGCTTTGTGTGTCACATGGCCATATTTAGTCACTTTCTGTATGTAGGAGCGTGTCAGGTCATTCCCAGTGTCTGCGTCCCGCTACAGTTTGTTTGCTTAGATTCTTATTTCAACCCAAAACAAGCCTTGGTTTATGAAAATTACAGCACACATTATCTCTATGGACAGGGTAGATCCACATGATGTCTGTGATAGAGGCATATTAAATAAAACAGCATTCTTCACACGATTGCTGAGTCCAAGTGCCTCGGGAGTCATTACATGCTTATGGATTTGGCGCTCAGTGAAGCAAGTCATGACCAATGCTCTGTGAGGTTTTGCCAAACCTACAGCTGTGTCTCGTCTAAAGCACTTGGATCTTGAACAGACCAGGCATTACTGTCACACTTCAGCCTGTCTGGCAGCTTTAAAAAGACTAAATGGATATTTAACATTGACCGGGAATTAAGTTTTATTTGTATGATGATTATTAATTAAATGAATTTTGCTCTGAAATTCTTTGAAAAACTTAATGGTCATAATGGTTCAGTGAAAAAAACTCAAATGGCAGGAATTAACCCTAAACCATATTTTTTCTGAAATTGGTTTAAATACTATAAACATACAATAACCTCTTCAGATACAATGAAAAATTTAAACATTTTAGGGTTAAAATCTATTTGGAAATATTATTAAGTTGCCATAACTTATTCTTTCTTCATTTAGCATCCTCTATGCAGACATTGTTGGCTTCACCCGACTGGCCAGTGACTGCTCTCCCAAGGAACTTGTCATTATGCTTAATGAACTCTTTGGCAAGTTTGACCAGATTGCTAAGGTCAGTTACCCTTATGCTTTATTTTTTCTCTTTAGTTAACACATTAAGGTTTTGACCTCTAACGCAACCCGCTACTAACAAGCTTGCACAAATGCAAACAGTGTCATAATTCCAGCCTTGCTACAGCTATTCTTGTTGTGCTTCTTGTAGGAAAATGAGTGCATGCGAATTAAGATCCTCGGAGACTGTTACTACTGTGTGTCAGGGCTGCCCGTCTCTTTGCCTAAACATGCAAAGAACTGTGTCAAAATGGGCCTTGACATGTGTGAAGCAATCAAGTGAGTGTGTGCCACTTGAATACCCAAACTTTTCATTATCTACACTCAAGTCTGTTTAAATAAATCTGAAAATGCTGTGTCACTCTAGACAGGTGCGGGATGCTACGGGAGTGGATATTAACATGAGAGTGGGCGTTCACTCAGGAAACGTGCTCTGTGGTGTTATTGGTCTCCGTAAGTGGCAGTTTGATGTGTGGTCACATGATGTCACTCTGGCCAATCACATGGAGTCAGGAGGAGTGCCAGGGTATGTGAACTTACACACAATTTTTAACATTTTTAGAAAACATGGTGAAACGTATTATTATATTCTCTTAGTAAGGGTTTAGACTATTTGACCTACAGCAAAACTTCATAATTTGCACCTTCTACAAGCTCAAATTGGACTGGTAAAATGTGTATTTGATAATATCCCTTTATTTAGACGCGTTCACATCACAGAAGCAACTCTGAAGCACCTGAACAAGGCTTATGAGGTGGAGGAGGGTAACGGCCACCTTCGGGACCCCTACCTCAAGGAGCTCAATGTTCAAACCTACCTAGTCATTGATCCACGAGTAAGTTGAGTTATATCCTAAAATACTTACAAATACACTACGTATGTATTAGATTTAAGAGCATACAGTGGCATTATTATGAATTTGTGCATGTGTTTTAAGTCTAAGGACCCACTGCTTAACACCCGGTCTGCACCTAAACCCCGGATGAACGATGGCCTTAAAATGCGGGCTTCTGTGCGCATGACTCGTTACCTTGAATCATGGGGAGCAGTTAAACCTTTTGCCCACCTTCAGAACCGAGAAGGCTTTGTCACTGACAACATCGTCAATGGAAAACCACGTTGCAGGGTAATAACCAGCCTCCCTCTATGTGCTTCTGTTATTGACTGCAATGCTTACCCAGTAATGAGATAAAAGACCTTGTCCTATAGTAAGATTATTGTGTTTGTGTCCATAGTTTACTGTGTGGTGCTCCCACTGAGTAAAAAAAATCAGTTTTATCCATATTTCCCTTGTAAAGACTGGCTCAGCGGGTTGTGCTATTTAATGTCAATGTCATGCTTTTTTAATGAATGAATGTGTTTTCTGTCTTTCTAGGACATCCCACTTCGATCCGCTGTTGGTGCTAATACCTCAGATAGGTAAGAAAAAACTTTAACTGATTTAACAATATATTATGGACATATATATTTTAAATTTATATTTTGCTGATAGGGTCAAATGTTCGTCTTAACTAAACCTGCAAAAATCTGGGGTGAATAAGTATGGTACATTTTTTTGCGTCTGAACTGGCAGGATGTTGTGGATTGGTGTAATGTTGCTGTTGCTCCCAGTGCGAACATTTTAGCATAAGAGAGAAGTTTTGAGGAGCAGATTGTGGATATACAGCACATGTGGAGACAGTTCCATATTTTTGTTCTGGCATTCTTTTTTTTGTGTGATGAATTTGTTTTACTCTTGGGCCTTGACAGTTTTGATGAATCTCTTGAAGAGCTGTTCACATTGCCTGCTCCTCCATTCAGCAGCCATAAGTGAGTGGGGCCTTAATGGCTTGCAAGGTCCTCTGTGCTGAACTCATTAACTCACTGGCTTGTGACCACATTGCTTTTTCCTCAATAAGAAACCAATACAATGTAATATTTGATTTAAAAGAGGAATAATTTACAAAAAATGATATCATCTAAAAAGCAAGGTGAGAATGACTGGTACACAGACAGCCTTGCAGACCCCAAACTAACAGAGGATTGGTCTAACATGTGATCACAGAAGCCTTAGTGTCTAACACTTGTACCAGAGTGTATGGTAGACTGACACGCTCATTAAACTGCTCACTGGGGCAACCGTGTGTTTGGGCTGGTGCATCTGTGAGTTTTTCCTTCCTGTCAAAGTGGGGTTTTCCAAGCTGCAGCACAGCGGTGACATTTTTACTCAATCTAACATTCTTCCAACATACTCCCACCCCACAGCTCTCTCACAGACTGAAATAATAGCTTTCCTTCCCTCCTAATGGTCTGAATGGTATTAATAAAGTTACCTTGACGCACTGCTGTACAGGACCTGAGTAACCTGCATGGTCTGGTTTACGGTTTCTGTTCAATCTCCATCTGTCTGTATGTTTGATATCTTTTTTTTTTTTTTTGCCAAGTCCTGATTTTCCTTCTGATGCAGGAATAAATCCCAGAAGAGCAAATTTGATGAGGAACTCCACAATGAGATGACGACTACTATTGATGAGCTCAGCAGCAAGTACGTGGATACGTGTGATGCTCTGATCATTTTAAGGTCAAGCTAGTTTTAAATACATTTTTCTTCTCTCCCCTGTGTTGCTTCTCAGGCAGTGGTCTAAGTCTGAAGATACAAGCAGTTTAGCACTCTGGTTTCCAAAGAAAGACCAAGAAAAACAGGTTAGTTTAACACAGTTTACTATTTTAATATTGTAGGTGTTTTACCAATACATGTTTGCATGTTGAAAATCACATATTGCAGTGAAAAAAGAGGTTCAAAGTATTTTTTTTTTCCAAGTATCGAGCTCTGGACTTGCCAGTGTTTAAGCACTATGTCGGCTGTGCCACTTTTATCTTCTTCTGCATCTTTTTGGTCCAGATACTTGTCACAAAAGAGTAAGCATAACCAACCGTTTTATTAACTGCTTTTTCTTTTGAGTATACGGCATGTAAAAAATAAATGACTAACATAGATTTATATGTATTATTAATAACTCTGTGTCCTTTAGGCAACAGATGTTGGGTATTACATTTGGAGTGTTGGTGTGTGTCCTCCTGCTCAGCCTGGCCATCTGTTTTGCAGGAAGTCTCCAGGTCAGTGCTCAGTTCTCAATCCGCATTTTACATGATTGCAACTGAAAAAAGATGAAAGTTCAGTTGCTACACATTTGATAAATTTTGCCTCAAAGGTAAAAAAACTAATCTTGATGCATTGTTCTTGTTGTCTGACTAGGCACACAATAATACAACATTAGAAGTAACATTTCACTAAACATGTGTGATCAGCCTTCATGAAGCTTACACTGCATTTGATCACACCAATAAACACACAAACATGGTGACTTGACTTTTTTCATTTCACATGATGCTGAATCAAGCTTCTGTGCAATAAAATGTCTTTTTTTAACCTTCCATTTGGTGACCTACTTCTCTAAACTAAGATGTGGATCAAAAGGATATGTCACAATAGGTGTGTAGTGTGTTAGAATACTCTGAGAGACATTGGAAACGAGAAGGTTGTGCTGTAGCCTTGAAATTCTTGACCTACGGAGTTGTTGGATGTGACATTCAGACTTTAGGAGACAGGCATTGCTTAATCAGATTCCTTACATTGGAAAAGCCAGTAATCTTCCGACCTGTCTCCTTGTGTCTCATCCAGCACCTGTTCCCAGAGAAGTTAACACAATGTCAGTGGCTTCCAGCTGTGTCTGAGGCAGTGGTTAGGCAGCCTTGTGTGCGCCTCCCTTTGGCCACAATCACCACTGCGGTCATCATTATCATGGCTGTGTTCAACCTGGTAAGACTTTGTGTTGAGTGCCGAGAGAAGGTCATTATGTACTTTTCTATTTGTAGCTACACCTCATAGCAGCCATACCACACTTGAAAGCATTTTGTCCCGTGGTTTCATGTCATTCAAATGTTTTTACTCTCCTGCAGTGCTATGCCCGGACATGTGTGACCGACTGTTCCAGTGACTTTCATAACTTAACTCTCACGAATTATTCACAGAAATTAATGGAAGACCTTTTATACCTCCCTGTAAGTGAACGTTTTTTTGCCTTTAAATGAAACTGCTCTGTCTTTCACCAGTTTTTAGAGAATGTGTAATGCCCACATGCAAAGTTAGTTTAATATGTATAAGTGTTTAAATGTGGGTGTGAGGACACTGAATTTGGGCATCTGCATTATGAAAGCTTTTCTTGTTCATGCAAAATCTGAACCATGTAATGTGGAACATTATGAATGTATATACATTAATGGTGGTAAAACCTCTGTGTCAAAAGATCTTAAACTAGCTCCAGACTAAATTGCATTTAAATGAAACTTTTGCCAATAGACACCTTTTTATGCTAAAGAAAAGTGGTAAAAGTCTTATTAATATAGAATTTTCTGTTTGCTTTCTGTATTCAGTTTCTCGCTTCTTCTCAATTGATCAATTCTGTACACATTGCTGTTCAACTTGTTATAGCTATTTATTGTGTTCTGTCTTTCTCTCTTCCCCTCAGTACTCAGTACTCTGCTGTATCCTGTCTTTAGTTGCTTGTGGAGTGTTCCTGAGAGTGAGCTTTGAGCTCAAAGTGCTCTTCCTGACCATGGCCTCCACAGTGTACTACGTTATCCTTACCTCCAAGCGGGAGCTCTTTGAGACCTATGGAAGGTTACTATTTATGCAAATCTCTGGCAACTGTAGCAGGTGAATATTGTCATGTACAGTTGAGTACAGGTTTATTTATCCTTCTAATACTAGTGCATGGTTCAGATCATTTTCAGCTTTTTGTTTGTTGTACAGTCAAGAGGAGTCCATCCTGAGATCCTTAGGACTAGTGAAGCATCCACAAGTGATGAGCTGCATTTATATCGCTTTATTCCTGGTGACCATGCTCATTATCTCACTACAGGTAAGCAAACACAAGTTTTAATATAAATGTAAACCAAAAGAAATATTTAGGAATTTTTAACATTTCCCTTTGCTGTCTTTTGACCAGAATGAGGCCTGCTTCCGCCAGGACTTCTTGCTGAAATACAAGAACCACACAGAGCAGGATGAAATCGAGACCAGAGAAAACCTTAACCGTCTTCTGCTGGAGAATGTGCTTCCTGCACATGTGGCAGCACTGTTTGTTGGAGAAAATAAAAAGAATGAGGTATGTTTTCTTTTGTTTTATGCAGTTGTTAAGCCTATCCTTTTACCAGGCATAATAAAAAGATAGATGTACGTACTGTATGATAGATGAACATTAGCTCTAGCTGTACTTTTGAAATGTTGTGCAGGACTTCAATGTGCAGACATTTTTATCATCATAATGGTGACATTAGGTTTGGGAAAATTCCCGAGAATATTTGATGTTCCATTAAAATAAAAAAGATGGAAAAGGAAATAAGATTTGCAAACATAACATTTGGACCATTGCTGTGGCTTCATAGTAAACTTTCATCTGCATTATTAACAGTCAGGTCTGAATAAATGTAATTCTAAATGTGAAGGAAAAGAGACCTTACATTGGGGAGTTGACATTTTACAAATGATGTTATACTATAATGTTAACTGACTGATATTTATATCAGCAACATCTAAACAACAGATGTGCCTTCCTCACTTTTGTCGACAGGACTTGTACTACAAATCCTATGACTGTGTGTGTGTGATGTTCGCGTCTGTGCCAGATTTTAAGGAGTTTTACACTGAGTGTGACATTAACAAGGAGGGACTGGAATGCTTGAGGCTCCTCAATGAGATCATCGCTGACTTTGATGAGGTCAGGTCGACGAGCAAAGAAATACAAACTCATTGATTCACTGTTTCACTATTATACACTACACACAATCTAATGCTCAGGCGTTGATTTATCTCTATCCTACAGTTGCTGTCTAAGCCAAAGTTCAGTGGCGTAGAGAAAATCAAGACTATCGGGAGCACATACATGGCGGCAGCAGGGCTCAGTGGCACACCTGGTCAAGAGAGCAAACAGGTAAAGAGGATCTGACAGACTTGTCTATGTCTATTACAGTTTTGTACCTTTCTACACAAAAGAGATCAAGTCTGAAGAAAATTAATGAGTGCAAATTAAACATTTTAATTTCAGTACCGAGAGAGACAATATGCCCAGATAGGGATCATGGTGGAGTTTGCCATTGCTCTGATCGGCAAATTAGACGGCATAAACAGACATTCCTTCAATAACTTCAGGCTGCGTGTGGGTAAGCGTTCTCAGACACTTTAACCGATGCAGACATGGTCCCAACTTGACTTTAATACTTCATCCAGAACAGCTTAATGCTGTGTTTTTCAAGAAGCAGTGGCTTTCTAAACAGAACCGGGCTGATTACAGTATCAACAGTACTTTGATAACTTAGATAGTTGATTTAATGGTGTTTGAACAGTATCCTCTGATGCTCTAATGCTCACAGGTCATACAGAGATAATAGGAGAAACAGAAACATTTTTTAGATGTTGTCACATTGTGCAATAAAAACGTTCTCTTTATACTGGCTAAGTGTTATGCAGAATTTGGGTTTTCCTTTTTGTGGTACAATTTAACACACAAAACTGTCAAACCTTCAAATACAATGTCAATCTGCTCCCAATTTTTTAAAAGCACAACCAAATAGCTGCCATAAAAAATAGAATAAGAGACAGCCATGTAAGATCTTTGCTAATTTCCTTGAAAAAAAACTGTGCTACACAAAAGCTTCTGCAAGTATCTGCATAACACTAGAAAATGTCCTTGAGAAAAATACTGGAGCCTTTTTCCTCCCCCTGTAGGTGTTCAATCTGACTGACATCATTCTGTTTTGTAATATTTTAATGGCTGCAGGCACCATGGTTTAATTTGTCTGTGTGTATTTGTCTTTCTACAGGCATTAATCATGGCCCAGTCATAGCTGGGGTGATAGGGGCAAGAAAACCTCAGTATGATATTTGGGGCAACACAGTCAATGTGGCCAGCAGAATGGAGAGCACTGGGGAGCTCGGGAAGATTCAGGTACATCATTCCTTGGCTCCCGGTTGCTATTGGTGTGATTGATTTTCTGTAGTTTTGTACTCAAATCTAAATGCAACAACCATCAACACCTTTCTTAGCCTCACATGACAGTGTTTAAATGCATTTTATAATTTCTTCCAGGTCACAGAAGAAACCTCTGTTGTGCTAATGACGTTGGGCTACTCAGTTGAATGCCGAGGATTAATAAACGTGAAAGGCAAAGGGGAGCTCAAAACCTTTTTTGTTTGTACCGATATGAGCAAGCAACAGGGAATGGGGCTGAGCTGAGGCTAGGTCACGTCAGTCAACAGAACTGCAGACTGACTCATGTACTGAAGTCAAGAGTTTACACGCCTACACAAGTGTTGGGACACAGCCATACACAATGCATTGTGTGTGTGTGTTCAGAGAAGCTATAGAACTCTCCCTGGGACCTGTTGGATAGCTCACAGGGAGTAATGTTAGACATGGCCATTATGCGCTCATGTTTTTCTATTCAACACTTTATGTCAAGTGATTACTTAATTTTATAAGGCTTTTGTCTTTACATAGATGTAATAAAAAATTGGATTGTACTTAGATAAGTTAAATTCAGTTACATTTTTGAAGACCCCTAAAGGTACTCAAAAAACAGGATCCTGTTTGGATCATACACTGAAAGATATCTTATTTACACATTTTGCTGTTACTGTGTAATAAGCAAGAAATATATGTAAGGACATTTGGCAGTGGAAGAAACTGCTTTGATAAAATTCATTATGAGGTCATGAATTAACATTACGGTTGTTGCTTGATGGCCAAGTGTTGAGATGCTCAATATTTTCTACCTTGCTGGCTCTGATTAACATGAGAGGCTGGCTATATGACATGCATATCTTAGAGTTTCTATCTGCGCAGCTTAGCTAGAGTAACAGTTTCAATATTCAGTGAGAAGATGTGCGGTGTTAACAGGAGGACAAATCCATGTGCTATGCGTATTCCATCTGCTCTCTACTCATCATGCCCTGATAAGGAATTGGTGTTCTCTACAGATAACGCTGCAGTGAGGACATTCTGATGCTTTTTTTTGGTGTCAGTGATTTAAGAGTCTGCTGTGAATGCTTTTGGTTTCATCTCTAATTGTTTCCCAAATTGCTTCGTGTGCCTTATCTTTTAAAGTCATCTCATCTGTAAAAATGTGGTTCTGTAATGTATTGGCCGTTATGTGAACAAATGTGATCCTGAATTTTGTACAGAATGTAATAAATGTTTCCTAAATCTAAAGCATGTTTCAAAACACCCAAATTCTGTATAAAAAAGGTTTATTATTTGAAATGAATACAAACATCACACAAAAGCACTTTCATACAAAACTTAAGTTACTGAAGGTTGAAATGTATTTATTTTACAGCGACACCTGGCACAGCCGCTGGACAAGTCAATAAGGTCTCCATGGGTTCTGCCATCTCTGCCACTTAAAACACAATCATTCACATTTTAAATGAATTGTCTTTACACTTTAGTACTCATCTGAGTTAGAGTTAGTCTAATAAGAGGTGTTCATACCTGTAGTGAGATCTATGAGAGCCTCAGGGGCTTCTAAAGGTAAGGAAATGCCCATAGCTTTCCTAATGCCATGGAGACTGCAAACATCACAAGGGGCCACCTGTCCAGTCAATTCAGCCAAGTTCCCTGTTACCTTTTCAGCTGCAAACAAAACAAATAATAAATTTATAAAGTGAAAAATGAATTAACAATCCCTAAAAATAAGGTGCGTGTTAAATTTGAATGGAAAAGATATATTTTTTAGACAGTAAAACCCTGTCTGAACAGGAAGACTGAGTAAATGGGAGTGTTGACGGCTGGAGCAGAGAACAAAGCAGTCATGCTCTTACCCAGCTCAAGCTCCTTGGCAGTCGGGGCCAACAGGCAGATCATGTTAGGTGGCTGCTTGGTGCTTAGACGCTCCTTCTGGGCTTCCTGTAAACCGCGCAGAAGCTTTGTAGTTTCATCCAATTTCTGCTGGATGTGCAGGGGCCCTTTGACTGGGAGAGAGGGCAACACATTAGCCCACATCAGACTCTTCCTCCTCTAAGTGCTCCTGTTACTTGTAGTTTCCTCCGTTCGTCTTTGGTTGCAACTTGCAGCAATAAACACAAACTATTCTTTATTTGTAATCCATTTCTCAAGTCTGAAAGGTTGATATTAGGAATTAAAAGAGATGCTGAACAGCTAAATGGCTCATGTCACAGTTCCAGATGAGAGGGCCATTTTAAATATTCTAAATGGCTTTTGGAATAAAGTAGCAAACACAATTACAGAAACAGAGTGTGCTTGATGAACTATTTCTTAATGTGGCCTTTACCTCCAGAGAGTTTCTCGCCTGTGCAGTTGTCAGATTTGTTGCAGCTCGCGGCTTCATGCTCAACAACCTAAATGACAAGAGGAAACAACATTCAGTGTCATTAGAAAAATGCATACAATGAGACCAGTGACTTGTGTGTTTATTCATTTATAGCCCTTAAAGTGTTCTTCCTTGAGTGAAACATAATGAAAAGCTTTGACACCTGAGATGGGGATGAGGAAAGTAAAGTGCGGCCAAAAGCAGCAAACAGTCGTCACAGAGGCTTGCAGTGTGCCTGACGCAAGGCCCATAGTCTTATTTCCTCCGCTGTTCCGAGGGGTGATTGAGGCATTCAGCAGGCAACCAAAAGAAAACAGTGGCCTCTCAAACTCCCCAGTAACAGTCCTGAATCACTAACATTGCTGTGTTTTGAAGGGAAATGTTCTTTTCATGACTCAATGGGTCACAACTAAAGACAGTCCCTTGCTATGTTGACACAGCTGGATGATGCAGCAACCATCTGTGAAGACCATATGTAATGACTACAGCAAGATATGTACCCTCCCATTCAATGTAAGAAGTTATTCTTTTAACTTAAGCAAAGAATCACTCGGCGAAAAAGCAGCAATGGGACTAACTTGACAGTTTAGGTTACAAAGCCAGCCCTATTTCTGTTATTTTTTTTATGCTGATTCCAGCGCTTACCTCCATGACATCTTTTTCATCTTCTGCATTTTTTGGCTCATCTATCAGCTAAAACAAACAAACAAAAAAAAAAACACTCACACCCACATTTTCTTAACTTTCAGAAGTACTTCTAAAATGCAATAACTCATCGTAAGCTCATGTATTTGATTAGACACTTACTTGCCCCGTCTCCTTCAAGGATTTTGAATGCTCTCCATTTGTCATTGCATCTAGAATGTTATCAGCCATTTTGTACGCATATTCATCTGATTTGGCCATGAACTCTGATAAACTGTAAGCACACAGAAGAGACACTATTGTTTTCTGCAAACCTTGGTGACAGAAAAAAAAACAGAATGACTTTGTTAGTAGAGTACAACAACAAGTCAGTAAACACAATAGAGCAAAACTGAACCGCCCACGTGCTGTCAGAAAGACGCTGCTGACAGTAATTATACCGCTTACATATACTCACTTAGAGACAGGATTAAAATACAAATATATGGAAATCTACAGAGGCAAGAAGCCATTCAGCTGCTTTGTTCTAATATGCCAATTTTTTTTCGTGACAGAAGAAAATTTTAAATTGGTAAAATCATCTGGTAAAAGTCACTGTCTACAGCTGCGTCGTTCATCCTTCAACATCTGGAAGGTAATAACTGAGGAATGTCTAAGGTGACGTTCAGAGCCAATGCCACTGTGCGTCACTGGTCACATACCTGTCTGAGCCCTGCAGACTGGACTCCTCTCCATAGAAAGAGTAGATGAGGTCAGAATCGTCTTTACTGATGTTGGCAAAACTCGAGTCATATGTGGGCGCGTAGGAGGTAAAAGGTCCGTAGTTCATGTAGGACACTGGAAATGCATCACCCACTGGTCATTAGCACTTGGCATGTCATCTGCCATAAAAGTAAAGCAGTAGAAGTTACCTGGAGTGATCCTGTTCCTTTTGTCCTCCCTGAAGCCCTGAAGACAGTTCACACCACTCTGCAGTCGGTTGGACATCATGCCCAGCTTGACAGGACAGTAACCCACATCTTCAAAATAACAAAAACATTGTAAATCTGCCTTGATCATCTTTGTGAACCTTTTTAAATAGTATTTTGGAAGAGGTACATTTTTCAGTTGTAAAGAAAATCTACAGCTTTAGATTTCATTATAAGTTGGATGTTTTAGAAACAAACATGTCTGTCGGTGCAGGTAATAGCAGAGTTGTTTTTTTTCGTACCAAAACGGACTTACCTCCCACGACCGGATCAGCAGGGTTGACAATAGCCAGAGTAGTGGAGCCATCAGTCTTTTGCCGCACAAACTCCAACTACACAAGAAACACATAATCATAAGTAGGATTTGTTGGGTTCTACATGTTAAGCGCCATAAAGTGATTGTTTTAAACTGGTGCTTTGTTCAGGCTAACTTTTCAGGATTTGTACCTAGTGGAGAACTCATAGGTACAAACATGTACCAATATGTATCTCATAATGTACCAGGTTGTGTCAGATAAATGTTCTCATGAAACGGTAACATGTCCTGTCACTCAGACTTACAAAATCTGGTGAGTTGGGAGCACAGTGTCTATAAAAACGAGTCATTCTTTTTTTTTTTTGTTAGATAGTGTTAAAATACTCTTATAAGTATAAACAAATTGACAAAACAAAGTGTGTCTCTTACATTACAGTGCAACACTCTGTTTGAGAGCTTTCCTCCAGACTCTTTGATGACCTTGCGGATTTCCTCTAGTTCTTTCACTGTGTCCTCTTTTGATTCCTTGTCTTGTCTGCAATGAAAACACATTCAAAGCCACCTGATGAGATGCTTTGACCAAGAATAAGAATATTTGTAATCAGTAAGCAGCAAAGTACAGCAGGAAGAGACATTAACGCCCACACATTGCTGAGAAACTACATAAGCATAAGCATTTTATTAACGTCAGTAAGCACATTCAACTTTTGGTCCATATCGTCTCCTTCAAAAAAAAGGTTGAAGACTGTTGAATACAAACTGCACAGTAAAGGCATCTCAAGGCTGTTTCTCTTTTCAATGGTCTGGTTTGGTTATATAACTGAGCAGATTTAAAGATGCACTGCAAAAGCAGACAAGACCCAGCATGCTGATAGACATTCCTCACATTGTGAGGCTCAGCTTCACAAGTGTGACTCTGCGTCACAGGAGGTAAAACTGTACCGAGAGCAACAGCTAATATCTGTCTTAAAATCAACATATTTACTGCCCACAATACAATCACGGATTTAACATTTTACTGACTGAACTTTAATCAATTTTTTTATTGGAGGAATTCTCACCATCCAACTTAAACCAGAGAAACCAGAGAGTCGACCTGTGATACTGAGTTACACAAGGTGCAATAAACAATCACTATTGGTGTTTGTTTGTTTTGGAATTTATTTAATTAAGCTAATGTGTGGGGTCTCCAAGTTTCATGTTAACTGGTAACTAGTTTTTTTTTAAGCAATTACCTCTGTATCCTTAATTTAGCAAAACCTGTTGTGTTAAAGATACTGTATTTTGACTTAATTTTTTGATCATCCTTTTATTATCCCTGTGGGGAAATTCCTTGTCAGCAGCTACACCAAGGAGCACCCAGCATGTTTTTGAGGTTGGTGGGGGAAATTAAATTAAACATCAATCACTGCACCACCGTGCTGCCATGGGTTAGGGTTAGGTGTTAACTCAATTGGTGTTACATTAAACAACCTTGGAGTGCTGGGAGCCTGGGAGCTTTCACTGCTGTCTGTGGTCCCTGCTCCCTCTCTGCTTTGGTCCAAACTGATGCCTGTTGCTTCATCACATTTTCCCGACTGTTTGGCAGAAGGGTCAAGACCAGACATGAACTCAATGCTTTGCTTCAAGCTCTCCAGTCTCTCCTGTAGTAAATAGAAAGATGTTATTTTTTCTCTTAAAAGCTAAATGCAGAGAAACGAGAATGGAGAGAAAATAACTGGTTAGATTTCTGGTAAAACAAAGCTACCAAAAAGCCAACAGTTTAACCAATCTAAAGCTCTCTACTGCCACTGTGTGTTCTCTTGAGGTAAAACTTTAAAAAATTAGAGTTAGTGTGTCAAGTAATACTTGAAGCAGAACAAAGTCACACCAGAACTTTAGAAAATATACTCTATATTGTGTACATCAGTGTTTTCATTGTCAAGTGCAATTTTATACTTGGCTGAGAATCTTCATTCCAGAGTGCAGCAGTTTCCGTGCAGCTTTGTGATAGATTGTCTCAGGTTTGTTGTAAATCATGGCATTTTCACACATGGTCCTGAAATCTGTCTGCATGAACAAAATGGCATTAAACACTCAAACACACACAGACACACACACACAAAACTTCTTCTAATAATGTTATTTTGAGTCTCATTTGTACGCATTGGAAATAAATACCTTGAGCTCATCCAGAGACCAGTATTGCTCTTTCTTTACTTTGTCTTTCATTGTGCTGAAGTCCATTGGCCGCTTGATAATAGAGGAGTAACCTGGTGCAATAAGGTCGGTCACTGGAAATGTAAAAAATGCATTGGGGTCTTTCCTATGGAAGAAAAAAAAAGTAATATAGAGTATTTTTGTTTACCACAATGTCAAACGGTAACCTCTTAGATGAACAAGCATATAATGAAATAAATGCAGAATAACACCTTTGGAGCTGTCTGATGAGCTGATTCAAAGCTTCCTGCAGAGGAGTCTGTTCTTTTTCTGCTATAGTAAGGTAAGGTACAACACAGGTATTAGACATTTATTAAGACAAAAGAAAGAAAGAGAAAATTTTTGTTTGGGTCTACCTTCTAATTTATCCAGCTCTGAGCGAATTGGAGTTCTGCACTGCTCTGTGTCATCATCTCCATCAACATCTTGTACTTTTTTCTTTTTTGTCTAATACAGAAATGCACAAATTATTTTAAGTTTCCAGGTAAACCAATGTTAAAAACATTTATTTATTTTTAGTTGGGGCATGCCTTTTTCTTTCCTTTTTCTTCATCGGGTGACCCAAAGCTCCTGTCCTTGTCCTTCTTCTTTTTCTTCTTCTTATCTTTAGGTTTGTCATTGTCCATGGACTGTTCATCGTAAAAAGTGTCTCGACTCGAGCTTCCAGTCGTCACTTCATTACCAGACACTTTTAACACCAGTTTCAGCGGTCTTTCAATGTATTCTGCATAAAACAAACAAAAACAGGATGAAGCGTTATCTCGTCGTTATTGCCTCCTAACGTTAGCCGCTAACCTTTACCGAATAAAGCTCGCCCTTGCTCTAAAAAAAATCGCAATCAGAAAACGGTATCCCTGTTGTAAGATAATGCCGGAAGTAGGGATAAATAAAAATGTTATAGTAACCAGCGGACCAAGCTGCTAGGTCTGTGGCGATGCTAACGGGGCTAACGTGCGCCAAATATAAAAATAGGATACTACTGACGCTGAAACAGAATACTTAACTATCTAGGTAAACATTCGCGTGGACTTTTTAACAGCTATACCTTCATGTCCGTGTTTTTCAGATTTGTGCTTTTTGTGCTTCTTTCCCATTGTTTGTATTTTATTCCAGTACCCCCGGCTGCTCTTAACAAAACGGAAACAGTAACAAGAAAATGTTTGTTTCTGGTTTAGCGCCATCTCTCGGACAGGAAGAATACGACCAAGCAACGCGTCTTTATCACCACTAGCAGGCAACATAAGATTAGAAATAAGCGCAAAACTTAGTTCAAGGTATTGTCCAGTGTTTTTAATGGGATCTACGAGATACTTAGAAATAGATACTTTATAATTTTGTTTTACCCCACAATGTATTATAATCCCACGATTTTACCTGTTTATAGGCACCATATTAAAAATAATTGAAATAGGTTTTTAAATGTGATGTTTTTTGTCTGTCTGTCTGTCTGTCTGTCATTCTGTCTGTCTGTCTGTCTGTCATTCTGTCTGTCTGTCTGTCTGTCTGTCACAACACTAACCTAAGGGTAGGCATAACCCCTCTCTGTCTCTGTTGTTATGCATCTTTCTGCTTATACAAACTCTCCAATAGTTTTGAGTTGTGTTTTTCCAAAACAACACAATGTTCAAGTTCAAGAATATGACATTTTAGAGGCCTGACAAGACAACTGATAGGAGTCAAACATTTTCACTGACTTTATAGCGTTCAAGAGAACATTACATAGGCCTATAAATTCATAGTTGTACACTGGAATATAAGGTTTTCCACCTGCAGAACTTATTTCACTCACTGATCAATGACACATGTGCGCTTTGAATGTGAGGATGGATGGTGTGCATTCTCTTACGCACATCCGAGGTTTTTTTTAGAAGAATAACAACTGAAGAGAGGAATGGTAATTGTTTTAGACACAGCCATTTTCAGATAAAGTGATTATTGTTACCTGTTTAATGTCCACCAAGATGTTAAATTTTACAGAGAGTGTCTTTGAAGACAGAACAATTTTATGTGCATTTCATAAACATTTAATGTGAAGTCTGATGAGAATAATAGCTTACATATATTTAGATGCCTACATTGAGCGCTGTGACGATGGGTGTAAGAAGATGAGGACGGCTGTGCCAGCTTTGGTCCAGATGTAGTTCTCTCGGCTCCCAGCACCAGTAAGGCCGTGGGATCCGTCTGTTTCATTCCAGCTGCAGTGCTGCACAGACACTGAAGTCCACAGATTTAAAGGAGATCAGTTACACCAAACAAACCTAACAAATGACAGATGTCGTGAAATTCATTATCCGGTGTCACAACAGAGAGGCTGAAGGGACCCAAAGATTGTTTCCACATGAAAGCAGCATCCCAGCAGAACCATGGGAAACCATGGCCCACTCTTCAGGCTAAAGGGAAATGGCATATTTGGTCTGTCTGCAAATACACAACAAACACACAAACTTACCAGTAAAGACTTTGGGTTTTTGATCAGTTTAACATGGTTCATACTCAAAATGGACATGTGTTTTTTGGATTATACACAGACAGAACAAATATGTTCATATTTTTATTTATTATTTCAAAACTATACCCAAAAACACTTATTAAAAACAAAATATTCTAATGCACAATTCATGAACACAAAATGCTTTAATAATAATAATAACTTTATTAGACTTTGTAGTTTTGACATTAGGCTACACACCATAATACTTGGAGTGAGATGTTCTGATTTGAAAACCATTCCACTAAGCCTCTCTGGGTAATTACATAAAGCCTAATACCCAAGAAATAATTAATCTTTTCCCATGTGCATCTAAGAACATTTCAGGAAGTTGTACAGCCGATCCTACTTTGGTCATAAAAATAAATTCTTTTCACTCGAAGATGTCAGTGTGCTGCTCAGATATGATAGATGAAATATTTGAGGTCATTACAACTGTCAAGGCACAACTGGTTTGAAGATGTAACCAGCCATCACAACTAAGTCAGACAGAGACATCAAAGAGGAGAAGCCAATCATTCTGCCTTAGTGTTTTTTGCCTGTCTACCAGTCTGTCAGGGATGCATCTTTGAGCATCAATCACTCAACCCAGTCAAAGCCAATGGTGACTATTTTCGTCTGCTACCAAAACATTTTCTTAGAGACGCTTTGATTATCAATTTTACTGCTCACCAGCATTTCTATATGTTCTCGTCTTGTGGTCCACCAATGTCACACATGCTTTAAATGGACATTGGTGATCACCAACACCTTGTGCTTCTCACATTCTCATAAAAAACTCGGCCAATACATTAGGATAATAGCCAAGCGCAAACATCTAAGAGACTTGGAGTAAGGTAGTGTATCAACGACAGCACTATGCCCACTGGTCTTTTATTTATTGGGCTACTTTGAAATTCTGTGTCTCATTAGCATCTGCCACGTGCTATTGTTAGTCACTGTTCCCTCTGATCCAGTTACTCTTATTATTATTGGGCTTACTTATTTTATTGGGCTTGCTTAATGTTTTTGTCGTGAAACGTCACACTCTCCTATAAAGTACTTAATGTTTTATTCTGTTTTTAATAGCTGAATTATAACGTGTTTTTTTATACTTATCCCTATACTAAGAAGTCTGATGTGTGGCTCGGCAGGGGATGCTTGTTGGGGGCTGTCTGTCTGCGTGTCTTTTTATGAAGCTCACACATTCGAGTACAAGCAACTGTCTTTACAAAATGTGTGTGTGTGACAGGGCATGGAAGGTAGAATGTGGAAGGGAAGGGTGTGGTGGGCTTTGAGGGGTGGGGACCAGTGAATTCTGTTGATGCCAGCCTTTCTTCTCCCAGAGCCTCTGAAGACAGTGGTCCTGGGGTGGGGAAAATACACAGGGGAGATGCGTTCAAAGACAGCGAACTCGGTGACGATCCTGCGTAAGATCCGGAGCCGTTTGAAAAGTTCATATAAACTGAAAGATAGCCGCTGGGAAATGGTCTTTGCAAACTCAATGAGAGTTTATCATCTCAACACAGGGAGAGGTAGCGTTTGAGGTGGAAAGGCACTGCCTGTAATCTCCCCCCTCCCCTTCAAGGCTTTATCTGGGACCCCTTCCTACTCCCACTGCATAAACGAGTAAACCCAGGTCTTCACAAACAACTTGTATCTCAGAAAAGAGTCTGTCATGCTTTTTAGCCTGTAGGCTCCTAAAAAAAACAATGCAACAACTCTTTGTGACCCACTGTTTTGGCAAAACAGGTTTAGAATCTCTAAAATAATTCTGAAAGGAATAAAGCACATTATGTTAATGATTTTTATTTCTTCTTCTTTAACAAGAATCATGTTAGTTTTTAAATCCTTATGCACATTACAAGTTACAAGTTGTGCTGATTAACCTTTGCAGGTTATTGAACATATGAGCAGAATTGTTTAATTCATGGGTTTGTGCTAAATTTAAAAAGAACTCACATTTCTCACATTAAGTCAGCCTAATACAAGGATTTTATTTTCTCTGTAACACGATTTAAGATGAGGTGTTGGATGTTAAAGTCGGAAGTATAGAGTGTCAAAGAAGTTGAAATTATCGAAAGTAGTGTGACTATCACATAGCTGACGCTAGCAAACATTACAGACGTGCAAGATTATCAATACATTCACTTTTTGTGGCGTCTGTGATCAAATGTACAATAACAGCCTTGTTATTTATCTTATTCTTAAAATGTATTTATTTTAGAGACAAAATTATAACTGTTAAGATATTGTGATGATTTTGGTTGTAAGTTTAATCCAGCCGCAGGGTGTGTCACAAGCAAGTGTACCTTTGTGCCAGTCCCAAGCCTGGAGAAATGGAGAAGGGTGAGTCAGGAAGGGCATCTGGTGTAAAATCTTTACCAAATCAAATGTGAGAACTTATTCAGAATCATTTGCTGTGGCGACCCCTGAAGGGAGCAGCCAAAAGAAGAGGAAAAAAAGGATTTGGTTGAAAGTCTAAAGAGCTATTCTTCTACTGTCTAAGGTCGAATAATTGCCAACATTCCCACTGAGTTTTAGTCCACACAGGAATAAAAGCCAACCCTGTCTATGTTGTGCAGTATTGCTTAAGCTGTAACAAAAATACCATTATAATGTCCACTTTGCCAGAGAGCAGCATAGCAGTGATTTCCAGGGCTTTGGAAACCATCAGTGATTTTAGGGGATGACAGTAATTGTTGCATTTCTAGACTGTGCTCACAGATAAGAGTAATTACTGCTGCTCTGCTGTCTATAGGTGTGTTTGTGTGTTGTCAGCAGAGGCCAGTCTTTTCAGACTGCTTTCAGTGGTAGATTACAAAGGTGTGGCATCCAAATGTGCCACATAAAAGACAAAAAGTGTGGATCAACAGAGGGTGCCTCAGCCCCATTCCACTACTTTGCCATCAGTCTGACAGATGGCATGGCTCTGTCTAAGGCCCTGGCAATGAGAAGTGCACTGGCTTCAAAGGCCTTCTGTAATCTGCACAAACATCACAGGCAGGAGAAAGTGACTGTCTCTGAGACGCCCGCCCCGCGAAGAGGCCGAGCGAGGCGCTAATGAAAGACAGATAAAGGCACATAGACACAGAAAGCGCCTCATGACAAAAAAGACAGAAAACATCAGGTAGGCGTGCCTTTTTTCTTTGGTGTTCATTTCCTTTGAAAGAATCTACAGATAAATGGTGGCATCAGTCCCTTTGTGTTCCACAAAAAACAGCAACACATAGATATAGAGTTACTGTATTTTCAAAGCCTTCCTCCCCCATCGACTGTGACTCAATCCAGACTAAATGGTCAGACCAGGGTATGTGGTACAGTTAGCGATGATGGAGAAATGATGACAATTGCTCTTTTTCTCAGAAATGTCACTGCTTCCTTCTGTTTTCAGGAAGCTTTGATGTGCCAGTCAGCTACTGCGTTAATCAGAACTCCTTGCTTCTTTGTCGCACCTCGTCTTTTTCATTTATTGCTCTAGAAGGAGCCTTGTCCCTTCTTTTGGGCCCATCAGTTCTGGCTTTTTAGTGCCATCTTAGAGCACAGCAGGTGCATGCTTCCTTCGAAGGTTACATTAATGCCTGACAACACTCATATCAAAAGCACAATATGTTCTTTCACTTTCCAAGAAATGGTGCTGTGAAGTCAAGCTGCACACATTAAATTAAACAATGACATTTACGTTTTATTAGTCAGTTTTTACAACTTGAACATTAGCTTATACTGACTCAAAAATATATATAATAAACTTATATTGTTCTTTATAAAACACATTTATGGATATTTAAACAACTAAACATTGGAGGTTGATCCAAAATGGTGAGGCTTCAATTTAAAAATCATATTCTTCCATGACTACAGCCTCTGTTTTTATAAAAACGAACAAAAGAAACTCTGAGACAAGTCATTACCAGTGTGAGTACAGTCTGCAGTAACAATAATGACATGGTTCTCGAAAATTTCCCCACATGGTCTAAAGTCTGTTGCCTGACGTTTCTCTGGCTGCACATGTGATGGGCAGTGTGGACAGCTCACATGGCTCTGGAGACATTCACAGAAGCAGTACTATGTGGGCAGTGTGGACAGGTTCAGTGGAGCAGGCACGGATCAGTCATAGTCTTTGGACTCCTATGCTCCACTCTGGGGCTGAGAGATTTGTTATCTGCTGTAGGTTCAACCAAGACACTTTAATTTTCAACCCATTTGGCAGTTGTTTCTGACAAGTCTCTGGACTGTGTAGGCCTATCAGAGCCAGTAAAGACCATTATTTCCAGGGTTCAGCTCTGTTTAATTTAAAAACGAGAACAAGCCTTAGTTACATGGAGATGCAGTGGAAAGCATTATTTCTTTTAGCTAATTAAGTGTCCTGTGGTGCATTGCCTCACTTTTCACCGCAGACCAAACTGGCAACGGCGAATAAACCAAAAGAGATCCACACTCGCTTCGGGCACCATGCTGCACATGCTGCATTTGGAATAACTTGAATGCTTTGCACAGATGAGATGCACATGCTTTTTTAGGCATAACGTTTTGGCAAGTCACAAACTTAAAATTTTAAAACTTTTAAATCAGGCCTCTCACTTCACTTCTCACTCTCCACTAACTGTACTGTGATTTGGAACTGCCACTAATACCCAGATAGTGAGGCCTGTCGCAAAATCACCCGCATTCTCACACTCAACAACACTGCTGTTCATTGGTAAACTTCAAATTCATTTTTGCATCAAAAAATGTGTTTTACCTTGTATCAATTAGTAACACATTTTCTTTTTTAAAATAAAAACTAAAGTGTCAGTTTTGCTTTTAGCTTTCCCGTGTTCTTCTTCTCCAGCTGGGCTACATTAGTCACTCAAGGGTTGTGTAATTAGCTGGAGTTTAATTAAAGGCCAATCTAAAAAGCAGACAGACAAAAAGAGAAAATTAAAGAGACTTGTAAAATGGAAAAATTAAATGCTTAACAAGCTCAGCATTACTACTGAGGGAACAGTGAGTACGCTTATAGTTTTGTAGGTTTCACCATAAAACTGTAATAAAAAGGGAACCTTTAACTAGAATGAAAAACTGTTACAGTAAATCAAACACTCACTGCTGTGTATTTATCCTAAAATCCATACATCTATAAGCTATCATCTTTTACATATGCTAGTGTATGCCATCACAACACAATAGCAAAGAAAAGGGGCCAGAAATAAAAGGATGTTTTATTTTGTGTATTTGTGTCATAGCTTCTTTTAACCAAGGTGTAAAACATTCAGCAATCCAGTGAAGGTTTGTTTGCTCTTTCTATGATTTTTTGTGATACATGAGGATAATCTGGAAGAGGAGGCTGGTGAAATAAGGCATTGTTTATAAGACACAGCAATGCTCAAGATTTATTTGTACATCTCAAAAACCCAATGGATGACAAATACCTTATTGAAAAGAAATATATCGGTCGGGACATATTTACATCAACATCATTACATCATTACAACAACCCTTTTTAACTCTATTATAAGGCTGTTGTAGTCATTGCCTCTGTCACCATCAGAGTGCATTGAACCTGGCTATTTCTATGCTATTTTGGATCAAGACTTTTTCAACTTATTAAAATTGGTGAAAATGTGAGTGAGAACCACCCAGCCATTAAATGTTGAGCCACAGAGACACAACTCCAAACCCACAGTGCTCAGCTTGAAATACCAGTGCATTTCAGAGCTTATAATGCACAACCTGTTGAAACACTGACATTTGAGGTGGAATTGAATGGCCCTCAATTAAATCAATTTAGGGGATCACAACTTTCAGCAAATGATAAAAATAAAATAATATGGCGACCATCTGTTCGTTCGAGGAGCTCATTCTGTGCCGGGGCTTTTGATGAAGCTGCACAATTTTCTAACAGCTTTGGCAGATGTTGCTGAACTGAGCTGAAAAACAGAGAAGCCTTTCTGACATGTTTCAAACTAAAGCGGACACCAGGGAAGTGCAGCAGAGACACCAGAAGCAATAATGAGAGGTGTTATGGTCTTAGCACCTTCCCTCCTCCAAAAGCTAAAGGCCACTGGTGGAAATGCTAATGGGGTGAGCCTACACAAGCACAATTAAGTAGCATTTTATCAAATCAAATTAATTCATTAATGGGCACTCGGTCAAGATTTGTGGAAAAAATACCCTGGTGCCTATTTGTAATGTTTTTGTGTGTGTGTTTAGCTAATATAACGTTAAAGACTTTTGCCTGTGCTTTGTGGTGAGTCAAACATATTAGCATTGCTAGCAATTAGCAGGTGTTGCTATGAAAGATGGCAAAACACATTCTTTGAAATCTTATAGGTCACTAAGTGAGGAGTAAACATTAAATGGTTTCAATTTAAAGTTAAGGCACAGTGGCAAAGTGGTTAGCATGCCTGCCTCACAGCAAGAAGGTCTGGGGTTTGAATCCCATCCAGGGCAGGGCCTTTCTGTGTGGAGTTTGCATGTTCTTCCTGTGTCTGCGTAGGTTTCCTCTAGGCACTCCGGTTTCCTCTAGGCACTCCGGTTTCCTCTACCACTAAAAACATGTACAACAGTCCCCCCCAAACACACATGGGGCCAGGACTCCCCTGCAAAAGAGATTTGTAATCTCAGTGGGACTTTCCTGGTTAAATAAAGGTTAAATTAAAACAAAACAAAAACAAAAAAAACATAAAAGCCGTAAGATATGACCACTAAATTTCCAGTTGGGAGTGTTCAGCCACTTTAGTTTTCACAATCAGATAGCCTATTAATAATCTTGGGGCTACACAGTCATTTTTATATGAAATACTATCTATGTTATGTTTCTTACCTATTTGAACCTTTTCAACAATTTATTAGCTTTAGGTAGGTAGCATTTCCAAACAGACACATTAGCTTGGACTGGGCTTAACGCTCTTCTTTGTGTATGCACTCTTCAAATGAGCATCCTCTATGCAGAAGCTGGCATGACCTTGTTTCCTCGATAGAAGATAGAGAAAGCTGGAGGGGCTGGGCAACGGAACAGGCGGGTGAAGGAAGGAGGGGGCACAGTGGAAGAGGTGGGGTAACTTCAAAACCCACTTCAAAAGGAATAAATAATTGTTTCTGCAGGTTTTGTTGTTGTGATACGGATTGGCGAAGCAGCAAGTGGTGAGCAGGAAGCTTTGATTTGAGGCAGCCTTCCTGGAGAGGGCTCCTTCTGTCGGCAGCTGAGCGGAGAAGAGCGGGCCCTAGTGATTAACGTCTTGTTTGTTTAATCTTTCTTTTGGCCCAGGGGACTCCCATAGACCCCAAAGATAGAGAATGTGAGCGGGGTGAGGGGGACTGTAACAGGGACTACACCTACCTTTAGAGACTTACTGGTCCTGAACATCATGGAGGCACAGGCTATTGAGGAGAAACCGGACTTTGTAATTGTCCTTGGTGGCGGATATTAAGGGAAGAAGAGTTTTGGGTGAAAACAAAAGTCACACAATATATAAATGAAAAAGCTGCAAAAATCTCACATCTTTCTTGAAATTTTTCTTATTTTTTTGCTTCAGCATTTTGGCATAAAGGAAGTAGTTGTAAAGCCATTCAAAAAATAAGTTAAGTTAAAGCCACCAAGCGTAACTTTTAGCCAGCAGAGGGCACAGATCCCTTTCTCTGCAACCCATGCACATTTACAAGTAGAGACGTTTAAAACAGCAGGTTTGGAAGGAACATATCTTCTTAAACAAAAGGGTAATTTTAGTGTTGAGGGGAAGCTGGCCAACTGGTTAAAAGCAAGAGGCAGACTCAAAGACAAAGACTTACTTTCCAAACCAACCTTTTATTCACCGTGGGCCACATGGTGTGCAAAATAACTACTTATTTATAAAGAAAATGTTAACGCAGCTTAACACAACTTTAAACTAACAAAAAACTGGACATAAGATACACCAGGCTCAAGTCTTGCCCAAGGACACAACACCAGTATAAACTGTGAGGAAAGCGGGAATCGAACCACCAATTTTCTGTTTATAGGACGACCGCTCTACCTGCGAACCAGGTGTATGCTACTCTCTTCAGGTAAACAGGTAAGTTCGAACAATTAACACATTGCTCCTACGCTGCTGAAAAACCACAAAGAGTAAATCTACATTCACAGAATAAACGAAACACAATACATAACAAAACCCAAATCTCCAAACACAGATTCCTCTTCAACATGGTTTGACCCATGACATCACCACTGATGTCACCCAATGTTTTAAAAAGGACTGACACAGGCCTGCCTTCTAGTGATGGCCAGTTGAAGCTTCTTGAAACCTTTTAGCCAAATGGTTCCTTAAAAAGGTTCATTTCTCGAGGCTTCATGTGCACACAAACCCACCTGCTGGTCAAATACTGTTTTATTAAAAGACTAGTGATGGGAAAGTGAAGGTTTCAGAAGTAATGAACATTTTAAACACAATTGTATCAAAAAAGGTTCATTACTTGAAGATTTGTTTATTGCAGATTCTTCGTTTGACGCACACACCACATGAGGTTCAAACACCTGCTTCATCTGTCCCTTGTGAACGAGTATTTTCAAAAGCATGAGAAGAAACAGGCTCAGCCCTGGAAACGAAGAAAGTGTTGGAAAGTATATCAAGGGCATTCCTAGAGTAAAATGAACAAGCAGCTTTTGGAACAAATGAGATTTGAATGCTTATCCTCTGTGTGCCAGGTGTTATCGATTAAACAATGTCTCATTGTTTGCCCATTTGTTAAAGTTTTCATTATCCATCCATCCATCCATCTTCTACCGCTTATCCGGGGCCGGGTCGCGGGGGCAGCAGTCTAAGCAGAGAAGCCCAGACTTCCCTCTCCCCAGACACTTCCTCCAGCTCTTCCGGGGGGATACCGAGGCGTTCCCAGGTCAGCCGAGAGACATAGTCCCTCCAGCGTGTCCTAGGTCTTCCCCGAGGTCTCCTCCCGGTGGGACATGCCCGGAACACCTCCCTAGGGAGGCGTCCGGTAGGCATCCGAAACAGATGCCCGAGCCACCTCAGCTGGCTCCTCTCGATGTGAAGGAGCAGCGGCTCTACTTTGAGCTCCTCCCGAGTGACGGAGCTCCTCACCCTATCTCTAAGGGAGCGCCCGCCACTCTGCGGAGAAAGCTCATTTCGCCGCCTGTATCCGGGATCTTGTTCTTTCGGTCATGACCCAAAGCTCATGACCATAGGTGAGAGTAGGAACGTAGATCGACTGGTAAATCGAGAGCTTTGCCTTACAGCTCAGCTCCTTCTTCACCACGACAGACCGGTACATCGACCGCATTACTGCAGAAGCTGCACCGATCCGCCTGTCGATCTCACGCTCCTTCCTTCCCTCACTCGTGAACAAGACCCGAGATACTTAAACTCCTCCACTTGAGGCAGGAGCTCTCCACCAACCTGGATGGGGCAAGCCACCCTTTTCCGACTGAGAACCATGGTCTCAGACTTGGAGGTGCTGATCCTCATCCCAGCCGCTTCACACTCGGCTGCAAACCGCCCCAGTGAACATTGAAGGTCCTGGCTTGATGGAGCCAACAGGACAACATCATCTGCAAAAAGCAGAGATGAAATCCTGTGGTCCCCAAACCAGACTCCCTCCGGCCCCTGGCTGCGCCTAGAAATCCTGTCCATAAAGATAATGAACAGGACCGGTGACAAAGGGCAGCCCTGCCGGAGTCCAACATTCACCGGGAACAGGTCTGACTTACTGCCGGCAATGCGAACCAAGCTCCTGCTCCGGTCGTACAGGGACCGGATAGCCCTTAGCAGAGGGCCCCGGACCCCATACTCCCAGAGCACCCCCCACAGGGCACCACGAGGGACACAGTCGAATGCCTTCTCCAGATCCACAAAACACATGTGGACTGGTTGGGCAAACTCCCATAAACCCTCCAGCACCCTGGAGAGGGTATAGAGCTGGTCCAGTGTTCCACGACCGGGACGAAAACCGCATTGTTCCTCCTGGATCTGAGGTTCGACTTCATTATATATAATTTATTTGGTTTTATATAGTCTCTCAGACTATGCAGTAAAATAAAACATTAACATAATTAGTTTTTACTTCTCATGAAGATTGCAAGTCACTGGTGAAGCTGATGTAGCAGGACACTTTATTCATTTTTGTTTAAAAATAGTATTTGATAACCTCTTAATAAACTTTCTTTGGAGGCTCCATTTAAACAGGCATCAAAACTAACCATTATGTCATGAATTCTTATAACTCAATATAACAAATTGTGAGGAGATTTCTTTGGCTTCAATACATGAGTCAAACCATGGGCTCACCGGGCTCTTGTGACCAATGATGTGGCAGCACAAACAGGAAGAGGCAGGTTTTTAATTTGACAAATGCAACAAGCGTCCTCTTCATCTCTTTGTTATAAACATGGCTATGCAGCAAGATGTTAGCGTTAATTCTATGTCTTTTACTAACGCTAAAAAAATGTGGCACTAAAGGATTTTCTGGACGGAAAAGAGGTTTGTGATCTATTCCTGCTGGCTTTGGCATATCTTAATTCTCATAGTCTTTCATACACACTATTTTCATTGGCCGACATTCTTGTTTCATTTACTAATTTAGTGTTTGTTACCGTTCCTTTTATTCCCAGATTCACTAAAAACTGTTACTGTTACAGCAGTGTGTTGTTTCTTCATATCAGTCGCACTCTGGCTACAATATGAAATGTTGCTATGATTAGCTAAAACAAATCTTGTGGCTGTTATTTCCTAGCCTGGCTCCGCCCTCCTACGTACTTCCGCTCAATTTCATTTCGCTTTAGTACTTAGTCTGGGATCGCTGTATATTCTTATGTTTCCAGAAATCAATTTTTTGTAGGACCAATCAGCGAACAGAGGGAGTGACTTGTTGTTTCCGGTCGGTTTCGGCGCATGACAGACGTCACGACCACACGTTAGCGATTGGCTATGGCAGATCCTGAGACTCTGGGCAGATCCAATAGTTTTAAACTTCAACAGAGTTCCCGCATACAAGGAAGTAAACGCTTGTCAATGGAGCGAGGCCAGACTCTCTGTACAAATGAAATGTACGAGAGTCTGGTAGAACCAGGCTAGTTATTTCCCAGAGTTCAATCACATACAAAGTTTTTAAAACTCAAACTTAATGCAGTGATGCTTCAAACGTCATTGGCGAGGTCCCTCACTGTAAACGACAGAAGCCTCAATATGTGCTTCACTAAATACCGCCTGGATTACTTGACAAACGCTTCAAAGCCTCGACACAGTACGTCCCATTAATGCTGCCTTCCCTTTGTCAAACCATGTGGTGGGTTAGGTAAGTTGCAATTGTTTCCATTAGGAGTGTATTTGCCTATTTCTCATGCCGCCAATTTCTGTAGTAATGTCAGACTTTAAGGTCATCTGGCTTAGAAGGGAAGAGGGTTTTCATGGATCGTTATCCTGTAGAGCATAAGAGGAGCTCACCAGGTGCACACAACACTGTGTAAAACATTTGAACATATGTTTTTCCTCACTACACTAACAAACACAGAAAGGCTTCATAAGATCTCAGTCTGCTTAACTTAGTGGTACATTGTGTTTTGGTACGGTTGTGCTCTGCCAGAATTTGTGATTTGTTTCAGAGAATATGAATAATAACACAAAAACCTTTTGTCACTCATAAAGACAACAGAGACTATCCAAATGACCCTGATCAAAAGTTTAGTTCTTAATATTGTGTATTGCCACCTTTAACATCAATAACAGCTTGAAGTCTCTTGTGGTAGTTGTGGAAGAGGCTCTTTATTTTCTCAGATGGTAAAGTTGCCAATTCTTTTTGGCAAAAAGCCAGTTCCTGTAAATTCTTGGGTTGTCTTGCATGAACTGCACGTTTGAGATCTCCCCAGACTGGACCAATGATTTTGAGGTCAGCCTTTATGCTGCTGTAGCCAATGACAGGTCGACTTGGCCTTGTGCTTTAGCTTTGTTGTCATGTTGGAACATCCAAGTATGTCCCATGCGCAGCTCCCGGGCTGATGGGTGCAAACTGAAAACACTGAAAAAAGTATTTTTGTTTTATCATTCATTGTCTCTGAAAAATGTCCAAACAATCACAAATTCTGCCAGGGTATGTAAACTTATGAGCACAACTGTATATTGCACATTTTTCCAATAGCGTGCAGCCCCACTTAATATTTTGTCAATATATTTTCAATGCAGTATAAAATCAAAACAATGCAAAGTTGAACAGAGCTTTTTACTGTCACCAGCCTCCTTTGCCTTGAAAAAACAGAATATTTGCTTTGTGATGTAATGTGAACCTTACTGGTCTGTGATTTGCATCAACTGATAGATGTGTCACTTGTGCTTTGATTCTGACAAAAACCCTCTATTTGTCAATAAATGTCATCAGACTTGCTTAAAAAAAACAGGATTGGTGAAACACACATAGCTTTGAGCAACATTATTCAAACAAAGTTGTCTCACTGGATCCTATCGACACATGAGGAAAGAATGGTAAGCAGCTATTTCCATCGTTGAAGGTAAACAGCCGCTCCGTCCACAGGCCCGTCAGTGTTAGAGACAGCGCTCATTAGCAGCTGACATCAAACGCTCCTGGAGACTGATGATTTAAATATTGAATCGACTGGCGGCGGCATGCAGACAGAGGAGCCCTGCGAAGTGCTGACACTAACAGATGTATATTTTACCAGGCATTTCTCTGCTAAACTGCCTAATGGCTGCTGGGCTGGGGCAGATGAAAGTGAGACCTACCGTTCCGCTGGGAGCTTGTCTACTGTACATAACAGTCACCCCATCACCCCTGCTCCCTTTCTACCACTGTCTAGGGCTGCTCCATTGCTTTTATATACAGCTTTGCTCCTAGTAGGATCAGAGAAGAACCCCCTGATTGGAGGCCTCTTTGTAGGCCACAGGCAGCGGGGACACTAACAAGCTCTAATGATTTCCAGCCAGGCCTGTCTCCCTGCTCTTCCTCCGCTCACTCACACTGCAAACAGTAGAACAGCATCCTCACTGAACCCACTGCCGAGTACAGGACTTGTCCTATTTCTTCTTTAGGTTTCACTATACACATGTAGCAATAAATTTCCAGTCGTTTGTCAGTGTGCAAAAATATAGCCTATGTAGGTGTCATGGCGTCAGAAGCTTAGGGGTTTTGACATTCTCAAGGATTTAAATGAGTTATCATATAATGTACCTGGTAAGTAATCTCCTGAGAAATATAATGGTGACTATAAAGTAATTTGTTTATGTCCTGATAAAATGGTATGGGTTTTTTAAGCGTATTTTAGTGTTTTGTCTCAATTTATTTTGCCTAAACAGGTGTAGTTCTTGAATGACTATAAGTAGAAGTACTTTTATTTCACAAATTTTATTACAACCTCCTTCTTTACAGGTTTTTTTGAAGCCTAGCAGAGAAAGTACATTGGTATTCTACGTATGCACTTTGCAGGAGACATTACAAAAACATCTTTGGTTTCTGAGACAGAGCAGGACATAAAGGATGGCATCTGAATGTTTGGTATGACAAAACACACGTCGGGGCCTTTCATGCATTCTGGCCTGCACACTTTTGTTGGTATGTCTGTCCTCCAAAGACAGACCAGATGCGAGGAACTGAAGAGACTGAATATAATTGCAAACATATTTTAGTCTGCCTCTTATCTCAATAGAGCCAAGTAGATCTGCCTCAAACTAGAAGAAAAGCGAGCATTGGTCTTCTACATTAGAGGCTGAAAGGCATGGAGCCACAAGGGCAGCAGGAATATTCCAGTCTTGGCCATTATCCTGCAAGTGCATAAAAAGGCCTGTGTACAACAGTTTCAAGCTGGTCAAAAGCAGCCACATACAACATTTACCTTTATTTTGTTAAGATCCCATGCCGTTATGAGTTGAGTCCTTTTTAGTCTAGCTACAACAGTGCTTAATGGGCTTAAGTATTCAGTCCTACAAAATAAAACAGAAATTGCTCTCTCACACCTACTGACAATGAACAGTCCGCATTGGATAATGAGGCCTATGCTCAAGCATCAAGGTAGGCAACTAGAAAAATATGACTTGTGTTAAAAATACCTATCATTTTCAAAGATGGTCAAAATACACATAATAAATTAAAAATAAATTAAATGGCAGTGCTGTAACACAAACTATCACATGGTGACCCCAAACCTTGAATGTTTTATGAATGACCCCAATCAGATTACATTATGTAAGCAGCACTTCTAGTCTTTGTACATTTGGCTAAAATGTGTCAATTGAATACAGCTTTTGTTCTCTTTCATCTTTGGATCCTAATTTGCTCTCAAAGCCAGAAAATGACAAAAAACACACAACAGCACACACAAACAAAACAAAACATGCAATAAAAAGTGGATCTTTTTTATAATAATGTATTTCATATACATGTTTTCATAATAATTAATATAGATCTCATGGTTTATGCAACTATTAACTTATTTTTAACCCCTGTGGTGATCAGTCATAATGACTCTGTTACTAATTTCAGATTGTTCTATGATTAAAATAAATTGTACTGTTATGGAATATTTGAGCTGCCCTTTAAGCTGAGAAAGACTTTCTGGATGTCTGCAGGAGAAGTTTATTCCCATTAACAGCGGACACTCAACACAGTGTAGTATTGAATAAACAGTCTGATCCTGCTTCTGGAGTAATAAGAATATATAGTCTCATACTGTGTCAATGTCCACACAGTGTCAGGGTGTTTACACAAAGAGTCTAGACTTGGAGCACCATTCTAAGCTGAAACACAAGCTACAGCCCTTGGTGCTAAAGGAAGGCTTCTACTATCTCTCGCTAGGTGTGCTGACCTAAATGAATAGACAGCACTTTACAGTTAAGAAGTTAAAGTATATCTAAATTTCTCAACAAGTACTGCGCAAACAAGAAATAAAGATATGTCTAAACATTCATTGCAGAAATTTAAAACAGAACTAAGTAACATTTTTACTTCATAAATAGTTTTCTATGTCCTTATGATAGTTAACTGAGTTGTAGCGGTGTGTTTGAAGCTCGCACTATTCTCCTTTAGTCTATCTAAGCCGAAAACAGCACTTGCAAGTTGAGCTGCCGCCGACCCAAGAACATTCAAGAACATCCACATTTACTTCTCCAAACTGGTGAGTGGCACGTTTTTTGCGCTCAGCTTAGTGGCATTCCTGAAGCAGTGTTTAATTGTGTCACTTTTGAAGGTTGTGTAATCAATGTGGAATTGACCTAAAAGGGTCCACTTTGAAACAGATCAGTAGCTCCTTGCACCAGCCCCCCTCACCCTGGATACGAGAGGTGCAAGCAGACATTTGGCATTGGATACTGGATGAAAAAACGAATATGAATTTCCCACATTTTGATCTAAGCATTGAGTGTGGATGAAAGGCACATCTGAAGAAAGAAGCTTACTTTTTCTATAATGTTAAACTTAGCTCAGCCTTTGATCTTTTAATCCTGTGCTCATAAGGTTGTGAGATAAGCAGCCATGACTAACGTCTCTTTCTAATAGACAAGAAAGAGCAGAGCCCACATAATGAGGCCTTTTACCCCTTTTGAAGACAAATTGGACTGAAATATAACATTTAATGGATCTCCCTCTCAATAGAATTCTGTTTAAAGTGGAGAAAGTGATGGCTAGTGCAGTTAATGTTACTGTTAAATAGTGTCTGAGCGCTTGGTCTATCTACTCTCTCCCGCCCACAAATCTATTCAAAGTTGCTGTCTTTGAGTCATCTCCCTTCTTTTCTTTAATCACACGGACAACCCTTATGCCATGTTTTCACTGAGTAGTTTGGTACAAGATTGGTCAGTTTGACATGATTTAATTAGTATGCTCAACGTGTTTGTCTCTGCCATGTGTTCAGAATAGAAGTGCCAGTTAAACTGTGGCATTATACTTCAACATTTAGTCTTTATTGACGTTTGATATAGTAGGTGGCTGCAATAGGCAAAAGTCCTAGGACAGGCTGGAGGGACAATGTCTCACGGGCTGACCTGGTAATGCCTCGGTATTTCCCTGAAAGTCCTGGAAGAAGTGTCTGGGGAGTGGGAAGACCCGGGTCACACACTTCCCACTCCCCAGACACTTCTTCCAGGACTTTCAGGGGAGTGGGAAGTGTGTGTGTGTGTGTGTGTGTGTGTGTGTGTGTGTGTGTGTGTGTGTGTGTGTGTGTGTATACGGACCCGGGTCACACACTTCCCACTCCCCTGAAAGTCCTGGAAGAAGTGTCTGGGGAGTGGGAAGTGTGTGACCCGGGTCCGTATAAGTGGAAGAAGATGGAATGGAACTCAAATCTCTTGATGTTATTGGTGTTGTACATTGTGTGATGTCTGCACCCTGCCCTCTAGAGGAGTGGATGGACATGGGCAAGTACATTTTGCAACACAGGTGAATAATAGCTTTTTAGGAAACAGCTTAGACAGCTTTGCGCAAACAATATTCTGCTTTTACTGATAATGGTTGCCATCAAGAAAGCTTGAGCTGCTTGTCTTTATGTGTGCTATGTGTACTCAAAATAAACATATGGGATTGTTTGCAGACACACAGAGAACATCTCTGGAATCTAGTTGGTCATTGTTTGTTTCTGTTTTTGTGGGGCAAAGCATGGCTCCCCTCCTTTCAGTCTGTACATTAGTGGTATGGTAATAATCACTTCTCAAAGGTTAGAAGTCTGTGTCTGTGTGCTTGGCTTTGTGACTGCAGCGGGTAATAGTTCCTTTCTGGCTCTCCCACAGGCTGTGCAGAACCTTTAATTGGGTAACACTGATTCCTGTTGCTTTCTCTCTGTCTTTGTATTTCTGTCTCTCCATTTCATGAGCAGACAAAGTTATTTAAGTCGCTGTAATACTTTCATCTCATATTCTCTTAGTCCCATTGTTATGCAACTGCACAGACTCAGATGTTAAAGAAGCAGAGGCTACAAAGAGTGTTTATTTATTTTATTACATTTTATGCATTGCTTCTTTCACATATCTCACCCGACAAATTATACTCCAGATATGAAGCGGCGTGGGGTGGAGGAGAAGGAACATGGCCAATTTGTGTAAAAGATTGGTCTTTAGGACTGGCTCTCTGCAGAGCTATATTCATATATTACATTTGTGGTTTTTACACTTCTGACAGCTGCTGCACAATGTGTCCATTTCCATGTGTGTTTGATGCTTGTTAAAGCTGAAGATGATCATTGTCTTTCTCAGCCTGTGGGCATGTTTTCAGCCACGCATAGGCAGTCGGTGGAAAGCCTGGCTAAAGGTCAAACGCACATAGCAATTCTCACATACTTTAATGCAGCTTTGTGTCTGGCCCTTGTCCTTGTCTTGCTCCAACTCTGTGTGTCTTTATTTCCCGAGTCTCCAGCTATTCCCTCTGTCTTAGATGTACATGCCATCTGGTCTGGCCTAACATCTGTGGATATCCTGTCTACAAAGCCCGGACAGCAGTGCTCTTTGTGCAGACGCTCTCAGGCACCTGCCCTTGCTTTAATCACTTCAGCCATTCCAAAAAAGCGAGCCCATTAGTACTGTCCACCTCTAAACATTGCATGTTGTAAAGCACTTGCTTGAAAAAGTGTTTATAGCCTCAGGCTGAGATACAACTTTTCTGGAGAATCTCAGTGAGAACATGTACAGCTCTGTCAGCAACCTGTTAGACACACACACTGATTACAGCCACACATCCACTCAACAGCAAAATGTGCCAGAAACTAAAAACAGAGCAAGTCACATTGTGTTTTGATTTAATGTAAAAACTCATTAATTAGTATTAGTTAGATGATACTGTCTCTACTGCTTTTTTCTGCCCCCTTTGACACAATAGTCGAAAGGGTGGGAACTGAATATACAAATAGGGTATAAAATATTACAGTATTCACTATTGTAAAACATTTTGCTTTCAAACACAAAAAAACATGTGTCTAACTAATATATAATTAAGCAGATGCAGACTATTATCTTACCTTGAGGCTTGATAATCGAGCTCATGGAGTGCACACAACCACAAAACTCTTTCTTTATTCTGATTTTAGTCTAAAACAAATAACACATACAACCTTCAAGGCACACGCTCAGTGACAGTAAGTAATTACTTTGATGTTTTCTCGAGACACAATGTGGATTTCTGCCATTTCTGCTGTTTCTAGCCAAAATCAAATGGCAGTTTGCTTTGTAGTAAATCGTAGATTTGACAGAGCAGAACGGGAAGGCAGCATTGAGAGAGCCACAGCCCCCAAAACACTTAAGCTGTTGGGCAGTGGCCCCGAACGGATATCTGACTTAGCGCACGCTTGTACAGAAAGTTCTGTCAGAATAAATTATAAAGTGCCCTGGAAGTTCTTTTCCTGCTTTTTGATACGTTTAGTGGCAAAAAATTAAAATAAGCTGCTATAGCTCCCAGGGCTTTAGCTTAAGCTTGACGTTTGCAGAAGGTGAATAATTGAATGAATGTCCAGACTTACGATACTGTTTATGGTTGTTTAATAAGGGAAAGTTCCATAATTCCATATAAATAATACAAGGTAAAACATAGTCAAAAAGTATTTGCCCTGAGGCCCTGGGTAGTGTCCACAATCTGTTTGCAGCCCCTGCCCCACCTGACTTTAAATGAGTGGCTCCTCCACAAATCACCCGAAATCAATAATATAGTTTCACAATAAAACAAAGATCTAGTCTTCAACTTAAATGCTTTTACAATAAATCATGTCATGTCAGCCACACTTTGGGGAATTAAAGGAGGAAAGTGAAATATCATTGTTTTAGCTGTTGCCTGTTGATCTGTTTGCCTTTTTTGGTCCTCATCTGTCTGCTTATGGAAACATAGCAGTTGCGTGATGCTTAAATCCAAAGCTGAGGAGCTTTTTTCTATTATAAATACTACACCCAGCGCATACATGTTTTTCAGATATACTCCCACATTCTCAACACATTCCTTTTTTGGCAGAAAACAGGATGCTATGCGTGGCACACATCTCGTGCAGCAGTTCCAGCAGCGTTCTCTCCGGCTTCTCTCAATTTGCTTGACGCCACATCTGGGATCACAAGCACGGAAAGACAAAAGCGGGTGGTGTAAGTGGTTTAATGGCCAAACAAATGTCTTTTGGGAACAACGCAGGGGTGATGTGTGAAAGTGTGTGAAAGTGACTGCCCATTTAATTAGCGTTGAGAATACATTTGAATACATTTGAGAGCTGTAGGCGGCAAAAAACAAAACAAAAACATTGCACTGTATCTTAGTCTTGCATCTCCATCAAACGGGCCGAATCGGGAGAAACTGTGATCATAGCAGGCTATGTACTCTCTGATAATACTGCTGCGACCCTCTGCGGGCTCACAGGACCCTTTCATATGTGTTATTCATGTCATTATGAAGCTCATGAATTGCGGATTGTCAACAGTATTCTGAAGACGAAGTGCTGTGTCAATTAAAGTGATCTGCCTCATCCACCACTACAGAGGCAGCAGCTTGTCTGATGTGCACAAGCATGTGATTAAATATTGTTTCCTATTATTGTTTACCCGGGTCTCTCTCTGAAGTTAATTCAGAAAGTCTTCCACACTGAATCACTTTGAGCCGTACATCAGAGGGAGAAGCTGAAATCAAATGGTTTTGGGCTTTCTCATGGAAAGTTATTTGAGAGATTTATTTCAAACACTTACTCTTGTCAGACTGATCTAAAGCTTTGGAATTTTGAAAATGTTTGATTCTCTCCAGAGCCGTCATCAAACTAGACTCAAGTCAAACTTTCCACAACATGTGTTCAGTCACACGCACGTTGGTTTCTCAGAATCCATCTGAAGAGTGGACACGTCCCAGCTGCTGCTATGTGATTGCTGTGCTGAAATGAAAAGTGACGACAAGACGAGAGAAACGACACCAGACTCATCTTCATTAAATTTACTGATCAACATTTAGTAACCAGTCTACTACCACTTCTTCTTGGACTTTAAGCGCTGTTATTAGCAATTGCCCGTACACATTGTGCTTTAGGACTTATTGCATTCAAGACATTTATCAGAACTAATGTTGTACTTATCAGAGGATTAACTTGTGGTTGAGAATTTCTTGAAAATTTGCTGTAGTTAAGGCTTGAGCTTTTTTAAACTTTATGGCACACACAAGCATACTGTGCAGAATGTACATTATAGAAATAAGGTGTCTTAAGAAATAAACTTTCTAACCCTTGGTCAACCCTTGCTGCTGCTTCCCCTCTCGCTGCTGTGTCAGCTGGCTTTCCTGTCCAGAAACATACATTGTCTTAACTGATGTGAATTGTGGCTCTAAATAGACTTCTTAGTACTTAGTATGTATGAATGATTCTCTTAATAGGCTATTCCCACCACAATTAGCATGAATAGATTGGGCCTGAGGCCAGGTAAGTGCAAGGATATAACAAAGACATACACAAAATGTAACTCTTTAATTGCACAGGATTAGTATAAAGGTATTTTAAACACGAGACAACTGTTAAATCTTTTCAGAGAAGCTTCAGATGATGTGTTTAATCAAGGATCTGACAACATCAGACCCTTAACAACAAGAAGCTACAGCTATTCAGCAATAAGCCTCAGATCCAGCCAAAGTAATTAGCAAATAACTTGATAAAAAATGATCAGTTTCTCTAACATGACTATTGAGACTGGGATGGAGAGCTGTGAGCATTCTTTTGACTTCATTTGGCCAAGTCTGAATCAAAGTGAGCAGACAATCTTTCCTTTCATCTCTGTGCGGCTGTGAAGAAACAGACTGTGTCCTGCCAGGCCAGTGAACTTGTACAGCTTAACACTGAGAAGGCCACAGTTTTTTCATGGTTGTCCTGTGAGTGTATTTTTTCTGTCTCTAACCTTTTGATCTAAATCTTCTTAACTTTAAATGATCTACTTATTTTCTTGAAGACGCGGAGCTTTCGTGTAACAGTTTGTCTTGAGATGTAAATGCTAATGATGTGACGACTTGACCATGTCGAGCAAATACTCTGGAGCTTTTAAAATGGCTGAAAAAAATGCAGTTATTTGAATTCCAACTGGGGATTTGAATGCATCTTCTATGGAAGGACATGTGTCTATGTTTATACATTACATTGTCACACATGTCAGAGATACAGTAGGTGCCATCATAAAGACCATGTAAAGAGTGGTAAGTAGGGTCGATATGGTGCAGGGGGCACAGTTACCACACTGGTCTGTGTGACATGACATTCCTGTGCCTCAGGCCGTGAGCAACTTCATCACAGTGTTGTACATGTTTCCAGAGCAATAGGAGGAGTCCCTGGTGCTGTGTGCTTAGTGCTGCTAAACAACCCTTTGTATGTGCTACACACAATACTCCGAGGCTGGCACTCTGGACAACGTGAGGGCCCTGCTGCCAAGGGAGCTCCTAGCTGTTGTTCTTTTCATCTTAGTTAAGCCACTTGGCTCGCAGCAGAATGGGCATGAAGAAGAATGAGCAGAGAGGCTTGTGGGAGATGGCAGGAGTCCTTCTCATTTCCCTCTGGGACACTTTTTCTATGCATTTATCCTCACACTTGGTCTGATTCACCATGAATTCTTTGGAACACTTTGGTACTGCTTAATTTACATGTATGCCAACAGGCTTTTAATGTATTTAAAACTTGGATGATGTTCAAAGGATGCTATAATTCCTCTGAAATAGGCCTTTTGAAGGCTTTATCTTGTTCTTTCTCTTCTGGCTAATCTTAAAGCCCCTCAGTATGCCAGAGCAATTTTTCTAATGCCAATTAAGCTTGACATTAGCATAAAAAGCCCTTCAACATTTCTTTTAAGAAAGCAGGATATTAAAAGGACACTTTTTTACACTTCCACCATCTGTTTTATCACAAATGGAAAGAAAATACCTCAATCTTTGTCTTAATATTATAATTTGTCAGATGGGCATATTAAGAACTTACTTTTTCCAAAATAAGCAGCCCCTAATGACCCAAATAAATCACATGTATTCTTTGTGTCTAAATGAGGTTATTGTTTATTCAGAGCATGCTGGCAGTCTCTTTCATTCCTCTCAATAACTGCAGTAATTGCCTTAGAGTGCTAGGAATCAATTAATTACCATTTGGACTCTGTACCAGCGTGCAGGCGAGCACACAGCAAATGGTTTCATTAGCCACAAATGTGGCCCAGAGGAGATACATTCTTAGCAGATTTCTTGCATTTTTGAGTAGAAGCTAAAAGCCTTGTTTGCTTGACATGGACGGCTGGGACACATTCCTCTGCCTCAGTGAAGGTCCCACTGGGGGATCTGTGGGGGACTCAGTCTTGTGTCCTATACTGGGCCCTGGTTTGTGAGAGCTCAGGATAAACATTCCTTTCTAATGAGGTTTACAAAAACACTTTTTGTATTTTATTACTTAAATAAACTTGCCAAACTAATGGTCTTTGACACTGCCAGCTTGTAGATATTTTCAATACATTATATTTAGTATTTAGTATATATATATATAAGGTGTTGAATTTAAATGATGTTCTGCATTGCACACAACAGTCTCAGCCTAGCATTCTATGAAAACAATACACTTTTCTCACCGCCATTTTCTTGATGTGTGGTTGGTCATTAATTGTGGTTCTTGTTAGTAGATGTATGTTATCAAAACAAATGGTACAGGGCCTATTAGTAATATACATTTAGTGATTATTGCTGACCAATCTGGGCCTGATAAGTAATGTATTTAGTACATGAAACTGAACGCCAAATACTGATCTTAGTCTTTTTGTTATGACATAACCTCCATTTAATTGTTTCTTTTGTGTTTAGCTCTGAATGGTTTTAATACAACCTACAGTATATTGCTGAACAGAAGCACAAATCCTCTTTTCCAGACCAATTGTTTTCTTTGTTATCAAATAATTGTAATTTGTTTTTACAGTGCTATAATGTATTAATGTTTTATATCCAAATCAGAAGCCTGTGCAATCACAACTGTGATTAGGTAACACACTTAGGTAATGCCCATGCATTTTGCTATGTATTGTATTGTATTGTATTGTATTTTAGTGTATTGTAGTGTAGTGTATTGTATTGTATTGTATTGTAGTGTATTGTATTTTAGTGTATTGTAGTGTATTGTATTGTATTTTAGTGTATTGTAGTGTAGTGTATTGTATTTTAGTGTATTGTAGTGTAGTGTATTGTATTTTAGTGTATTGTAGTGTATTGTATTGTATTTTAGTGTATTGTAGTGTATTGTATTGTATTGTATTTTAGTGTATTGTATTGTATTTTAGTGTATTGTAGTGTATTGTATTGTATTTTAGTGTATTGTAGTGTATTGTATTGTATTGTATTTTAGTGTATTGTATTGTATTTTAGTGTATTGTAGTGTATTGTAGTGTAGTGTATTGTATTGTCTTTTAGTGTATTGTATTGTATTTTAGTGTATTGTAGTGTAGTGTATTGTATTTTAGTGTATTGTAGTGTAGTGTATTGTATTTTAGTGTATTGTAGTGTATTGTATTGTATTTTAGTGTATTGTATTGTATTGTATTGTATTTTAGTGTATTGTATTGTATTTTAGTGTATTGTAGTGTAGTGTATTGTATTGTAGTGTATTGTTTTGTATTGTAGTGTAATGTAGATTAATTTTTTTTTTCTACCGCTTTGTCCCGTTAGGGGTCTCGGGTGACTGGAGCCTATCCCAGCAGCTTTGGGCCTGAGGCGGGGTACACCCTGGACAGTGGCCACTTAGTCGCAGGGCTGACATATAGAGACAAACATTGACAGACAACTCACTCTCACTTTCATTCACTAGGGACACGTTAGAGTTGCCATTTAGACCTATACATACATGTCTTTGGACGGTGGGAGGAAGCCGGAGTACCCGGAGAGAACCCACGGTAACACGTGGAGGACATGCAGACTCCTCACAGAAAGACCAGAGACGGCCAAGAATATTTGAGTCGGCCGGGTTTTGAACTCACCCAGGTGCACCCTGTAGTATATTAGTAGTGTATTGTATTGTTTTGTGTTGTATTGTATTGTGTTGTATTGTGTTGTATTGTATTGTAGTGTATTGTAGTGTATTGATTTGTATTGTATTGTATTGTATTGTAGTGTATTGTAGTGTATTGTCTTGTAGTGTATTGATTTGTATTGTATTGTATTGTCTTGTAGTGTATTGTATTGTATTGTATTGTAGTATATTGTAGTGTATTGATTTGTATTGTATTGTATTGTCTTGTAGTGTATTGTATTGTATTGTATTGTATTGTAGTATATTGTAGTGTATTGATTTGTATTGTATTGTATTGTATTGTAGTGTTATTGTAGTGTATTGTCTTGTATTGTATTGTATTGTATTGTATTGTAGTATATTGTAGTGTAGTGATGTACTGTGAAGTGCGTTGCGTCTTGTGTTGTGTAGAGTAGTGTAGTGTAGTGTAGTGTACTGTACTGTAGTGTAGTGTAGCGATGTGCTGTGCAGTGCGTTGCATGTTGTGTTGTGTTGTGTTTTATAGAGTAGCGTAGTGTAGTGTACTGTAGTGTAGTGTAGCGATGTGCTGTGCAGAGCGTTGTGTCTTGTGTAGAGTAGTGTAGTGTAGTGTAGTGTAGTGTAGGGTAGTGATGTGCTGTGAAGTGCGTTGCGTCTTGTATTGAGATGGTTGTGTTGTGTACTGTAGTGTAGTGTGTGGTGAGGTGTAGTTTAGTGTAGTGTAGTGTAGTGTAGGGCAGTGATGTGCAGTGCGTTGCATGTTGTGTTGTGTTGTGTTTTATAGTGTAGTGTAGTGTAGTGTAGTGTAGTGTAGTGTAGTGTAGCGATGTGCTGTGCAGTGCGTTGTGTCTTGTGTAGAGTAGTGTAGTGTAGTGTACTGTAGTGTACTGTAGTGTAGGGTAGTGATGTGCTGTGAAGTGCATTGCGTCTTGTATTGAGATGGTTGTGTTGTGTACTGTAGTGTAGTGTGTGGTGAGGTGTAGTTTAGTGTAGTGTAGTGTAGTGTAGTGTAGTGTAGGGTAGTGATGTGATGTGCTGTGCTGTGCGTTGCATGTTGTGTTGTGTTGTGAGGTGTAGTTTAGTGTAGTGTAGTGTAGTGTAGTGTAGTGTAGTGTAGGGTAGGGCAGTGATGTGATGTGCTGTGCTGTGCGTTGCATGTTGTGTTGTGTTGTAAGGTGTAGTTTAGTGTAGTGTAGTGTAGGGTAGTGATGTGCTGTGCTGTGCATTGCGTGTTGTTTTTTGTAGTTTAGTGTAGTGTAGTGTAATGTATTGTATTCTGGTATTTAACTGAGTCAAATGCCAGAGCACTAATTTTCACTGCAGGTTCAATGCTCGTCTTCTGAAACCCATATGTGCAGTGATAGAGGGAAAATGTGAGTAATCCATTAACAAGAGAGGTTGAAAATATACAGGACAGGCATTTAATGGTTTTGTTATTCTTGAGCAAAAATGGTGCATGATTTAAGTAAACCTAGACAAAGTGCTGTTAACATAGTTCTAAAAGAAAGTTGGAGTAGTACTGACAGTGAACAGATCTCCAAGTAAAGAGGCTTTGAGATCACTTCTGAACAATTCTGAACGTCTCTCTCTGCACTCTTGTGTTTCTGTCTCGTTGTCTAATTCTTTAATCACATCTGTGCTTCTTTGTGATGCTGCTGTGACAGTGCTTTGCTGCTGTCACCTCACAGCCATACTGTGGGGCACCGTTCCCAGCCCCACTGCCTCTGAACCGAGCAGGCACAATCACAGTAAAGACTTTAAAAGGCGAGCAGTAAAAAGCAGGTTGTCATTCTGTCTAAGCAAAATCCAGAAGAATACAAGAGCTAACAAGTTCATATGCTATTTTCTTGAAAGGAAATTAAAAAAAATAGCTCCTGTCCGAAACTATAAGTCTAGTCCAACCCCTTGTTCAAGAGATTTAGAGTACAAGCCATTAGCAGCAAATCATTTGCACTGATCGTCAGCATTATAAAGTGCTTTCAACTTCTGTGGCTGTCAGCAACTCTGGCAGATTGGAGAAGCTTTAGCTTCCACTCGGCATCTTGGCACAGCGACTGTGGTCAGCAGTGAAAAAATCAGTTAGAATCTTTTGTGGAGGATCTGTTAAAAAGGCTTGGGGATCAAAGCAGTTTAGGTGGGTCACATTTACCTTGACCATCAGAGAACAGTTACATTTTGAACAAAGTGGGGGTGTAATCTGCAATGCACAGGGTAGATAAAACATTTGACAAAATATTCCTTCTAAAAGTGTCAGATCAAAGCCATGTGACGCATTTACTATAAGCACATACTATGATTGTCAGGAATAAAATGACTACTTATGTTTTTTTATGATAATGAATAATAAATAATTATATGTTAATATGTTTGAAACAACACCTTTACGACCATTCTTACAGAGAATCAAAAAGAAGTAACCTCACAGACAAAACTCTCCAAGCTATTCCAGACGAAAAATGTTTGGTGTTTAAGCAGCAATGAGGCGTGACAGTTACTCAATGGGAGCTCTGTATGAGCAAATGGACAAGAGGAAAGGAGCCATAACCAATTACAATCACATACAAACCTGTATTGACAACTCACTCAGCTTGTTCTGTGCTTTCAGCAGAAACGCAGTGATGGAACACGATGGTTTACTTCTGTGCTTTTTCCAAAGAACACGTCTGCTGTGTTTTGCACACCCTAACCGTATAAGGTTTGCGTTTATCCAGAAACTACAATCTCCAGTATATCTACAATTGGATAAAGATTTTAAAGATTTTTTTTTTTTTAGACTTCAAGCACAAATCCTGTCACTAACCCCAGTCTGCATTACATACATACTATTTCTATTGCCTTTCATAAATACTGAATGACAGAGAGGAAATGCTCTCACTTAGTTAGAGGACTAAATGAAATCTTGTTGCCTCAGTTCATTAGCAGAAGTGATTTTGTTTAAACCTCGGCCGTGCTAATTCCAGTCTGGCCTTTGGTGCATGTGAGGCAGTCCTTTAAAGACGGCCTTCTTTTGAAGCCTGCTGGTCGAGCTGTTCAAAGCTGCAGCTGTTTTGGTGCTGTTTGACAGCTTTAATTGATGTTTATTTTGGCATCCAGTTTCATTCCTTTCATGCAAATGTCCTGCATGCAGTAAAATGGGTCAGGGCAGAACTAGGTGAGCATGGTTTGTGTGTTCAGGATGAAAGCAAAGTACTTAATGAATTTGTATGTTTGATCACAATCTTAACACAACAAAAAGAGACTACAAAAGTGCTAGAATTAAAATAAAAGTCGTTCTTTGAAAACCTAATGAGTGGAAACACTCACAGAGGTGGCTAATATGGCGCTCAATACATGCTTTTTTATGTTGTGTTATCTAGATTATTTGTTTTCTATTAGAGTCCTATTATTTGTCTGTGTGCTCTGTGCCAGTGTCCCACCTGTGGATCTGCAGCCAACAGTCCACCTCTCACACATTCCGGCCCACTTCATACACCCCCTTTCAGCCCACCATGCGTCTCCCTCCACCAGGCTGACATCACTTTGGAGGCACGCAGGGGCCTCCTCATCTGCTCCCAATTATGGCTTCACAAACTCCTCTGCTTCCAGACTTCAAACCACTGTGAACCACAGAGGAACAACCTGAGCCCGAAAAAAACTAACTAATGATCTAACTCACCACTGAACTGTGTGGATTGGTTTAATTGTCCAACACCACTTTTCAGTAGCTAGGATGATGACAATCGCACTGTTAACTTCAGGGCTGGCAAGAAATTTTTAATATGGTGCTGTTTTTTGATCAAATGTCAACAGCTTTTATCCGCACAGATTTAACCCGAGCTGTTCCTCAATTTTTAAATATATTTCAGCTTTGATAGATGGGAAAAGATTTGTACTATGCTCATAAAAAATATCTCTAATCTTGGATTAAACTTCACTACCATTTTAAGGTCATAGACTCACTAGCAGCCAATCATACATAAAAGTTAGAGACACACAAGTAGAGACAGAGACAGCACACAGAACAAGTAGACATCAACTTTGCTAAACATTACACATCCATCCATCCATCTTCTACCGCTTATCCGGGGCCGGGTTGCGGGGGCAGCAGTCTAAGCAGAGAAGCCCAGACTTCCCTCTCCCCAGACACTTCCTCCAGCTCTTCCGGGGGGATACCGAGGCGTTCCCAGGCCAGCCGAGAGACAAAGTCCCTCCAGCGTGTTCTAGGTCTTCCCCGAGGTCTTCTCCCGGTGGGACATGCCCGGAACACCTCCCTAGGGAGGCGTCCGGGAGGCATCCGAAACAGATGACCGAGCCACCTCAGCTGGCTCCTCTCAATGTGAAGGAGCAGCGGCTCTACTTTGAGCTCCTCCCGAGTGATTGTGCTCCTCACCCTTTCTCTAAGGGAGCGCCCCGCCCCTCTGCGGAGAAAGCTCATTTCAGCCACTTGTATCCGGGATCAACATTACACATAGTATTACATTACACATTACTACAGTGGGATCTCAGAAGCATAAGTGAGTTATCTGTCTCTGTATTCCCTTGCTTTAAACTTGCAGTAATACCAATGACTGTAAAAAATCCGCTTATTGCTCCCCCTTACTCAAGGACCTTTTAAGGGGTTCCATGAGAGAGGCTTAAATAATACCAACAAATGCCAGTTCTTATCTTTAACATGTCTCTATACAGTAGTTGACTTGTTTAAACTGTAACACAAGGTTGTAGTTTTAATATTGACACCACATCAATGTTATGTTGTCTATGCTGTTGTGTTGCATTTAGCGCTTTATTGTGAGTATTTTATTATTTTTGGTCTCTATTAAAAGGAGACATGTTGGGGTAAACAGTCTTTTGACTTTCTTTATGTATCTCTACTTGTGGAAAGTCGGGCATTGGTGTTTAAACATCCCAAAAAAAAATTACAGTAAAATAGTAACTGTATTAGTATATTATGTAGAGTACCTTTTTTACCTTTTGCACATACAATAATAAGTAATACTCTTTATGCACAAATGTCACATCAGGACTGTGACAATTGCAAGTCCCCTCTCGAGTCCTATTGTTCTCCTTTAGACAACAAGACCCGCAACCTCCTGTCTGATGACATCAGTCCCTCCCCCTCTCCCACCTTCACCCCCACCTCCTGTCGCCAGCCTTCTGAGCGGTCAGCCTTTCTCTTCCTGGGAACACAACTTCATTATAAAGATGAATTGTCTTATTGTGAGGACCAAACTGCCCCTTCTCGCCGGAGCAGGCAGGCGGGGCCTCGCTGGACACTGGGCTTTAATGCCATGACCTGGCTTCAGGGGTCATTTCACCCACTGTTTGGAAAGCATCTCATGTAACGGATCAGTGGACCACTGCCTGTGTTCGCAATCCAGGGCTCTCACACAGCCTCACCAGACACCACTGTCCCTAACAATGTGTATAATATAAAGTTTCTATTCTTTCAATCGTTAGATTGCTAAAAAAAACATTTAACAGAAAAAGCCAAATTAGCTCTTTGTGAGTAGTTGTGGCCACATTCATTCAACCAATCTAGTCATTTTGTCACAAGCCAAGAGCTGCTGATCTCATTAGACTATGATTAGTGCAAATCAGTTATGATCGTGGTCTCTCTTGGTATAAATCAAAGTCCTCTATGAGACCAACAAGACGAGAAATGTGTTTGTTTACAAGATGCCTTTTTCATAAAGCTGCCACTTATAATAATCTAACCTGCCTCATAAGCTTACTTTAGACATTTACTGACTAGCATAAGCAATCATAAGAACTGAATGTAGATGTTTGCCATTTGTTTTATTTCTTTAATTAGAGCTAAAAGAGGAATGTTGTTCTTCTTTACATTTTTGAAGATGGTATAAAATAAGTGCTTCCTTTACCACATGAGATGTCCTCCATGCTTTTTTACCAGCTGCTACTGGCAGAGCTTGGCAGAGGTGGCTACGACTCTGAAATGTTTTATTGTTGTGGAAAATGTATTTTAAGTACTTGCTTTAGAAAGCTGCTTGAGGCATGCCTGTTTCTGCTGACAGCACGCTGGAGCTTTTGTCTGGTTAAATGATATGCTTTACAGGGCCTTTTTTAAGTCACACAAAAAGAACAATGTCAAAACAGTGAACTGCTCAGTGGAATAAATCAGAATCCTTTTTCTTATCCATGTTACTAGTCTACCTATGTTTTATCTGTTTAATAAAAGCTCTTGTGCTGCTATACACAAGGATTTTTTCTCAACAAATCCACTTTTGGAATTTCACTTCTAATACAACTCATGTTTTGTATAGAAAGACAATTTGTGAGGCACTTGCTGTCAGCAACGTGTCCTGTCTGCATTTACTTGGACCTGACATTGAGCAGACATCTGAATGCTTGTTAGTGAAGCAGGTAAGGTTTCATTTTATTGGACAGTATTTGTTTCACTCTTCATTGCGACATTACTCTCACGGCAAAAGGACTGTAACACATACAGTTGAATTTTAGCTATTGTCATAATATACAGTATATATAGATATATAATTTATTTAATAAGTTGTAACCAAGACAATGAAAGATCTATAGTTGAACACAATGGCATCACACAATATGTTCATATAAAAGTGGTAGTACATAATTTTATTTTTTAAGTCTCCGGGTCTGTCTGTGCACAGATCTGTGTGACCGTTCTGTAGGTGAAAGGTTACAGGTCTGTGGACAGGAGGCCTTTTCTGCAGCAAGGTCTTTTGAGTCTCATTGTTTATTCTTTTATGGGCCCCCTCACTTTGCAAAGTGCAGCAAAATATTTGGGTATTAACTGGCCATTGTTTTCTTGTGCAGACCTCAGCTTTGCCTTTTCTAGCACCTCAAATATGATTTATGGAATGTAATACGATCATGGCTGCTGTGATTGAACCCAAGCAGCGAGTGCAGTTTCAAAGCCTGATGAAAATATTCAAAACACCAGCATCCCGTTAACAGCCCAGTGTAATGAATTCTATGGCAGCGCAGGCCTCTGTGATTGGGAGACTCCGAGCTTAGTTAAATAAACCTTGTCTGGCCCCTCTGGTGCCTGGCCTTATGGGGACAGGAGCTGACCAGTCACTCACAGGTCACCAGTGTTAATTACAACCACACTGACCCTAAGCTTAACATCATATCATTAGCAGCATCCAGAATATCCCACCTCAGCTCAGTCACAGAACAGAGGCTACTTTTGGCCCGAACTCAGTGTGAAATGACAAACTGCATCCACAAAGGGCACTGGAGTTGTTCTGGTTGATGCTGATAGGGCATATCACGGCTGCTTCCCGTGGTGAAAGTGACAGTCTCTGATTTTTTTTTTTCCCTTCTAACTCCATTAACTATTCAGATTTTCACCTTATGTGCAGATCAGCATTGCCACTCGACATGAGTCTGCACAGTTCAAAGGCAGTGATGCTTGGAAGTGTGCACACCTCCCTGGGAGTGGCCAGGCCCGGGACACCTGCCGCGCGCTGGGTGCTGTGAGCGCGGCCATGTTTGGATCAGGGACTGATTTTCCCTCTGAAGATGAGGAAAAGGTTTATGGCACACTCCCATGAGAGTGCCTCCTGCTCTTTGAAGCTGCTGTCTTGGTGGCTGCTCTTATCTTGGGAAAGGATTATTTTATCTTTGTCTGTTCCATTCTTTCTCTTCTTCATATTCTTCTGGTCTCCCCTCTCGTCTACCCTCAGTCCAGGTTCACACAGATCTCTTAGGAGATCTCTCCCCTGCCCTTTCTCTTTTGCAATATTAATTTCTAAATTCCCCCTTTCAGTGTGCATTCAGTTACCCCAACTCTCTTCTAGTGCTTCCTTTACTGCTTCCCACTTTCTTGTTCCCTATTCCACTATTCTACCCTTCCAACACATGACAGACTTTGTAATTAATGAGCATCATAAACCTCTCTTTCTATTAGCTACCCATTAGTAAACCTGGCAAGCCTGTCATTTTGGACAAAAACACACAGCTCCTTCATTTGATCTCCACATCAAAGGGGGAACCCTACTGTTTTCGGCTGAATACACTAATTGTGTCCTCGTTCTGGATGGGGCTACACCCCCACTGCTTCAAAAAGGCAGCCAGTGCCGAGTGCAGATAGTAAAGAGAAGTACAGAAGCAGAAAGTATTGATTATGCAGGGCTAAATTTGGGGAGCGCCTGACGTTGGCAAAATTACCAGTTTGTCAGCTTCTAGGAGTGTATTTATACTCCTATTCAGGTTATTGTTATGATTTATTATGATGTCAACAATTTCACATGTTTTTTGACGAGTTATTGTTGGTCTCTCAATAATAAAAGGAATTTATAAGTAGAATGTAATAATTTACATATTTTACACAAAAGTATAAAATATGTAAAATATATTATAGTATTTTACTTTAATATTCAATACTATAATAAAAACATGTAATAAACATTTCATGTAAAATCCTTCAAAATGTGTGCATATCTGTTCATATAAAATTTCAATAATCTGTTTTACTGTCATTATTGCACCTGAGGGGAGTGTGTGCCTGGCTGCTTTCCCTCTCCACAGACGTTTGGTTTGACACATGGCATGCTGGGCCACCACAATGGGCTGAGTCACCAACGCTGCAGGAATCAACACTGTACTTCACACGACTCACTGTAAACTCATGATTGTCTTCTCTTTACAGCTTCTCCTCCCCTTTGTTCCTCTAGATAAAGGCAACAGTCACATTTTCAAGCGCCTGGCAGATGCTCCTCTCTACCTATATATGCCCCACACCCCCCTCTCTACAACAGGGCAGCATCCCCTCTGGGGAGCTCTCCAGGCCCCTAATATTGTTCCAACGACATAAAGACGAACAAACTGCTCGATCGCCAGAGCTGTCCATCTAAATGCCCCTATTATGGCCTTTTCCTGGGGCAATGAAAATATTTGTAATGGAGTGCTTCCTTCCTCTCGGGCAGGTGTCTATAGGATTTGACTATCTATCATATGCAAGAATATGAACACACAGTACACAGATTTACAACCGATCTAAAAAAATTATACAAGCTTTGTTTTGGCTTCATTTCATCAAGTGATTTGATGAAATGTTTACCTCGTATAACTATCTGAAATGATAATATGGATAGATGTCATTTTTGGGAGTTTGTGTCCATGAGAGGGTACTCAGGCTTCAAACCCTTGCCACCTCCTCTCTCACAGGCATCAAAGGCAAGGATTGGAAATAAGGCCCGCAAAGCCATCTCTCCGTTGGCCTCTTCAAAGGACAGGAAGTGTGTCAGAGGGACAGGCCTTCTTTCCCAGCAAATTCATGAGAGTTGCTATAATAACAAGCTCATCAGTGTCTGTGGCAGACTAGTTCAAAGGGGAGTCTGATTCCTCTTGGTATAACGTGTGATGATAGAGTCAGGATGCGGAAACCGCTGTTTAGGAGGAATGCATCTGGGGGCTGCATTAAAGACATGTGTCCAGTTCAAGGGCACAGCCATGAAGCTGTTCAAATCCTCCCATTAAAAATGGTCTGTTTTTTGATCAAAACGTCTAAATCAAAGCAAATCTTTGTTTGCATCTGTCATATGATCAGAAAAGAATGTGTGAATTAAAGGTGATAGAGTTTAACTTAAGCCAAAATCCAAAGAATCTAAACAAATTTAATGCAGTTTGAAAATTTCCATGAGGCTTATATCCCCATCTCGTTTTTATTCTCTGTGCTCATTGGAGAGTATATCTGAAGCTGCTTTATTTCTAAGACGTCAAAATCAACAGGTGAAAAAGTTTTCTCTTTAATTCGACTTTTTGCCACGACTTTCTATTGCTTTCTTTTTCTCGTTTTGTCATTTGATAATTTTACTGGCTACGACATTTTTAGATCTTCTTGAAATTCTTTTATTGCCAAAGGTGCACCCAGCGTTATCCAGTAATACCGTTTATTTTGAAAGGCACTAGAGGAAGTCACATCTCCTTTCCTTCGTCTTGTCAGTGGCGGGGCTCAGCTCTGGATCAAAGAGTCGCTTGGCTCGCAGCCTCAGCCACAGCGCCTTACTGAGCGCAGTCTGCTCTGGTCTCTACGGACGCGCCACTGTCTGGATACCACAACTTCTTCGCTTTTCTTGGGATTATATTTTCTTCTGATGGTTTTTAACTTCACTTCGATGCAGAGAAATGGGTAAACTGCACTCGAAACATGGTAAGGCTCTTGTTCCTTAAAGAAATCTCAGCTTTTGGTTGATGTTCTCGTGGTGCCGCGCTACTTTCGAGTAACTGTATTGTCTTGTTCTTTCTTTCAAGCTGCTATTTGTAAACCAAGGGAGAGTCCAGAAGGTAAGCTCACTTTTTCAGGCTTACAGGCGACTGTTATAAACTTCGTTTTATGAGACATTTTTTGCATTTTGTGAACAAATGTATAGTTTTAACAGTCAGCAAAAAATCAGTAGTGCCGAAGAAAACCACGTTTAGAGCCCGAGGAGACGTGTTTGGAGCGAGCATAAACACATTTGCGTCTTTGTTTCAGGCGACAGTTTTGTAGTTAATGCCTGTTTGGCGAGAAAGGGAATCGACGATTGGCTGGTGAAACAGAAATACTATCAGCAAGACTATCAGCACAAGAACAACTGCGCTCTGACTCCACGGGTGAGTACCCTCTGCACGCACGGGGCTCGCGTTCACGGTGAAGTCACGTATTTCTCCAGTTTGTCACTATAGAAGTATTGTTTTTACAACACTTGTTCGCCTTCAAATATATGATGCCCACACATGCATATAAATGAAGTAATCCTATTTCTAAATGTGCTGTATAAGTTTAGGCTGCAGGATTGCTTTTCAATATAGCCTAAATACCAAATTATTCTTCAAAAACAGGTCATTTATGTGTCTGTTGTTTAGGCTACCTTTTATAAAACTGAGAAAGCCTGATATAATTTAAGTTTGATTAATGTAAATAATGCATTTCAAGTTTCTTCTGCCTGGTCATTTGCATTTTAAGGTAACAATAGATCAAACTGGAGTTGAAAGCATGTGACAGTGCAGTGGCAAGGCTGGAGTAATGTTGGAGGTCATGCTTTTTTGTTTTTCTTGGCAATGACTTTAACACATCATTGTTGTCAAGTGGGAAATCCTTTGGAATAGCTTCACAGGGGCTTTAAGCTTCTTTGGTTCACAGTGCTTTCCTCAAAGGGAGCATTTTTGAAATACTGAAACCCGTCAAAGAAAAAAGGGAAAGCAGCAGTTTGCCTCCCACGATCAACACTGTGCGACAATTTGTTGAATTGCACATGTTTTTGGGCTTTCTGACATGTTCTGCTGTAGGGTGAGGATATCTCTTACTGCTAAATTGTATTGAAGCATTAGTCATTTGTCAAATATGTGTACACGGAAGACATAACTCAAAGGGTTTTGCTTTAGAAAACCATATAATAATTTGTTGTTATTGCTGCCAATTCAAAGAGAACCATCAAACTTAAGGAAGTATTGGCAAAGTAATGATTTCCACACGTGTTTGGACCACAGTTTTTGGTCCTTTGCTGAAAGGTCACTTTGAAATGCACGGTTCGTTCTTCAGGGTCTGGGACTGTGGTGGGCAAACTAAGGCCCGGGGGCCAGATGCTGGACTTTACTAATGAGTTTACAAGCATTTACTTATAATTTATTTTGTTTATTTTAATATTATTTTGTTTAGCAAGCACTCTCAGCGAGCAATAGTTTTAGAACAAACTGTGACGAGTGGCTCTAAAACTGAGGAGGGTGCAGCTGTGACTGTGGTGTTGAATATACAGGTTTTATTGCACATATTGTTTTGCCTATAGTTCAAACTTAAACTATATAAAAAAAGAAGAAAGAAAAAGTGTTTTTATTGAGCATAAATGAGTTCCAAGTGTTAGCACGGACCTCCTTTTGAGTCCCATGTTCTAATAGGGTTCTGAAATATTTGCACACCCCTGGTGTAGGACAATCACATGGTGTGGAGCAATGTACAAGCATTTAATACAAAATACTGGAAAGCTGGCACTGGCTATACATATTACACCCACATAGTGTTGAAGTTGCTAATCTTGCCATGTGCCCTCACCATCAGTAAATATCTTTATTGTAAACAGACCCCACTGCTGCGTCTGTAGACTATGAGAAACACTAGAAAAAAATATTTGCATGGTTCCTATGTGCGTATTTTGGATAGTTTTAAGTATTCAAAACCATCATTGTTATTATGTAAGTACTATACATTTCTCACCGAAAAAACAAACAAAGTCTTTGGTCCTGAAATGTGCATGCTGTGTGCTTTTATTTTCTCGACAAAAGCACTGTGTGAGGTTTGGCAACGGATGGAACGAACGTTTCCACAAGTTAGAGCCGCTCCGTTCAAGGATAATGCAACTGAAAACAGGGTGCCATTTTTTTTAAAGTTTTTTCTTTGGTTTGTAAATTTCATTTCTTAGAAGTATGATATTTGAAAAAAAAGATTTACTTAATCAAACTCTGCACCTGTGCTTCGGATGATCACAGTTGTTCGGATGCTTTTGGATATGAAACACATTTAAATGGATACCTTGTAATATATTTTCTGATGGAAAATAGGGGGACTAGGATTCAGGCTGAAATTTGATCAGGTGTCAACTGTATAGATTCTTCACATGGATTTGTTTTTATGTGCTTTTTTCCAAAACTATCATTCAGAACAGGGACAGTGCTGCTTCTGTAAGAAATTGTTCCTGTGACTTGAAGGCATGTGATGTCTGTGTTAACCACATTCTTCACCCGTTTAAGGACAGACTGATCACAATGGCGGACTTTAAGCCTTAATGACATTTCCATAGCCACCCTGTATCCATTCATGGACAGTGCAGCAGTTACACATGGTGAGTGGCTCGCAGACAGTGAGCGGTGTGGGCAGGTGGATGTGTGTCTCAGTCATGTGAGCCTTGGCACGCTTTCTCCCCTGTGTGCAGCATGGTGTCTACACCTACCCATAAACTTGATATGTTGCACTACCCCCGCAGAATGATGTCAGTGACAAAGACATCCATGGCACTGAAGATTTTTACAACGTAGGACTTGAAAGTTCAGGTTTCTGTTGCCTAGTTATTAGGTTGCTCCTGAATGTTCTCCTGGCAGCAGTTAAAAGAAGAGTACATTATCTTAAGCGTGAAAAGATTAACTTCAAATACATTACACTTAAATGTTTTTTCAGGTTCATTCCCTTTCTATTCATACCACCCTCCCCCTCCAGAGGGTCTGCTTCCTCCCCAAACTCCATCTGCTTCTTGCGTTTAGCCTGTGGGCCCGCGTTGGTTGTGGATGATGAGAGCGTGCATTTGAAGTGGACCACGCAGGGAGGTGTCTGTGTGACATTAATAGCCCCTCCTCATCTACCATGAAGCCCCTCCTTATTTGAAGTAAACAGAGCCCCCACACCTCCTGCTCTTACTGCCAACTCTTCAGTTTTTTTTTTTCTTCTATACAGTTGTATGGACTCCCAGACAAAAAGAAAAGGTTCATCTGTCAACAGAATTCAACTCTAAACTGAATCAGAGTGAAACGTCAGCCCCCCAACCCCCTTGTCTCTCAGTTGGTTGCCAGGTCTTTGATTTTTTTTTTAGGTACGAAAAGGTTTTGTTGGAAGTAGGTCTAAAGCTTAAACACATTCCCTCAACCTCTAGCTAAAAATAAAATACATGGCGGGTTTTGCAACCCCCTTTTTTTTTTTCTTCTTCTCTTCTCACCCTTCATTTCTTACTGACTGGCCTTTTTTGTATGTGTTGTGACGTATGGTGCTCTCATTCCGGGCTCTACCCCCTCTGTACTCCCCAGAGGACTGAGGGCCTGTTGTTGCTCTTTGAAGAGAAAAGATCAGATCCACATTCTAAAGTAAAGAATAGGTCTTAGCCTTTGGGAAAGAGGTCCAGCACCTGGCCATAGAGGAGGCCCTGTGAGTTTTTATTTCATTTTTTTTACACGAGAATGCGACATGGAGGGCTTATGTTGACATTAACGTATAGCTGCAGGACTGGGAGGGTTTGCAGGTAGGTTTTTTGTCACATCTCGCCTCCCATGTCACAGACATTACTCAAAACAGAGTGAGCGTGACCACAGTGACAAAAGAAGCTTGGGTAACTGTCCTTTTTGGGACCGGTGGCCTTCTGTTGAACAATTGGAAGTATGAAGAGGGTGTAGTGCCAGTGGCATGTTGACATCTGATAAAGCTTTTGTATAGGCATTTCTGAGCTCCTTCCTGTCACATTTGTGGTAATTTGTCCCACCAGTATCCTGTCTCACTCAGCCAGGTGGCCGTCACTTCTGGCAGACTGCGTTTAGTGGATACTGAAGGTGTGGAAAGTCTTAACACCACAGGGCCAAGGAAAAAAATAATAGTTAAAGCACATGGCTAATAAGATATCGCAATTACAAAGCACCCATCATAAAATCAAAAGACCACAGTGTGCTTACATAATATGTGACGAGTTTTGAGTCTTGTAAGTGAGCCAGGTGTACGGATGCACTCCAGAGATCAAAGGCTGCTGCGGGAATGTGCCCTGAATCTCTGGGGATTAGCAGTTGAGATTGTGCTTTGTTTCCCTAAATATAAGATCAGTTTGGAGTTAGCTGTTGATCAAAGTGCCTCTCACCACCCTTTACTGTCGGGGCTAGCGGGATTACTTTTAAAATCATATGTTTACAGTAGCTTGAGTTTTTATCAATACAAATAAAATGCTCCTTTTTTTTCAGAAATTTCCATACTGGTGTCTTATTGAAATTAAAAATGGGAATTTCCTGTCAGGCTCTATAAGTCCTATATTAAAATGCTTTACTCATCCTGTAATAATGCGGTAAACAGCTTAGAGAAGCAATAACACTAGAGCTGCAACTAATGATAATTGTTTCTGTTGTTAATCTAACAATTGTTTTTTTTTGTATTAATCTAGTGTTCTTTTTTATAAACTGTATAAAAAAGAACTAGATTTATTAACTGTAATGTATTTTAAAGAGGGTAGTAAATATGCATTGTTTTTAAATGAACTGAATGTGGTTACTTTGATTACAATCTTAATTGTATTTCAGAGAGTGTAATGAATTTGTCATTTTATTATAAAAAACAGAAAGCAATTTAAACTCTTTTTAACTAGAGTTAAAAAGTGATTGAACATGTAACTGCAGAAAATGCTTAAAAAAATATTTTTTATCATTTATGATACTAGATTAAGTCCCTTTCCTTAATCCAACAGTTAAGTTGTAAGTATGTCCTTGCAAAGTGTAGACAAACTCCATGAGACTGGTGTGTCTTTTCTGTGAAAGCTCAGTGCTCATTTTAATCAGCTTTGCTCAAGTGGGTTTTTATAACCTCTAATAATTCACTCTTGTTTGTTTATCAGGTTTCCCTTTGGGTTGTGCTCGGACCCATGCAATAACAGCAGTGTAATTTGACTGAGCACTTAAAGTGGCGTTTAAATAAGAAACAATCAACAACTGTTTAAAACTGGTGTCAAACTCCTTTGAGATTCCACACTGTCAATCGCAAATCTATACACACACATTTGTTGACTTGAATTTCTGGATTTGTTTATCACTGCAACCACTGGGGTTTCTTTGCACTTGTGTTTTTATCACATCAGAGTGAAAAGAGGAAGTGGGTCAGGGTAAACAGAGTTAGGAGAGCATTGTGACTCCTCTGGACAGCGGTTCCAGGACTCTTCTGTTCTTCCTGTGGCTCCAGGGCTGAAGGGGACCTGGATTGTCTGTTCGGGAATGTTTTAGGTGAAAGGAAAGCCAAACAGAGGAGCGACCCTGCTAAAAGGAAGGCTGTCCTTTCCTGGTGTGTTTATTCCCCACAGGTGTCCTCACCAAGTCTCTCTCATGGAACCCCTAATAAGGGCCTCGAGTAAGGGCGCCACCAGACAGCGATATACGCCCGTCCACCAGAGCACCTTTGCCAGGCAACCCATCAGAAAATGGCCTTTTAACAAACACTAATAACCTAATGAACCTTAATTATGTTTTGCCCTATTTAAAAACCTAATGAACCACATTGTCCCTTAAACCTCTTTCTATTAAAATTAATGTCTGCTGTAAAAAATATTATTAGGGCAAAAATTCTTTACTTACTTACAATACTTCTATTTTTTTTATTTCATTCTAAAAATAAACTCTGTATGTTCATCACATTAAGCAATGTCATAACCCTAGATCCCTCAGGCTAAGAATAGCAGTCCGCCTCTGTGCCCAGTGCACTGGTGTATAGTAGTTGAAGTGTCTATTTCTGCTGCTGTGTCGAAACTCTCTGTAATTACAGCAATGATGGCTCCATAGTTAAAAGGTCAGCTGTGAGGGATGTTTAGAGGTGGCGGCTTGTGGCTGTCGTGTGTCTGCTGCAAACGTGCCAAGTGTGTGTTGATGTCTGTGACCGTATGACTGTGTGTATAGAAGCACAGGGACAGAATAGCCACCTTGGTGTTAAAGTCAGTCACATCTGGTCACTATGCACGTGTCAGAGGTTTTGGAAATGCCACATACTGCCACACAGAGTCTCCATTTGATGTTACTCAATGAGTGATAGGATTCTTAACACTGCAGTAGCCCGTAGGATAGTGTACTTTTAAAATGTGAAGTGGAAAACTACATGTCTTGTGCCAGTTGTGTTTGGCGGACTTGTGCTGGCACTGTGTCTAAAAGTATTGGACACATCTTAGTATTGAACATCTACTGTCCTCTGTCCAAGACAAATTAGCTGTTTTAGACAGTGCAGTCCTTTGAAATGTTATTACACCAGTGAGCCGAGCAGAAACATAGAGGATCAAGTGACTCACTACAAAAACACACAGCGCTAGTTTAAATCGAAGTCACAGAGGTGTTTCCTGTGCGCCTCACAAGAGCAGTGGCATAAGTTTAAAGAACCTGTCACTTTTTTTCAGCCCTCGAGGTAGACTTTCTGACTGAACCCTTTTTCTGCTTGGGTTCAGCTCTTGAGTCTGGCGACTGAAGCAACCCAGACGCCTTAAGGACTGTCTCTCCTCAAAGAAAGCGTTGACTAATTACTGAGAGCTTCGAGTCACAGCGGAGCTCACTCAGTTCAACAGAGCACATACTTAAATGTGAAGACAGGGTTTTTGTCAACAATTACCATTCATAGTCTGTCTCCACAGCACACATGACTAACATGTACACATGCTATCAGTGCATGTCACATTATTACAATAGGAAAGCCCCAGAGTGAACTAATTTGCTTAAAGGGGGAGATATTCTTTCGTTAAACCACACAGGCAGATTAAGGTGTGTCATTTGCATAAGTCTCTCTTCTTTCTCATTATTTTTTCACTGTGTGGAACTTGCTCAAAGCTGCACTCTGGATTCACAGAACCATAATGTTGTGATTTGTTGCTCTTGGCAGCAGGAGACCACCTGTAAATCAAGGCCAAGTGACAGGCTGTCTCCATTCGCCTGTAAACCAGAGCTTTCTTACAGTATTGCAAAGTTCCCAACTGGAGTTCATTGCTTGCGGGACATTGTGTTTTAAGGATTCTCACCTCTGGCTCTTATTTCCTGTTAACCTGCTTTTTCCCTTAAAAACATAAGGAGGAAAAAAGAGAAGACTGCCTGCAGCTGCCACCATTTGACAGAACAGGCTAATTGTGCCACACACATTGAAATTTTCCCTGAATATAAAGTATAAGCATACTGTAGTTTTAAAAGAAAAGTGAGTTCTTTGTTTTTGTACAAATTCAGAGATATATTCTTTGAAACAGCTGTGTTTTTGTTGTTAAAAAACAATCTTTGCCAAGTGTAAACTGGATTATTGATTATGTAGTTTAGAATCTTGTTCCTTTTTCTCCATGTTTGTAAGATAAGTCTGTGAGAAACAGAGTGATAAATGTTAATTGCCTCTGCAGTTACATATTTCGGCTGGGGCTTTGAGTAACAGCTAAAGTTTAGCTCCCAAGGGGCTAGCTAAGCCATAAAAGCTTATCTTTGCAGGTGTAAAAGTTTGGTAAATGGGTCATTAAAGTGTTGGCTAACTTCACACATAAAACACATTAAAGAGAGGGGCGGTGATTACTTGAAATCAGTGTGTTTCTGAAGCTGAGATCAGGGCTGTAAATCTCTGCTAATATTCCACTGAGCCTTTGAGGAGGCAGCCTTTGATGTGGGTGAGGTAATGTGACCATCTTTGTTTGCAATGTTAATCTGACATGGGGAATTGGCTGGCGCACCACTGACAGCATCCAAAACAGAAGATTCACAGAGTAACCATCCTTAACATGACCTGTGACCTGAACTGCAGTTGTCCTCTGTCATGTGCAGTCTCCTCATACCTCCGTGCACACTTTAATCATAGCTTCCTTCAAATCTGGCTGGTGATGTATCTCATCTCCGTGGTTATAATTTACTTCCTGGGGTGCAGGAAGAGAAGTGGGTGTGTTGTGAATGAGGGGTGTCAGGCATGGGGCCGCAGAGTCTGCTCGTAAAAGAGGTGTCTTTGATGTGCCCACTAAAATGTCATCTCGAATGGCCGCTGTCCAGTCTTTTCTGTCAGTTTAAGTTACTTGAGTCCGACATACTTCCGGAGACATGTTGTTTTGAACATGCAGTTGAAATAACCACTCTTTAAATACATAATCACAGTCAAACTTTTCAAAAATGAATACAGCAAAATTATTAGCCAACGTTTTGTCAGAGATGTAAAGGTTACACATCAAAGGAGTGTGACCCATTGAAAGGCCCTTGGTTTCTTATCAAAGGTGTAAAATTGTTTTATAAAACCTTGGCAGATATGATTAGCTTTTGCTACTCTCGACTGCTTTTAAGTTCGCTGAAATGTGTTAGTTCTCACACTTTGATATTGTCAATCATAAATGGAGCGAATTCAAGAATTGCATCATGTCGGCAGCCTGCGCAGATCCTTTGTAAAAACAGATTTACCTTGTTTGGCTGGAGTGAAAAGCAAAGATTAATTTGACATAGCTCTCTGTTTGTAGGTGCTGTAGGCAAATTGGCCACCATCTCCACTGCTGCCATAAATGGGACCGTCTCCAGTCAGCTTTGTTATGCTATATGATTATCCGGGATCTTTATTTCATGTGTGAAAGCTGATCCCCCTTTGAAGCCACAGCGCTGTGCTTCACTACCCCACATCAACGACCTCATTCTCCACTCCAGCTTGGCGTGTTACATTTTATTGCTCCGTGGCGCTTTGAATGAGGATGTTAAATGTTGCCAGAAATTGGATCCAAAATAAAAGAAAAAAAGACAAACCTGAATGGACTTTTTTTTAAAGCCCCTTTTATGCTGCTTTCTGCGATTTTGGTGGGATAGTCTCTGGAAAATATCCCATCTTATGTGCCATTTATGCTAAACCAGTAACTCAGGAAAAGGAAAAAAGAAAAATACCTGTAGCACATGGCTAATTTGCATAAATCAACAAAGTGTGATATAGGTGTGAGATGGTGTGCTGTGTGATTCTGACGGTATGAGAACCTTGTGGTCATGGTATGACAGTCTCTCAACAATATAACTGATAAAAGTGAACGTAGTAAAATGTTTGGGTTGTTATGATCGTTAAATAATGAGGCACAATAGAAAATTCAGACACAGTTGTTCCAATTACAGGAATATAATCACTTTTCGGTTTTCAAGCTATGGCTAATTTTTTACAAATACATTTATGTTTTTATTTTTATCACAAATATTATAATGGCACTTTTCATACCTTAAAAGCAGTTATTGTTTGTACACTGTGCCTTTTCACCAAACCAAGGTATAACTCAGGTAATATGTCTACCTTTCTCTGGTGATTATTAGTGTCTTTAGGTTCTGCAGAGTCATAATGGCCGTGTTGATTTAGCATAATACCAGAGCGAGGCAGCTTTTAGACTGAGGTGAGACTTTCGCAGGACAGGAATATCTGTTCTTTTTACATGCTGCCAGATTTACCTCATACTGTAGGACCGGCAGTGATCCAGATTTGAGTTTGGTTGCCTGGTCTTTTGAAACTGCCTCCTGTGTATCTCAGTTTACTCTTTGGAGTGGCGGAGAGGTTGAAGGGTATTTCCTCTCCCGAGACCTTCTGCTTGTAACATTACACCTATAAGCTAATTTGCAGGCCTCAAACTAATAAGAGAGTTTTGTTGTTTTACTGTTTAGGTTCTAACATGCTACACATACTGTATGTTTTCTGCATTGGTTAATCATAGAGTAGCAAAAAGTTAGAATCAGTCAAACCACCATTTTTTGTTTTTGTACAATTTTTAAAAGAACATTCTAAAATACGACAATGTACTGTTGCCACACATTTTTCTGTACACTTATTGAAAGGATAGCAAGGCGCAACAGAACAAGCTGTATCTGCATGGAAGAGAAACAAACTTAAGATAAAATAATCACTTCAAACTTAGTGCTGCATTTTACTTACTAAAGCCTGAACAGCTTTGATGTATGGTGAAACCTCAGCCAACTCCTGTTTTTAAAGCCGTGGGACAGAGGACATGTACTTGGAGTAACATAGCCACTATTTCCAATTTCTTTTGCCTTGTCTCCGTCACTCTGCCTGCCGCACCCAATTGACTAAATGGTCTTTTATGTGTGCAGCTCCTCATTCACGTTGGCACTACTGGTCTGAATGTTGCAGTGCTGTAGGTGTTTTCTTGCACCAGGCGACAGACAGAACAGGAGGCACCCAGCCACAGTCCTAATGAGATTCTTCCTGGGTTTTGATAGAGTGCCAGTAGTGCTACCATTGCTCCTGAGGCCTGCCTCCACTGAGAGCTGGCGCACAATCAAGGGGAGCTGTCGTCGGCCGCATAAATTGTCAGCCTGTGCGGTGGGTTATAGTGTTAGGCAGCAACAAGATCACGGCCTCTTTCAGACTTTCCTCCAGAGGATCTCAGGAGAGTCACCTCCGCCACACTTTCTCTGGACCTGCAGCACATGTCAGCAGACATGACAGGCATTTTTTAATGACTGGGATGGTTTTACCAGGTGTATCCTTGTTCATACATGCAGCCCCACCAGTGAACGTCAGAAAAGGTCCACAGGGTAGTGACAGGGTAGTAAGAATCTTTATGTTGTGCCACTGAGGTCGCTTTATTTTAAGAGCTAACTTTGTATAGCACTATACTGTATGTCTTTAGGACTATAAAGCCAAAGTAAACAGGCCTTGAGACCCGCTAGATTAATGTAGAAGAGAAGTTTTAATACAGTACAGTCCGAAAGTAAATCACTTTGTTTAAAGAGGACTTTAACTTTTAAGCACACAGAGGCTGTACTGTTCCTTGTCCTAGGGCCCTCAAGAAGCTCCAGGACTTAGCTGCAGTTCAAAGAAACATCCTTTATGGTTTTGTTACCTCACAACGTTTATTGTCATGTCTGGAATTTTTTTTTTGGTGCCCTCACCACAAACAGCACTGGATCGGATGGGCAACACCGATAGCTCTTTTCACACATGCACTGAGATCCAGACTGTACACCGTGACTACCCATGTGATCTGGATATGTGAACAAAACCCCCCAGTTTGCACACCCGCAGCCGATCCTGCATGGACCCTTGTAACGTTCTGGGTCTCTGTAAAATGGGAATGTTATCACTAGACGCCCCACTGATGACGCAACTAGCATAATTTGATAAAAAATCTTTTGCTAATTTAACAGAAAAAGTAATATTGTAGTTGATGTTGATATTTTACAAAGATATCGGTTGCTCACCTTATACCATACATATGTAGCTATCAAACAAACAAACAAACAAAAAATCATATTCATGCATAGTTTTTAAACTTACTTTAAATATTGGCTGCCAGGCATTGTATTTTATGATCAGCCTATACATGTTTTCTGAGGCCCTGCAAAAACAGAATTTCTATTTATCTTGATGTCTGTGAAGGTTCTCAGTCCTTTATCTTGATTTACAGAAATAATTTAATTTCCCCACTGGCCTTTTTAGGTCATATAAAATTGGGACATCTCTTTTACTGACCATAGCAACTCCCAAAGAAACCCCAGAGAACTAATATACAGCTCCCATCCATCACCTTAGGCAACAACTAATTACCACATTCCTCTGCCCCTTTTCTCATGTTCTTGACTAACCCTTCAATAATTTTGGATAGTTTATCAAAAATGCTCTCCATTCCTGCAGGAATGTTGATAGTGGCGTGAACTCTGTCGGAAGTGAGGGAAACTTTTATGTCACTGCTGTTAACAGCTTAAACTCCATTCTGAGCACGCAGAGCTGATATTAGCTTTGTGGGTCTACCTCAGTTGAAGTATATTCTAGCATTTTATTACATTCTGCAATGTCTTGCTATTTCCACTGTAACTTTATAGCACATTTTGATAAATACGCTAAAACTTTTAGAGTTTTAGAGTTTATAGAAGCAATTGCAGAATGAGAATTTACTTTTTCACCAACTTTATTGTCATTGTATTCATATGTCTGCTGACCCATAAATCATATCTAGCCCAGCTGAGAATCATTAAAACAAGCACAGGAGGCGTGCCGTGAGTCCAGGCCAGAATATGTGTGTGCTGACCTGTTCATACCATCAACAAACACAGGCTTATCCCTGATCCTGGCTTTGGGGGTATCAGTCTCTCAATCTGACAGCCCGCCGGCCCGTTACCCTGCACCCTGCCCGCTTCATTCTCCAAGTCAGGCCACCCACTGTGGAGTCCAACTGAGTGACTTTATCCTAGTCTACAATCATGTGTGTATGTTGTAAACACACATCTTCACACGTGTGTTTACAAAAAGGATTTTATGGTGAGTTTAATCATTAACTCGAGGCGGCAGTGGCTCAGTGGTAGAGCGGTCGTCCTTCAACCGGAAGGTAGTGGGTTCGATTCCCGCTCTCCCCACAATTCATACTGTCGTTGTGTCCTTGGGCAAGACACTTAACCCACCTTGCCTCGTATAAATGTGTAAGAATATTTAGTGAATGTATGTGGTGATGGTCAGAGAGGCCGTAGGTGCAAAATGGCTGCCACGTTTCTGTCAGTCTGCACCAGGGCATCTGTGGCTACAGTTGTAGCTTACCATCACCAGTGTGACTGTGTATGAATGAATAATGGACGCCCTGTAAGCGCTTTGAGTCCCTTCGGAGAAAAGCACAATATAAATCCAATCCATTATTATTAACTTTAATAGCTGTGTTTCTTCAAAGTGAAACTCACAATTGAGGAAAAAAATAAATGCTGATTAGAATTTCCATTATATTGTGGGAAGTGTCATCTGGAAATGCAAAGGACAGGCAGTAAGGGCAACGTCCATTTTGTTTTTTTCATTTTTTTTTCTTTTATTTATTTGACTGGGACAGTGCATGCTAATGAACATACATGAGACACAGCCACATGAATGTAAACATGTCAGATTTTAGCCGTGAGCTAATTTCCATTCGTTGTCCCAACATTCTCACACATTCATACACCAGGGCAACAATCACACGTATTCATGCACCAGTGCTTCCAGTGCTTCACTGGAGGCAAGGAGGGTTAAGTGTCTTGTCCAAGGACACAACGACAGTGTGAACTGTGGGGAGTGCAGGAATAGAACCGCCCACCTTCTGGTTGAAGGACAATCGCTCTACCACTGCGCCCCTACCTACATTATTACATTAAATTTAGATTTTGCTGTCTGTTAAACCTGTTCTTGTTTCTAGACCTTCATTGAATGTGTGTAGTATTTTGCAACTTGGGAAGTGTGCATGTATATCCGTTTGTCAGCTCGTGAGTAATGTTTTTTGGTCCACATGACTTTAATGCCCCTTGGACACCTGAGCCCAACTTTTCCATAGTGAAGCCAAGACTCACATGTCCCTCCAGTCGCTGTGGTATGCACTAACAGAAAGAGCTGCTTGCCAGTAGGCCCGGGGTGAAAATAATCCAGGATAAAAACAAGCGTATCTTTGAGAATGACCATAGACAGCCACAGAAATAGCCCTACAACCAAGCCTCTTTCTCAGAACTCACTGTAGCACAGACAGCCGTGATTTAGATACTTCTTTCATAGCTCCAAATCTTTCTGCCAGTTTGTCTCAGTCCTGCAATTATACTCAATTTAAATGTCCAACTTCGGTGCACAGTTGTCAATCTTCTACCATATATAGAAATGCTATAATTTCAATTTATGTGCATCAGTCACTGTGGGATGGCAGCGATGGGGATTTGCATTGTTAAAATTGTTTGTTTTTATTTGACAACAGAATGTTTATGGCTTAAACAAATTATATATTTCTTAATTTCTCTTTGTAGGACTCTATGGAAGCATGTGCAGAAGGGATTGGCAATGAACACTACCGCTTAGAAGGTAAGGGATTTATATTGTCTATTTTCTAGTTTTCAGCTTTGTTGTTTGTTTGATTTAAAATAAAATAAAAACACATTGCAAGAAAACAAATCCATCACTAATAAAGTGCTTTCCACACACATTTTCTCTAAGTTCCAACAATCCACTGTCTTTACCTCTCGTCATATTTCTCCTCCCATCCCCCCTAGAGCTGTGCATAGCGCCTCCTTCCCCCTTGTTTTATATCCCTGATGTGATCCTGGATTAGGAGCTTCACAAGGAGAAAGTTTCTCCCTTTCTTTTAAAGGCAGTCAGGAGTTGCTTTCAATCTAGTGTTAAATGAGACCAGGACAAAAGTGGGGAAATGCAAAAAAATCCAAACAAACAAACAAACAAAGAAAAAAAACAACTTTGAAATCTGTCCTGGATAAAAACTGGATTAATGAACAGAAAAAAGAATGACACATTTAATAAATGATTGCATTATTATTCCTCATTTAGGGCAGGACTGAGACTGAGGTTGTCCTCCCTCTAAGACAAATGAGCCTCATTAAAAATAGGGCTGCACTGTTTATTTTCTGTGATTAACAGCACAATGTCTAGATTATACAGATATTGCACATTTTTACATTTATATCAAAGACTAGAGTAGATTTTATTTAAAATATAGAACACTGATAAAATGTAGCCCAAGTTAAACAAAATCTAAACCACTTACAATGTTTATTAATTTCATTGTTAACATTATAGGAAATGCAATAGCTAAAACACAAACAGAGAAGGGAATGACAGGACTATCACACTTGAAAGCCTTCTCTCCTCTGGGTTTAGGAGGAACCTTCAAAGAACATTTTCTGCGGATTAAAAAGAACTGGGGCTCTATGATGAAAGCGTCCTTAGGATATTTTACATCAATACAGCAAGCATGCAAAAAGAAAGGCTTACACAAGCTTTTTATTCACTGCTTTAAAGTGTTCTTTAACAGTCCAGGGCTGCAAGAAATGGGTAAATGCCTTGCTCATGAGCCCCTTATGGTTGTCTCTGTGGGAAGTTTGGAATAAAAGTTCTTTAGTCTTTTCCAGTTCATTTCTAAATCACCTGATAGTTGCCACTTCTAAGCTGTCGGATGTAGATTTGCGGGCAAACAGATCATGTTCGGTGTAATACAGTAGCCTGGCTAAGCTGGCTGTGATTGCTCACAGTGTGTGGCAGACTTCTGACTCACCGACGCATCAGTGTGTGTTCAAGTGGCTGCACGTGTGTGTAGCAGTGCAGCTGGAACGGGACTGCCATCACGGTGCCAGCCTGGACTGCCCTCGTCTTGCCCCTCAGATCTGATATGCAGCCAATCCTCTGGCGGCTGCTTCTCTCATAAAGAGACGGCTTATGTCTGTGTTGGGGTTAGAGAGGGAGGAGGGTGTTAGCAGATTACTGTTACTCCTCCCGGCATTTCATTAGCTCCCAGATAAGCATCTCCCACCATATTGAGCCTGCTACGGAACAGATTTGCCCTCACACACAATGTTTCCTTTGAGCACCTCAGATGATCAAACAGCAGGACCCCAAATGCTGCTCCTCTCCAAAAAGTTGGTAAAAGCTCCCTGGGATGATGCCTTTCATTTCTGGCATTTCCCCTTCCCAGAGATGAGACAGGTCTGCTTTGATCTGTTTTGGATCAAGAGGAAAGAAATGGGGCTGTTGTGTCTGCTCTGTTGGCGAGCAAACAAACAGTGTTTCAGATTTGACTTGGCTTAATTAATTAGTGATTCTGTTTTACAGACGGTCTGATCCTCTTCCAAATGGTTTGAAAATGGAACTTCAAAGTGTGGCAGGAAGAGAGGGGGGCGAGAGGGGTGTGTGGTTGTGTGTGTAGAGGACTCTGATTTGATGTGGCAGTTTGTTCGGATGATCATGCAAAGCTAAATGACCAGAGGTGTAACTCACTGATGCTTTCAAAGGGGTGCACATTTCTTCCAAATCTCAGTTACATGTCGTGTCTGATGTGTGAATCAAACACTGGTCTACAAAGCTGAGAATATTATATATTTATATAATTATATATTACATATATACAGTATATATCCTGTCTGTATATTCTGTTTCAATGTAAAAAAAATCCAGCTTTCCAATAACATTAGATGAACAATATTCGGTTTTAGGAGAAATGCTCATTGAGCAGTGAGGTCTTCTTCTGTCTGTCAGTGTGTGGCTAACACACAACTTGGAAAAGACTATGCACATGACATATTTAACAACCCTCAAGGACATCATTTAAGTCTGTCTGAATGGTAATATACGGTAAATGTCAAGCCTTAACATTGAGCTCTGCTGCAGTGAGCTGGGGACTCAGGGGCCTCCTATAGGCCTTTTGATGTTCCTTTTCTCACCCATTTATATTCAAATACCACAGAAGGCTCTCATGTTTAAGACATGTTATCCCTTTTCAGTTTCATGTCAGACATTTCTTCTCAACCACCCACCCACTGGGACTGTCTACACTTAAGCTGCAAGACATACTCTACTCATAACATACAGTTTTCTTGGCTCCTTGGGGTGTTTTGGAGCATTTGCTTGACATTGTTTTATTATTTTAGCCACATTACATGTCAACCAAGATATTCTGTAACAATTTGTAATAGTGTATGCGTAAAGTAAACTTTTTTCTGGCGTACAAAATTATTACTTTAGTAAGTGTGTAATAATATAAAATACAAGATTACTCTGCAGACAGTAAGACAAAAAAGTTTGCTGTGTAGATTTCCTTCCAACCAGGAGCACTTGAATGTGTAACACATCTTAATTGTGGCTGCCAAACTCGGAGGAAGTAACTTAGAAGGAACACATGAAGGCAACGGCATATCCTCAGGTTATGACTGCACCCAACGTTTCCATCCTCAGGCTGTCTCTTTTATCTGTGTGTGTCGCTGCAGTGGCTTTACCTCCGGAGAAGACAGACAGTTGCTGTGTGGAGGGAAAGATGCTCGAGAGGGACAGCCAATCTCCCGCAGGGCCACAGAAACAGCTCCAGTTTGAAGTGAGTGTCAACGCTCAACACAGTGTTTATTGCTTCCCCTCTGGAAGAAACTAGGGCAATAGCAGGACTACACATATATTCACAGTGTATTTTTTGATAGATTTCTGTTGCTGTTTCTAGGAGCTGGAGTGTGCGGTGTCTGTGGAGGAAGATAACAGACAGGAGTGGACCTTTACCCTCTATGACTTTGACAACAACGGCAAAGTTACCAGAGAGGTACTTATTTTCACTGTCAGTTTGTACATACGACATGTGGCTAGAAAAGTATGGCTGATTGAATCAACATTGCGTAGCTTGAATCTGCCTGCTATGGATCTGAGAGAACATTATTTTCTGGGTGGCTACTTGTGCCAAATTTGTCATTTCCTTTGTCTGTACGTCTCATAAAGTTTAAAATGTCTTGTAGAACATGTTTGTCATGTGGTTCTATATTATTTAGTTAGTTTATTTTTATGATTTGTCAGTGTAAATTGATAACTAAACTTTAGTGCATTGGTATAAAAGCATGTACTTCAACTGTCCCTGCTTACTCTGATAACAAATGTTTAAGAAAGAATTTTTGAAAAAGTCTACAGCCGTCACTGTTGTAACATGACTGGTATCAGGCCTGACATCTCAGTCATGTTCCTCTGCTTCTGCCGTAGCTTTTCTTTTCATAAAATCATAACTTGGCATCACACTCTGTCTGATCACTTCACTACGAGTGTCAAACTAAAGCAACTGAGATCAGTGTATCTCCCTGTTCACTGTATGTCACTTCGTAAGAAACTCTTTGATAGCCTTGAATGTTAAGGTACAGAGGTTTAACACACATGTGTCAAAGTATCTGTGATGTATATGGTGTAACATGTATAGCATGTTCTTGTAGGATATCACCAGCCTGCTTCATACCATCTACGAAGTGGTGGACGCCTCTGTTAACCACTCTCCTGGCAGCAGTAAGACACTAAGGGTCAAGCTCTCTGTAGCTCCTGACTCCAGCCAGCGATGGAAAAGCTGTACGCAAGGTTCGTCAACTCTAACTATTACTAAATCGTAGATGGAGGTGTAGGGGCAGAAAGGGCATTTTGGGGTCCCCTTGTGCAGCATGCTGTCAGCTTACCCAGAGATGGGTTTGTTGTCATGTTGAAAGGCGGCTGCTTCAGGCCTGTCACAGCTTTGTTCCTTGCAGTCTCTGCATCGCTCCATCTCTCCCACTCAATGGGGTTCATTTTTAATGATGGGGGGAGTGACAGAGCCAAGAGAGCTCCCCCTCCCCCCAACCCCAGCTCCTTCAAATACTCTGAAAGAAACCTTAAGAGTTGTGTTGACTCCTTTTGATAACCACAGCCATTTTTTCAAATGTTATCTTTTTTTCTCCCCCCCCCTCCTTAAAGCTGCAGGGAAGATATAGCTACGTTCAACTTAACTTTTCTCAGTGACGACTTGGTAAACAAGAGTCAGGGAGAAATAACTCAAAAAGTATATATTCGTGTGTTTGCGTCCTATTGTTTTAGCTATAAATATCTGTCGAGATATTCAAACAGAACCAGCTTTGAATCTTTTGCTGCTTGCCTTCATGCTAATTTCAAACTGCATCAGAAGTTGCGTCCTTAATAAACTATTTCTGAAGCCTGTGTTCTTTATTCCATGCTCTATGAGAGACCGGGAGTTGAAAATAGAATAAATGAAGCATTGTTTTTTCTTTTCTATAGATCTTCAAAGTAAAATCCCAAAACAAAGGTTGCTTTCTTCCAAGGCCTGTGTGACTGTTGTCGTGGTATGTGTGTGTGTGTGTGTGTGTGTGTGTGTGTGTGTGTGTGTGTGTGTGTGTGTGTGTGTGTGTGCACTTGGCTGTGTTGTGTAGCTCTCTTTGATAATAGCCTCCTGTCTTTCGCACAAACAGACATGTCCCACCCCAGAGAGAAAAATGACAAGTGCATAGAAGACCCCAAGAGTGCAGACAAAAAGACTCGAGCACTACTAAGGTAAATTTACCTCCTTTTAATGCTGGTGAGGGACAATTCCCATTCAAAGTTGCAGTTACAATTGGGTTATTTTTACCTCCCTTTACTGTGTCAAGAAGGTATATCTTTGGGCGAGAGAGTCAGACCTCTTATTTCCTTATTTTAAAGCCCCATTTTGATGTTCAAACCTGTGATTTTCCAGTCACAATCTTACTTCCCCAACCATTACTCTCCAGCTGCTTGATCATAAAGAACACTTGCTTTACTTTCACTATACTAAACTTGACTGGCCCAAATGACTGGCTAATGAGAGGTGCCTGTTGTGTCCGCAGGCGCCACCACAGTGACCACCACACCCAGCCGGGCTGCCAGCGCCACTGCGTGGACGAGAACCTGGAACGCAGGAACCACTATTTGGATCTGGCAGGCATTGAAAACTACACATCTCGCTTTGGAGCTGGTGAGTGGAGAGAGGCCAGAGGTGTATAGAAGCTGGAGTGGAGAGTTAAAGTCTGCCTGGTATACTTTGAAGCTCCATCCACGGGTCCTCATTACTGCAGCTCCTGCTTAGAGCCATTAGGTGGGACTACCGGCCCACTGTGCTCCTTGCCAGTACAAACATCTGGGCCTCGGCAAACAATACAGCAAATGTTCAAGGCTTGAGCCTGTCAGAATACAGCCAGATTTGAAGTGTAATATAAGGTCCAATAAGTGGCAGCCTTGATGTGATGGTCAGTGATGGCATCTGATTATTTTATGACTGACAGTGCTGACAGAGCTCTCGGCTACATCACATTATGTCAATATTATCTGTTCTACAACAGAGCCTGAAATAGACTCAGAATCATGTTTTACTAAGCTGCCACAAAGTAATCTATGCTCCCGACTACATTGTTTATGTAAAACACAAGTTCAAACATTTTGAATGATGCATTTATTATTTTTTTGTCTTTCTCAATGTGAAAAATTATTTGATTAGTGTAACATTTCCAAATACTGTTGTCTTCCTCACAGTTCCTGCAGCAGAGACAACCAAGGCTGAGCCTCAGACGCGCTCATCGAACCAGACTCGCTCCCGTTCTCATGAACCTGAAAACGGACAATCTCACTCCCACCATCGCCGCTTGCAGACTGTTGTGGAAACCCCTGTTGGCCTTCATGCTGTCCGGTTGCGAGTCCAAGATTCAGGAAAACACGGAATCCGCTCTCCTAAGACTCACAGCCGGACACCACCTGCACAGAGCAGCAGCAGAGTGATCAGAAGCCGAGGCATCCCCGCTCCCCCTGCACTGCCCAGCCAAATGCCCCCCCACCAGTCTACAGCACCCTACCGTAAGCTCAAGCAGAGGTCCAAGGAGAGCCAAGGCTATCGAGCTTCAGGACCCGTGTCCACTTCAGGACCTGTGCTGGAGAAGGAACAGGTACGGGACCTTCCAAGTGTGCTGCTTTATGACGGAGCACTGGCACAAGTTGTGCAGCGACATGAGCACCACCACCACCATGAACACCATCACCACTACCACCACTTCTACCAGTCCTGAAGAACCCAGGCTCATAAGTCCAGATGGCCCAGTGGACATTGGCTGCAGTTATCCTCCTCTGGAAACCACACTGGGGTCAGCAGATATAAGGAGGAGAGGACAGTCAGTGGGAACTCAGGACAAAAAGTGTTGTAAGGAAGTGGTTCAGACATAGCAGGATCATTCAGCAGGACCACGATCCAGAATCACAGCTGTGGCTTCAGAGAGCACACAGAAGAACTAATTTATTCAACAAGTTTTAAGTTCCTCTCTCCTTGACTTTGTATTCTCCAACAAATAAACTCTCCAAACCAGCACCACATACTTGTAGACCACTTAGCCACTTGGTGTAAGGAGATGAGAGAAGACAATGAACATATATGAAGGATAGTGATGGGAGAGCAGGGCATAGCGTGTATATGTGTTTGTGTGTAATTCTGTGTGCCTGTGGGTGTCACGACACTGGTGTATGTGGAGAACCACTTGAAGTAAGCTCATGGATGTGTGAGTATTTGAAAATGAAGATTAACATTTGAACATGCAATATCCCCTATGGCAAAAATGAGAAGGAACCTGCTGAAAAATAAAAAGAAGAGATCCCAAATTTGCTGCTACCTCTAAGTTTATCCTAATTGTTGTTCTGTTGACATTAGTAAAGCCTTTGGTTATTTTGAAAATACTTTAAGTTTTTTGGAACAAAAGTAGTCATGTCACAGGTGTGAAGAAAAACTTAACATTTACTGTACATAAGGTATATATTATTAGCAATTTTATAAGCTTTATTGATAATGTGATATCTTTGTATACACTTTATAAAGCTATTATACTTGTCCTCGATGACCACTAGATTTGACTGTATTAGCATCCCATAAACCCTTTCTGCTTGTTATAATCTCTGTACTGGCTTTCTTACAAAGTGATTGGACTTTTATCTGATATTAATTGTAGAATCCCTTACTCTAAACAGTACAAAGAAAACATTGTCAATACTTGTCATAACTTTTTAAGATTATGTGAGTGGGCCAGGGCTTTTCCTTCTGTTCTTGTGTCATCCTTATGTCTCCAGTTGTCTGTAGGCCTTTAACTGTGCTGCCATGTGTCTCCAGTGCTTAGCCAACAAGGATCGGTATGTGGCTAGGTGAGGCAAGGGTTTTATTCAGCTGTCTCATTCCTCTGGTGCTGGATGACACTACGACTGGCCTGCAGTTTCTACTAGGGTCATAAATCCACACTGCTGCTCTCCTGGCAGGGTCCATTTCCCAGGAATGTCTGCTCATCCTATCCCATGATGCTCTACATGTACTGTAGATATTTGATATTATCCCTGATATTTCATCTTAGCACATCCCAGGATTTTTTTTTTTTTTAAGAAGTGCCTTGTTCATGAAAAGGTCTTTTATTCTAAGGCGTTAACATAGCACACACCATTAACATTAATCATGCTATCATCCACTGTCCAAATGTAGGAAGTTAAAATCTTCTAAGTGTGCATTTTTTGGATGGGATGAGCAGGATTCTTGTGTATGCATGTAACATAGGCCGAGGGGGGCCTAGCTTCATAACCTCACAGTGCTTTGCCTAATAACACTTTACTATTTGTCAATAATCACCAGAAATAGTGTTGACCAGGATTGTGCAGTGTCTAATGTGGCAAAGGCATTTGAGCTGGAGACTACTCCATCCAGTAGAGTGGCCCAACTGCAAGCAGTGGGCATAAATCTTAAACACTTGGCCAAACCCTCAGTTGAGTTGTATGTTAAACCCTCACAGTTGTTTGGAACACATACCTTCACTACAGTAAACTGTCAGACTATCAGGACGCTTCACTTTCTGTCATTTCTTTTGTCATTCTAAATGTACCAGAAGATTTTATTTAATCATTTTTTTACACCAGAACACTAAAATGCTTTCTTTTAAAAGGAAATATATTTCTTTTCTCTTTTTTTAGACATCTATAGATCTTCTGCTCCTTTCATGTTGAATAGGATTTTTTTTTAGTATTTATGCATTGCACCACTAATTTGCTTTGTAAAGTTCATGAGGCAACAAACATGATATTAATACAGCAAAAGGGTTTAACAATTATTATGTAGAAAGAATTTAGGGTTTATTTATTATTAATAAATAATAATAGGTAACTCCACCGAGCACCACAGCAGTTTCACTTAATGCAGTGAAGTTTATTTCTCTGAAACTGGTTTTCCTCTTTCCACACAGACACACTTGATGTTTGTTGTAAAACAATCTTGTTTAGTGCTACCATCCATTTTTTTCACCCAGGACTGTTTAGTTTATATTGATGGTATTTGATTAATTGCTTTATTTATTGAATAGCAAATCTGTGCCAAGGGAAATGCCCTTTTATTAAAGGATAAACCTGTTCCTTATAAACAAAACAAGTTGTTATTTTTGCATTCATTTTAGTTACTCCTGTATAAACCATGTCATTTATTGTTAGTCAGTTTAAATTGCCTTATAAACATTATTGCTACATAAGTTTACATAAGGATTACTAGCTACTGCACATACTGTACTGCTCCACACAAGCATCTTGTCTTGATGTTTGCTTTCAAAGACCCAAAACCCATAACAACATAAGTGAACCTAAGAAACAATTATTACAAGACACAATGGAAAATAAAAGTGCTACAGCTTATAATGTCGCTATAGCACTGCATAAACCATATGAACCTTTTGTAGCTCATGGTTGAAGACCTCATATATTGAAGAACTAAAGCTTTTTTTGAAAGAGATATTGAGATATGAAGTTATTTACAGGCACCGTTCACATCTACAGTGACCTGCTTGACCCAAAGCACCACAGAGAAAGAATCTGGCATGTGTCATCATGTGTCTACACTTATAGTAGTGTGCTTACACAAGGAGTACATGTAAGTTACACAGCACAAGGAACATAGTGTGTGAATTTATGAATGTGTTTGAAGTGAAAAAGACCATCGAAATGCTATGTTGTTGGATAGTATATGACCATATTATTTACACAATTTTACATTTGGGCATTTTAAGTAACATATGCTCTTCCTGTTAGACACTTGAATGGATGGAAAATGCACGTGTGAAAAAGTAGTGTTTAAATCCTAGCGAGTGTAATGGCCACTGTGTCTTCATTATGGTTTCATGGAGTTTCAGGAGTTCCTAAATCTGGCTGACCACAGCTGCTCCCCATGCCATGCCCTCTACATGCACACTCACTTTCATGTGCGGCTTAGCAGCTTATCTCTGGGCAGAGCCAACAGAGAGAGTCTGCTGTTGGTAACGTAATATGCTTTCCTCTCACGAACATGCCTATTTGAACTAATATCATCATTACAAATGTTTTTTTCTTGCCTAACACAGCTTACCAAGCCATTACTACCACTGCTTCACACTTATCTGGCATTCAGAGCATCGGTTCTTCTTACCGAAGGTGTAAAGCAAGTTTAAAACACATTCAATATTCTTGTTTGCTGGTTATATTGATATAATCTGACAGTTATCAAATTGGTCTTCCATTTCCTGGCAATAAACAGCATGGTTTATAGCCCCTTTGATGATCAAGGCCAGTTTTTAACACATAAATGTCTTTAATAAGGAGACTTGCAAGAATAAAGATGGCTTAGTTACTACTACTTTTAACAATTTTTTTCCAGTTAATTAATGAACATGTCATATTAGCTCTTTCAAAGTTTTAGAAATATAAAGAATAACAGCAAGTACCCACAGTAAAACCTTGATTTTGCCCTTTTGAAAATCCACTGCAATGTGTAAAAATGTGTTGAATTATGTCAACTTGAAGAATTGGACTACATGGTGCTTATGTCTCGAATAGAAACCCAAACCCTACTTCTGGAAGTGGTCTCTGCTCTACACACAAGCCATACAGTCGAATGGGCCACTATTTGCTCACTGCACTAAAACTTTTTTGACATTTTTTTTCTCTCTTTGCTGCGACTTTGATCTGCATTCCTTTCAACTCTTCACATACAGTATATTGGTAATAGCCTCGGTGTTCATGGAGATTTTCTTCTGCAGTGCAAAGTAACGGTTCAGATAATGCATTCACGCCTTTGAAATAACACTGTGTCCCTTCCTCTCATCTAGAAGCTCAATCTTAGCAGCTTGGGACTTTTCATATGGTAAACGCTGAGGTGCACCACTTTAAAAGAAAGTTTTCCACTGAGTTCCACTTGACACTTGCTTACTACACAATATTGTATGTATTGCCATGCCATGATAGATGATGATTGCCATATCCTCTAAGGGTCTGTACCCTGGCCTGTAAACCACAAAGAAACCTGGTGACACACATACATGATTTATCTACGCATCCTTTTACAATTTTAAAACTTGAATTAAACAAAGATGCAATATAAAGCACTGTACATCTACAGATAATTGGTGTATGGGGTTTAAATCTCAGCGGTAATATATAAACTGGTACTTAGGCGCTACAGTGATTATTTATAGATGAATACAACTGTCGGCAATTACACCAAGCAATTAGTTTCCTAGTCATTCAGTGGGAAACATTAGAACTTACACTAAAGAACAAAAGTCAGGCATTCAAGATATACTCTCACAGCAATGTTACTGAGAACATTCATCTACCACCAGCAATGAGAACATCCCTTTGTTATTTTAAATGAAGTTTGTAATAAAGATATGAGGAGTGTTGTTACTATGACAGAGAACAGTTCAAGGTTCACCACCAGTGACAAACTTTTAAGCTGGATTTCAATTTGTATGAAGTGGATGGAAATAAGGATCAGTATCAGGTTTTTCTATCCACAATAATCGATTTGATAAACGTGTTAAAGGGAGAGCAGTATATTTACAACAGCTGGCTGCAGACTTTTAAAAAATAAATGTTTTTTTTACATTTAAATGCATGTTAAAGTGGAAAAGGGGAAACAAATTTCTGTGTGCGTTGCCACCAGAAAAATGGCAAACGATACTGACTTAAATCTGTGGAAATGAGAAGCTGCCATAATATGTTCTGTGTGCTTTGTTTCCAGCAGATACACAGGGAGCTTTGAAGTGTCGATTGGCGCAGCAGGGTGCAAGCTGCCGTGAAAGCAAGATGCTAAATGCTAGGGATGAGCAGGACATGAGGTAGTCTATTACCAACACAGGAGCAAAGAGAGGGAAAGAAGGCAAATCCAATGATAATGTACATCTGTTCCAGTGAAAATATGAGCTTTGAACATTTTTTTTCATGTGGGATAAGTGGATCCTTTTTCTTACAGGATCTCAGAACTTCAAAGCAGATTGGCTTTGGATAATGCAAATTATCCGAATATGACGGTTTGTGCCTAGTCAAGAGCATGAAAAGAAAAAGGGGAAGGGAATTAAAACTAATTGGCATGGCGGCCTTTTATGTGGGGAAAGAAGGGCAAAAATAAAACACTTCAATTATTGTCAAGTTCATTCGATTAGAAAACAGTGCTGAAGTTCAGAGTGACTGGCCCAGTGGCCATTCACTCAAAAGGTCACCTTACTGTTGGCATTTTGTCCTGTTATATCTGATGGAGGTATAATCAGCCGATTTAACCCAGTCCGTGATCAATCAAGGCAGTGGAGTAAGAAAGGCTTTGGCTCAGCTGTCTCTGTGAGCTGGATAAACCGCAAAGAAAAACATGGGCATTGTTGAATGGTCTTGGAAACACTGCAAGTAACAGCCAGGGCCTTGTACTATTTCTCATGAACCCTAAGATTAATGACAGGACAGCAAACAACAGAAGCCCAATTTATGTTCGAGAGACATTCTTCATTTTAGTCAAGACCAACATCCATCCATTTATCCCTGCCTCAAATCAGGACAAAGTCGGGCTGTTAGTAACTACATTTGTCTGAAACTAGACAAAAGGAATCTGTCATCTACTGAAAGTCAAAAAATAAGAACAAGATGCTGTGTTTAAAGAGCAGACACACGAGCTGGTTTCTTTTTCCTATGAGCTCAACATAGAGCCTTTGACTAAAGTCTTATACACAGTCCACACAGTAAAAATGGATGAGCCCCTGTATCTCAGTGTCCCCTGGGAAGTTCTCTGGACACATGCGACCCTGTGTGCAGTGGAATGACTGATGGTTTCATTATATACCCCTTTCACCATGATGAACTATACTGTAGCCCCACTGACTTACTTACACACCCACACCTTAAATATTGTAACAGAGACAGGCTCACATTGTATTGTTGGTATTTTTAGGTGACTTTAAAGTGACATTTGTGCACCTTTTACTTTCACTGTATATTCTGGCAAAAATTTTAAAAATGCTAAAAGTTTATTAACTTTGGCTTTAATAATAAAATAACAAACATGTATGCTAAGAAACATGGGCTTCTACAGTATGTAATATAATAGAAAGTGTTTTGCAGGTTTTAATGTAGAAAATGAAATGCCCCCCTTCAGGCTTGCTGTCCGCTACTCGACACAACACAGACCTTATGCCACTTGAAATAAAACACATTTCAACTTGAAAAACTGATGCTGATGCCTTTGAACTTCTTGACATAAAAAAAGAAACGGTAATGGTAAAAGAACAATTTCCACAATAGCTTTATGTCACTACTAGCTTTTGAGTAGCTGCTCCTCCACTTAATTTGGCAAAAAGCACAATTCAACCCCTGCAAATGTGTCTGGACTTTTGGAGAGCTATCTCAGACTTTGGGAAAGAGCAGATGAATAAAACAAGGCACCAGAAAGTTGCATTGGTTTTTAGTAGATCATTGGAGCTCTTTCTTTTTGCAGCATCAAAGGCAGCGGCGGCTCTTTGATGTGGCAGCATGCTGTTTAAGGTACAGAGTAAATGGAGAGATGTCAAGCTGCAAGGTGCCTCTGTAGTTTACGATGAGTGCTGCAGAGAGCTGCAGATGAAAGGTGCAAACAGAGTTTGATAATGAATGTCCAACAAGTAGGACCCATTTCAGACAGTGCGCACACAGTAGGGGGGCTGCGCTAACCTTGAGAGCAGCACCCAAACCTCAGGCACACCACCAGATGCCTTTTACAAGACGCTCCCAAAAACAGCCAACTCTCACCTGTGAGCTTTAATCTTCCTGACAATTAAATCCTGACTGATGTACGCACCTCACACATGTGGACAACCGCAGTCGAGCACACACTGCCCACTCCTGCTGAAAGAGTTGTTATTAACTTTTACAATTAAATAAATACATCTGTGTCTGGCTTAGAATAGCTCATCCTAAACTTAATATACAGTAGGTAGTATAGTTTATTGACCTGACATGTCTATTGTCACTTACACATGAGACGTGTGTGACTTTAGATGTGTCAGCTCAATTAGAACATCCAGACACCAAAGCCCACATACTGACCAGTCTCCTTGTCTTACAGAAATGCTATATTTTAAGTGGTTAATGTGCAACACATGTCCTGAATGATCTCTGGTGATAATGTTGCTGCTGAACTACATCCAGCAGACAATAATCTCTCAGCAACAATGTTTATGGAAGAAAAGGTTAAAGTAAAAGCATCTGGACTCAGTTTTCAAGGTAAAGGTGCTTCGTCTCTTCTCCAAGAGCCTTAATCAATTCTGAGATCAACTGGTAAGAGAGAAGAGCTTATATCTCTGGAGGGAGGGGTTTGACCTGAAACTAAACCTGATGGGACCAGGATGTTCTGGTCTCATAGTTGTTAGCTATGAAAGGACAGTAACTTCTGATGTGAGAGTGGTTAAAGACTCAGGAGAGTCGTTAATGGCACTGTTTCATTCAGGTGTTGTTGTTGTTCTAGAGTGAAACCGCTCTGATTTAGGTTTCAAAACACTGTTGTAAATAGAGGGCAACATGAATCTGAGGCCACCTCCTGCAGACTCAGGTCCAATGACTCACCTGAGCCTTTAACAACTCTCACATCAAGAGTCACCCTAAAAAGACTGGTCCCATCAGGTTTATTTTCAGATTAAATCCCTTCCTCTACAGATATAAGCTCAGCTCTATTACCAGTTGATCTCAGAATGGATAAAGTCTCTGAACACAAGACAAAACGTCTTCACCTTGAAAACTGAGTCCAGATGCTTTTGCTTTAACTTTTTCCTCAAGATGACCTGGATGACCGAGAACCTCCACAGAGATGTTTATAGAGTTAATTTGCAAATCGTAAACTCCTCTACACTTTATGTGTAGCTAATGCAGACATGAATCATCTTAATGATCAACAGACATTTTCTCATGGTCATAATGTTATGTGTGTGGAACATTGGACTGGAGCAAAGGGACGGACTGTTAAAAGTAATTTAACTCAGTAATTTGTGTAACTCCTTAACTGTTATGCTTACACCCAACTTTGGGGTTTACACAGAATAGAGAGGATAAGAGGTGGTGATTGGTTAGTGGGTGTTCTGTGATTCTGAGATCACCACATGTTCTTTGGGTCTCACTAGAGAAAGAATGAATGTCCATTAGATGACTGTTCATCTGACCAAACGTCTGAAGGGCTGTGTGAGGCCTATGATACATAACCTTCATATCCAAGTCAGAGTGACTTTGACCTTCACAATTTTCAAAAGTGGTAAAAATAAAATGTCTGAAATATCTAGATATACAAGCTCGTAAAGTTGACAAAAAGTTACGAAGCCTTTAACAGAAAGTAGCTAAAGTATTTGGGAATGTCTTTAGGGATTGTGTATGTGTTTTTATATTGACAATATCTTACCTTCTTTTTATCTTTCATAACTTTTGCGGGACCCCCTGTTGTGATTTGGATGACAGAACTCCACATTGGAGCCATGGATGCCTGACAGAACACTGTGGTACTCTGCAATATACTAGACACAAAAGTAGGGAACCAAAACTTGAACTTTCTGACTTGATATTATGACTCTTTATTTTATCTTTGTTGATAAAAAGTTATAATTATGACTTTTATTATCCTAATTATAAGATTAAAGTAACAATTATGAGATAAAAAGGAATAATTGTGAGACAGAAAGTTATAATTAAGACTTTTAATCTCATAATTATGAGTTTGAACGTTATAATTATAAGATAATGAGTCATAATTATGAGTTTGAAAGTCCTTATTATAACTTCCTGTGGGGATTTTATTTTTGATTGAAGATATGAATGTTTTGATCAGAAAGATATATATATATATATATATATATACATATTATTATTTTTTTTATATTTTTTAAAATTTGGTAAAGTGTAAGTAGGGGAGAGCGGCATTGCTAATGACTCAAATAAGAAATGAGCTGTGGCAATGCTATTCATTCATCTACAAGAATCGCATTTCATGGCAAAAAAAGTTATTTTTTTTATTGTCAAAATTTTTCAAACTGTCTGAACTGTTCATGTGATGAAATGTTAACCCATCATCATTTTAAACAGCATTGTCTTAGCTACTAACGCGTAACTAGCATGTGTCAAATCTAAGAAGTTAAGCATAGCTGTTTTTTTTACTACTGCTGCCTGTGTAGGGATTGATAAGCATTGATGGAACTGTCCCTACAGCAAAATGAATGTTAAAGCTTTTCTACATTAATAAACAACATATTTTATTAGGCATGCTTAGTTCAGTTTGTCCTTTCTGTGCTCAGTTTGTCCTCTCTGGGCACTAGTGTGGAATTAATAAAATGAGTATGAAAATAATACAACCAAACCCCCTCATATGGGTTCTACAGACCTCCCAGTTAATTATTTTTTTAAGATAGAGAAAAGCACAATGCAATGTATTATTTTAATGTCATTATGCACTTTAACTAAAGAAAGACATTTGTCATTTTTCATCCTTGTCACTCGGCATAGTTTATATACGGTTAATTTAAAACTAGTAACAACTTGTCTGTTCACAAATAAACAGAAGATGCAAAATTATGTCTAAAAACAATTTTATTAATCTATTTAAATTAAATTAACAACTGTCCCCTCCTGTGGGGTCAGTTCCGTTTCTATCTATTTAAGTCCAAATTGTAAGTATAATATAATATGTACACGTGTTACAAAAGTGTGGCTAGACAACAGAGGTGTGGCTGTAATGTATTAAATGTTTGTCTTTCCAAACACTAACAGTCTCAAAGAAATAAATAAAAAAATGCAGAAAGTGTACTTTCAAACCTTTCAAAGACGCGCGTATGCAATGGCTCCATCGTGTGGTTGCATGGTAACATTGCATATATAAGAATTTTTGCATAAATATATATATATATTTTTTTTTTAAGCGAATGGTGTTTCTGCTTTGACAACTTTACGTACAAAGTTGTCATTAAGCAAGTAAAGTTAAAATGATAAGTGCATAAAGGCTTGTAATTTGCTTGTAAATGAAGGCAAAAGGCATCCTGAAAGGAACTTTGATGTATTTGAAGGACATCTGAAACAGAAAGTAAGTTTGTTTTTCTATTTTGGAATGAGGAAGCTCTATTAATGCTGCACAAGAAGGGCACACAGGAAAGAGTGCTCTGTTCTAAGGACTGTATTGTAAGTTCCGCTGTATTTAATACGCTTGCATGTATAATTCTGTGTACGCCTTGTGTTGTTGTATGTATGTCGTGTCGTAACATGCAGAAAATTGTACGTTGTTGTTGTTAACATGTGGGTATTGCCGCTACCATACACAGTTGATGTCTCGGAGTTTTTGTGTCCAGAAATCATGTGTGCACAGGAGCTCATTTTGAAAAAAAGGACAGAGATTGTGAATGCACTCTGCTGCAGCGGATCAAGTGAATGTTTGGAGAGGGTCCTGGACATTCTACTGGCCAAAGGGGAGCTCACATGGGAGGACTACCAGAGCATTCAGGTGCCAGGGAGAGCACTACATGCCAAAGTCAGGCAGCTGCTTGACCTGGTTTATACAAAAGGTGTCGAGACATGCCTGCAGTTACTGAGCACACTCAAACAGGTCCTGCCTGATGCTCTGTGTTTTTTAGAGAGCATTAGTAATACAAACATAAAACAAGAATATCAGAACACAAGGGCTCAAACACTGGTGACTCAAAGACCAGAACTGGTGAATGAGCTAAAAGACTGTGTGGATGGAGTTTTGGAAACTCTGATGGCATCAGGACATTTTACATCAGCTGACTGTGAAGAAGTGAAACATCCTATACTTACACCCTTTCAACAGGTAACCTTTTCTTATGTCTTTATTCTTTAATCTCACCTTTATGATACCCTTCGTTCCATTTAAAATTATTCATTTAAGTGATATAATATTTGTGTTAATCAGGCAAGGAGTTTGCTTGACCATGTCCGGGCAAAAGGGGAATCAGCAGCTGAAATCGTTTTACAGTTCGTTCAACAAAAGCAAATGTGTGGTTCACTTCTAAACCAAAGTGAATGGAATTTCCCTAAAGGTATATTTTTATCACAGCTTTGCGTTTATTTAAAATAACTGATCTCACCCAGTTCTCACCCACTATCAATAGGAATTGCTTATTTAAACATTTTTGAACAAGTCTTCTGACCAGTCTTTAACATCACCTTATCTATCTTATCTTATATCTCAGAGCATGGCAACTGCTTGAATAAATACCCAAAGTAATACTAATAAAAACATAAAATATATATTTTTGACCTTCAAAACCTCTAACTGGTAGAAACTTATATCTTTATGCTGTAATTTATATGTTTGCTCTCAGAGTTTTTTAGATTTCAGAAAAAGCTGAGCAGTTCAGTGTTGGCCCAGTCGTGTTTTGTCAGTACATATGGAGGTACCAGCCACATGTCCTTGGATGACATCTACACCGAAAGTCAGTTGGAGCTGCCACAGGACTGCCCTGATGCCAGTGTGGTTGAAAGCCTAGAGGACATTGTTGGTTTGGTCGGGACAGTGAACAATGAGGCTGATACAGTGCTGGTGTCAGGAGATGCAGGCAGTGGGAAGAGCATTTTACTACAAAGAATGCACCTGCTCTGGGCCAGAGGTGCAGCACTACACAACTTCCTCCTGCTGTTCCCATTCAGCTGCCGTAGGTTGAATTCAGAGCAGAGGGAACTGTCCGTCATGGATTTACTGTTTCAACACTGCTGCTGGCCGGACCGGGACCAAGGAGAGATATTTCAATTCATTTTGGACAATCCTCATCTCATTCTTTTTACTTTTGATGGCCTGGATGAGCTCAAGCAGACATTTTCAGAAGAGGTCAGGCTTTGTTGCCCGACTCAGTGTGCACCAGTTCCTGTACTTTTGTTTAATTTACTCCAGGGCTGTTTAATGAAAGGAGTGCGGAAAATAGTAAGCAGTCGTCCAGAAGCAGTCAGTCCTGTTTTAAAGAAGCACCTTTGCAAAGAGGTGCTTTTAAAAGGTTTTTCCCCCAGTGACATTGACTGTTTTGTGAGGAAACACCACAATGATCCAACAGTGGCTGCTAAAGTTTTGGAGTCATTAAAAACTAACACAGCTTTACTTGGACTGTGTCATAGTCCAGTGCTGTGCTGGATTGTCTCTCAGTGTCACAAAGAGCTGCAAAGCTCCAGAGAAGGAAGTCCAAAAACAATTACACATGTTTACTTAATGATCCTTCAGCATTTTCTCCAGCATCAAAGCCCAGCTATAAATGTTGTTGGTTTTACGTGGGTACAAGAACAACATAAAACAGCCCTGCATTTGGGACATCTTGCCTACGAAGGAATAAAAGGTTCTTTTTACATTTTCTCTCCTACAGAGCTAAACAAATGTGGGGTAACAGAAAAAGACATTGACATTGGGTTTCTTATGCAAAGTAAAGGGATGTTATCAGCCCACAACAAAACATTTGAGTTTCTTCATGTTACTCTGCAGTGTTTTTTTGCTGCTCTATACATTGTTTTGTCCACTAACAGCCAACAGAGTACCATCCTTAAACTCTTCGAGCCGCAAGACATGAAGACAGCACCCCAGGGCAGCACATGTTTCCGAGCTTGCCTGCCCTTTCCTGACCAACAAGTTTTAGACAGAGACGCCATTGAGGCAAAAAACAAAAACTTACAAATAACAGCCATGTTTGTGTGTGGATTACTGTCCCAAAGGCATCTGCATCTATGGCAACAATGCTGCCCCAGTGGCACAATAGAGAAGCGGGTCAGGCAGGTGGCAAAATGTCTTTCTGAATGCCTGCAAAAACACTTCAAGTCTATTCCTCAACCCATTCATGGGGAAAAAAAGAGCATGCATGCAATGCCAGACTTTGTGTGGCTCATCAAATGCATCTATGAGATGCAGGAGAGCACAGTAGCTAAAGAGGCCATGAGTAAGATGGATGTCCAGCACCTGAAACTGACTTATTGCAACATTGGGCCTGTGGAGTGCACTGCTCTGGCTTATGTTCTGCAGCATTTAAAGAACCCTGTGGGCCTCCAGCTCGACAACAACTCTGTTGGTGACGTTGGCGTCGAGCAGCTTCTGCCCTGTTTGCAGATTTGTAATTCACTGTAGTAAGTATTCAGAATATGTTTTTCTGAGTTAATTAATGTCCTTTGATAAGCTGGAAGTGTGGAAGGAAGGAGAAGATAGCTCATGCACAGACCTCTGTTCTTTTTTCTACAGCCTCAGAAATACTAATGTATCAGATGAGGGTATTTGCAAAATGATTGCAGAAGGTATCCACTGTAAGGATTTCCAGAAAATTGCGTAAGTATTGTTTATTGGGTGAACAAGACAAAAGTAGTATTGTACTAATTAACTGATAATAATTACAGCCTTTTTAACAACAAACTCACTGATGCATGCATGAAGAATTTCTCTGAGCTACTGAAGAACAAGCAGAATTTTCTTTCTCTAAGGTTAGCACACAACAGTTAACAATAAATCTGCATAATATATTATAATAATGAACTTAAGGTCTAATATTTTTTCCAGACTTGGCAACAATAATATAACAGCAGAGGGAGCTAAAGAACTGGCAGAAGGACTAAAAATGAATCATTCAATACAGTATTTAGGGTACCGGAAATATTACAATATTTATCAACATTTTAAGTGCTACTGCAGAATTTATAATTATAATAAATTATAATGGCTGTTAAGATTCACCAAGTCTTTTTATTTCCAGGCTTTGGGGCAATAAAATAGGTGATGCAGGGGCAGAAGCACTTGCAAATGCCTTAGAAAACAGCAAAACCTTGGTGTGGCTCAGGTATAAATTGACCCCAAAAATTGCATTCAGTATATTAGGCAATCATTTGTTTTTTGCACATTGCAGTTTTACTGAAAACATAAACTTAAATTGTAGTGCTTTGTCATGGTAGCTTGGTAGGCAATGGTGTGGGGAGTGCTGGATCCTGTGCGCTTGCCAACATTATTAGGAAGTGCACATCACTGGAGGAGCTGTGGTAAATACAGTTGATGTAACAAAGCCACTCTAATTATAATACTCTAATTTATAAAGACTATCTCTAACGTACTGTGTCCTATTAAAGGCTGACAGACAATTGCATAACCTGGCCTGGTGTGGAGTATCTTATTGAAGCCTTACAACAAAACACCCATGTTAAATCTGTATGGTATGTGATGTTCTGTTCTTCTTCTTGTGGAATGTGAATATGAGAACCCTTTACATACTATGAGTTACATATCTTTTCTTCTATTATGTTAGGTTGCGAAACAATGATCTCAGTACAAAGGACATAGAGGAGATGACACAGCGTGACTCAAGACTGATCTTCTGACAGGCTTTACTCCGGGTTTTGGACTAATTTTGCTTTTAAAATTATATATTTAATGTACATAATATTTATAATTTACAATACACTGTTACAAGTTGTTTATTTGCTGTTATTTTTTCCTCATCACATTTTACCACTTGTTGAATTTTTAAAAACTGAACCGTTTTGTTATAAACCCATAAAAGTGGTCATTGTACTCAGCATTACACTGAGAAGATAAATTATTTTTTAAAGTCAAGAAAAGAAAAGGTCTTATCTGTAGATGCCTTGAGACAGCATCATTTCCTAAAGTGGCTACGCCTCAACCTAACGCAGTGTGCTGTCAATGGGAAAACCCCACAGGCCTTTGTGTCGGCCTTTCTTACAGACTTTATTTTTATCCAATCAGCGACTCCACCAGATGAACCTGACCAATGGGTGACAGCGAACACGGTGACAGCATACCTTTAAGAATTGTGAGGTCGTCTCCTGTAAATAAAACATCTCATAGCTGTAGCAACACATTGTACTATTTGGCTTAGCTTTTTTGTAAATAATGTTTCTATCTAAAGGTTGTAATCATGCTTACTAGGGAAGCAGTTGTCTGCCATCTTGCTTACGGAAATTGAGATGACAAAACTAACTTCAGCGTGATATTTAGCTCATTCAATACCTCAGCTGCACAGGACGCTAGCATTAGCTAGCCATTTAGCTAATCAGAGGTTATCAGAAGAATTTTATTTTCCATGACCTAACTCTAACTGGAAAGGATTTCTAAAATGGCAGTAGTTCATGTCATCTAACTAGAGACACGACACTGAGGTAAGATATGCCTTTGGCCAATTTTGAAGGTGTTGATGTTTATTACGTGTATTTTAGCTTGCGGTATGGTAGCCACTTCCCTCTAGGCGCAGTTGACAGCTCTGATGACAGACTGCTGCTCTCTATGTGAAGTTACATATTCCCCCTTAAGAGCTGTACATGTGTTGTTATCAATGACACAGTCCGAAAGCAGGGATAAATAAATATTACACAATGGAAATCTTACCACCGTGGCATGTTTAATAGCGTTGTACCAGCCTAGGTACTCTCTTAGAAGAGGCCAGAAATAGGCTTTTATTCCTTGTGTCTTATTGTAAAAGCAGCCTGAACTGTCTGTTTTTGATGTAAGAAATCATTTTGTATAGTGTACTCTGCTGAGGTGTTGTTATGGAAAATCCATTAGTCTGGTATGCTGGCTTTTCCTTTACCCAGACTTTTTGGAAAAGTCACCTGCCTACTAATTGTCTATTTTGGGAATCCCCAAATCGGTGTGAAGAAAAAGTCTATTATAAACAGTGATTGTGTATTTGCTCATCCCCTAAAGCAATGCTTTCTAATAAACATAAATATATTTCCCCATCTTGATGCATGCTTTGTCAATTATATCATGTTACCTTTTAAAAATAAGTTTCAAGTAATTTTTGTCATTGTTTACTACAGACCACAGGTCAAGCTTGCCTTGATGTGCAGCCTTCTGCTTAGCATGCAGCCATGAGCTCTGCCTTGTGGAGCCAGGAGAAGCCCAGCGGGGGCTTCAGGGATGACTGGCGGTTTTACATGGTGGTCAAAGAATGCACAGTAGAGAAGCCCCCTCAAAAGACTTTGAGGATTCCCCGCGGCAGTCTTGGCCAGGCTTGCCAGGAGCGCAATAGCTTGGGGCGCACATTGCCACCCTGCAAGGGCAAGAAAAGTCTACGCATACTTGACCAGACCAATGTGGTACTTAGCCTGGATGAACGGGACGTCGTTGAGCTGGACGAGAAACTGGCTGAACTCCTCTTCCCCATCACCAACTGTGAGGAGCGATACGCCTTGCTCTGTAACAAATCACGACTCGAGCGTGTGCGTGATATTGACTGTGGTTCTAAAGTCCGTGTCCAGCTGCGCTCAGGAGATGAGACTTTGCCTGGTGTGGTCCGCTTTAAGGGGTCCTTGCTACCGGACAGGGCTCTCTCTGGGATTTGGTTTGGAGTTGAGCTGCTGGTGAGAACTCTAGTCTAGTCTTACATTAGAAATGTTTGAGTACTATTACACTGCACATGATGTTAGGAACTATTCATTTAAATCTATGCTTTCAACACAACAGGTTTGTTATTTCTTGATAATGTTGGCATTATTCTATGGAATTAAGCTGTAGCACTCTTGAGTAGGCTGAACTTAGGCACACAATATACAAGCCACAGAGTGGGTACAATAACATTTTATGCCTTATGCCTGCTTTCTATTTCCACACTATTAAGCATTTAAGTTTTTAACCTGAACATGTTTTTTAAGTAATCCTTGCTCGTGCTTCACGTTTATGGGAGGATGCTGAGCTATAGGTATTCTACTTCTTTTCTGTATGATTGTTAATTGAGTCTATTGAGTCTTTTTTTTTTTCTTCCTGTAGGAGGAGGGCAGGGGACAGGGCTTCACAGAGGGCTCCTATCAAGGCCGCCAGCTTTTTCGCTGTGAAGACGAGTGTGGTGTGTTTGTGGCCCTGGACAAGCTTGAACTTTGGGAGGAGGATGAGGACGATTTAGTTGAGATAGACGTGGACCATCTGAGTCTAGTAGATGATGACCAAGACTATCCCCCACTTCCACCACTGGAGATCAACTCAAGGGTACTGGTGCAGACTAGAGGCGGGCCTGAGAGAGGCACCATTATTTTTTGTGACCTGCTGCCGGGCAATGAGAGCTTGGGCTACTATGTTGGAGTTGACATGGTGAGTAAGTCTCTGTCTAGAAGGGTATAATTTCCTTTAAACAAAAGGCCTTTTATGTTTAGAGGATTGCCGGAAAATGCCATAAATTATTGTGTGGAAAATATGGCTCACAGAACAGTTCTCAGTTTGTTTGTCTTGTTTGTTTGACTTCTACAACATATGAATTAATGGACAAACTACTTAAAATGTTTAGTCATAGCTGGATAAAAGTCTATCGTCACATATTTTGGCCTATACCATAACGTTGTCACTTATTTTTTTTAAGCTTTATAATTTTAGAATTGCACACAGATTGTTGAAGATGGATGAGATTAAATGCAAGATGCTCTGTATTTGCAGTTTGAGCCTAAATTCAATTATTTGTGCATTGGCACAGGAAGGTAAAATATGGAAGGTTACACATATCAGAAGCACAGATTCATATGGTTTAATCTGATTTTGATATTTCCGTCATGACAGGCCTGTATAATTCTTTCCAGTGGCTATTCCTTTGTATGATAATGCACATGTCTTTGTCGACTAACTGTTGCCGAGGTTCACAGTGCGGGTATCTATGACTACTGTTGTCAGGCGGCAGTGGTGTTGTAGTCATAGAGAGATTGAAACTTATAACCAAGGCATTTGACTGCTGATCGTTAGCACCAGCACCAGCAGCAGCAGCAGCAACAACCCACTCAGCGCATCTGAGCCACCCACACAAAGGCAAGGCAGTCACGAGGGGAGTGAGGTAAAGTCTCAGTGCTGTATGACCCAACAACATGGCAAGGGGCCAACAGGCAGCCGAGAAGAGCCCACTGCTCTGGCTCTTTCTGCGTTCAGCCTCGCCCTGCCTTCTCTAGTGCCTTTGGCCTCATACTTCTCCTACATTAGCCTACTGGATTTCACACAAAAGAGAAGAAAAGTGTAGTTGTGTTTTTTAGATGGAGCGGAGCACGTGCTTTGCAAGGTGTTTTTTTTTCCATGCAGAGGAGTAGGCATAAGTGTACTAGAGTAATAAGACCATAACAGAGTTTGTCACCACAACAAAGAGGGAGGCAGTGGGGCACTAGCGATGAACAGCTGAGAAGGTTACCAGCTTAAAATGTGTCCAACTCTTTTAGGACAATCCTATTGGTGACTGGGATGGTGTGTTTGATGGAAAGCTGCTGTGTAATTTTGCCAGTTTGGAGCATACACGACTAGTTCCCATCTGTGACGTAATGCCAGGTGAGTCCACCACAACAGTATTTGATCCTATTTCTGAGTGTTTAGTGTTTATTCTCAAATCGTGCTGTGCTTGCTGTGAGCTATTTTTGAGCATTATAAGTGTGTATTTTGCTTGCAGCAGTAACAAAGAGTCTTTTGTTGATGGCTCACTTGTTTTTGAAAGTCAAGTAAAATACTCTGCCTTGTGTTCTTCACAATGGCATATTGATTTCTTTATGGGCTACTGCCACCCCTACTACTAATAAAGGATCCAATCACAAAATGTTTTATCACATTTTTACAAAGTCAAACCTTTTGGTTTTTAAAACAAATTTAAAATCAATATTAAAGTTCTGATACATAATAAACATCTGTGTAAGAATCAAAGAAAAATACACTTCTTATACATAACATCAAATCTGTTTTTTTTGACTGATAAAGAATGCATGTTTGATGGTGCAATGGAGAACAATGCAGTAGATTGTTGCACACTAATGCAAAGTTATTTCTTTCTCCCACAGAATATTCCATGCAGGACCAAAGGCTGCAGAAGCACAGTTTTGCCCCCAGAGGCACCAACAATGACAAGTCTGGCCAAAGCAAACCAAAGAGCAAGGGTATGTCACTTCTGGTCAGACTTAAACTTTTGTGACTTAAAAAAGTTTGTTTCCATATAGTGGACCTATCCAGGCTACACAATAAGTAACCTAGATATAGCAACAGATATTTATCCAACTATTTCTTCTTTTTCTATTTTTCTTTTTTTATATACCAAAAGAATTACAGTTTGCAACTGTTAATGTGAATGTTTAAGCCTGGTTTGTTTCAGTTCATCTTTTAATTCATTTTAGCGTTTTAACTCTTCTAAATCTTCTCACAGCGTTTGTTCTTGTTTGCTGGTAACAAACATACTTACACACAGCCTGCGTGTATTTTTGTGTTTATTGGTATTGATATTGTTTATTTACAGGGTTAGGTCATCAATGTGGGAGTAGAAGCAAGTCTGAGTTTTACTATACTTTAAATGGCAGCTCTGTTGATCCCCCTGCCCAGTCCAAATCCAAAAGCACATGGTACATTGATGAAGGTAAAACATGGGTAACTTGGGACGTCAGTCATTACACCAGCAAGCTCCTGCTCACAAGATGCCACATGCATGTTAACACATACTTACTATGTATGTGCTTTCTGTTGCCTTTCAGGAGGTGTTAGTGAATGCAGGTGCCTTTTCTACCTGCTATTTATAACACTTTACAATTATGTTATTACAATACATTGGTTAGTGTTACATTATAAATATGTGGTGAATGATTGCTGAATTTACAAAAAATATTTATGACAGTCTCAAAAGAAGTGCAAAGCAAGCATCCATTAGAGCTAGAGGTGTTGATGCAGTGGTAGTGTAACAGACAAAAATAGGCTTCAGTAGGTCACATGATATAATATTTCTGAACGAGAAGTATAAATGTGCAAAGAGTTTATTTTTGAACACATTACATAGATTTGATTAGGCGACAAAAGGGAGCATTTGAGACGCAATCAAACTTGATGTGTATGATTTTAAATGTCAAACATGTCGGAACTAGAATGTTAAAATGAAAGTTTGAGCACTAGAGTCTCTTGAGTAGTAGCATCATATCGACCAGTAAAGCATTAAAAGTAGTTGGGCATAAATGCACACTCTCAGCAGAAGCACAAAAGTGGTCCGTTGCAGTAGCTTGCTACAAAGACTTTTCCACCAGTTTTGTCCTTCATCCCATTTGGTGTTAAATACCACAAGCATGGATTAATTGTTTTAATGAAAGGCTTTTAATAATGTTGAGCGCCATTAACTACTGAACTCCGGGTTATCTACAAATACTGTTATTAATATTTCTTTGACTACTAATGCATTAGTAAAAGCCTTTGCTTCTGGTGTTCAGTCATATTGATTCATTCAACACATATTCTAGTCTTTTGGTATTTTTTGTCATCCCATCGTGTCTCTAAAAGGGTTGATCAAATTTGATTGGTTTGTTTGAGATGAATAACAGAACTTTGTGGTTATAGTTATTTGTATATAATGGATCTGGTGATTTGGAATTGAATGTGTTCCTCTTAGATTTTTATTTTGTTAACTCATTCTGTGACTGCATTCACTTTTTTGTTTTCAGTTTATCTATACTCTTCAAGCTCAAGGAATGTTCCGGCCATCTGTGTGTTACTGCTCTATAAATGTTGGAGGATGTGAAGCCAGTCAGGTTGCTCTCTATATGAATGTCTCCCGTAACGTAACAAGTGATATTTTAACAGGTGGGATAGTTTCATTGTGCTCTTGCACAGAAGCAGCTTTTTGACATCCTAAATCTAAAAACACATAACGAGGCACAATTGGTTTTCATTCATTAACGTCAGAAAAGATTTGTCATCAGGACAATTCATTCAAAATAATTTGCACACTTGACATTATCCAGCATTTTAAACAGGCACGCACAGGATAATTTCATTCAAAATTTGAGGATTGTTTTTCTAATGGCCTAGATTTTCCATTACAGTCTTACAGAATAGCTTACCACTGGCTCTACAGCACATCATTTCTGACCTCTTGTGGTGGAACGTTGTTTATTACGGAGACTTGGCAGCGATATAAAATATGCTCAGGTGTATAAATAAACAAGCATCATGACATGGCTCTCATTGTTCGACTCAAGGTGCACTGCATGTTTATTTCTATAAAGATGGCTTACATTTCTTTATGGATTTTCTCTTACAGTTGGGGAAGACCCTGCCAAGTCACTCACTGAAACACCCCCCGATTTTAACCAGTCCTCTCCGCCCTCAAGAGCGCCACCTTCAGCCTCATTATCTAGTGACAACAAGTTCCACTCCCTGCCCTTTAGTTTAAACAGAAAGACTGGGCCCAATGACAGCATGAGCCACGGGCCTCTGTCCCTCTCTGTACAGTCTGTGATGGGAGAGCAGCCCGAGGCTTTGTCACCCGCTGCACCCTCCTCCCCACGACCGGCCACTCCCCCCCATGGACAGCCAGGTCTGGAGGTGGGCTCGCTCGTAGAGGTGAAGGACAATCCCCCTTTGTGTGGGGTCATTCGCTGGGTGGGACTCCCCCCTGGCCTGTTGGAGCCATTGGCTGGACTGGAATTGGTGAGCCATCCATGTACAAAATAAATTAAATGAATTAAGTATATGTTTCTAGTTAAACTAAACAGCATTTTTTGGGGGAAATAACATTTAACTGTACTTTTTGAGATAATGTGGACTCAGCAAACTGTCATATTTTGTCCCATTTGCCCACTCCTCTTACACTTCATTTCATTTTCACTGTTGCAGTTATATTTGTTATTAATGCAGTATTTCTTTAGGAAGAGGAAAGTGCTGGTTGCACTGATGGAACCTTCAAAGGCACACGTTATTTCAATTGCCCACCAAAGAAAGCCCTGTTTGTAAAGCTTAAGTCCTGCCGGCCCGACTCCCGCTTCCCTTCCTTACACCATTCCTCCAATCCCATAGAGAGATGCAACTCCATTGGTAAGTATTGAAAGAATTGGTTAGGGCCTTCAATTGAATTATGACTTTGTATGTTTTTACAATGTTGGAATTATGCATCTGCAGCATTTGGAGGTTACCTAAGTGAGGTGGTGCATGAAAACACCCCTCCCCGGACAGAGAATGATGGTCTGGATGTCATGGTGGGAAAAAAGAAGGGCATCCAGGGCCATTACAACTCCTGCTACCTTGATTCAACACTCTTTTGGTCAGTATTGGAGAGTCGGTCTACTCTTGCTTGAATGCTTTGTTAGTTCTATACAAACCTTGGTGAGCAGTAATCATGCACACTGTGACCCCTCAAAAAAGGTTCTTGGTCTACTTCCAAAAGCAAACAGTAAAATGGAAAAACAATGAGAAGGCAAAAAGCCTTAACAGAGTTTGGTGCAAAAATGTGTGAAATTTTTCTTTTTTAAAAAAAAAAAAAACTGCTGTCAGCATAGTTATGTCACAAAGGAACATCGTGACCAATCAGACTAAGCATTTTTCCATTGTTTCTATAAAATTTTTAAATTACTTTTTTGGAGTTATGACTAATCTAATGCGTCCAACTAAACTAATAATTGTCTAGCTTGTCTTAGCTTTATCAAGAACAAGTTCACTTGATTTAACTAAAAGTGTTTTAACGTGTTAAATGTACATGTTAAACTCCTGTTCTCACTAGTTCAGGTTTGTTTACGGCTCGTAAAAGTCTTTCTATTAGAAGAGATTATTTGATGCTTAACTTGTGCCCATAAAAAGCAGCAATAATAGGTGTTATATAGAGATTTTCATTTTTCAAGCACATACAATTACTTCTATCAGAAGGTCACGCAGTAACAGGTATACTAACGTCTTTGTTTAAAATAACAACGCTACCCAACATTGTTGTGTTGTTTGGTTCGCAGTTGATAATGACATTGTGAATTCCAAGCGGACCAGAACTAGCTAAACTAAATGGATTGTTATCTTTTTTTTGTCCTAACTTATAGAAGCAAACTAAAATTGTAAAAAACCCTCTTGAAAGGCATTATTTGATTTAGTTCAAATCTATTTAAAAGTAAATATATTTGAGACACAGTATATTTTTGTGCTTTGCAGTCTTTTTGCCTTCAGCTCTGTACTCGACACAGTTTTGCTAAGACCTCGTTCAAAGACTGATGTGGAGTATTACAGAGAGACACAAGAGCTGCTGCGCACAGAGATAGTCAACCCTCTGCGCATGTAAGTAGCAGAAACGGACACAAATGCTTTTGGTTTGTTTTGAGCTAGTATTTGGGTATTGTTACATACAGGTTTACTTTTGTGGCTTACTGTGTTTTTATTTTCTAGACATGGTTATGTGTGTGCCACTAAAATTATGAAGCTAAGGAGGATCTTAGAGAAGGTGGAGGCTGCTTCTGGTTTTACATCAGAAGAAAAAGGTGCACTGCAGATTTTCACCCTTTTAGCTATTCACAGAAAGTAACAGAATGCACTTTTTTATGTCTTTTGATTCACTCTCATCTTCTATTTCAGACCCAGAGGAGTTTTTAAATATTCTTTTCCATCACATCCTGAGAGTGGATCCTTTGCTAAAATTAAGGTAAAGTAGTGCTTTATAAAAATGTTATTATTGCAGATCTAAACCACATGGATGCATTCAGTTGGTTAATGCAGCCTTGTATAACTTTTAGCCTAACATTTTGTCTTTTGTTACAAGAGTGTATTACAAAAGTTTAAATTAGTTTAACATTAAAGTTGTGTAATTCATTCCTTACATTTGTATACATTTTGTTAAAATGTGAGAAACAGTAACAAATCAAATACTATTATTCTATTTTATTTTTTCCAGGTCAGCAGGCCAAAAAGTCCAAGACTGTTATTTTTACCAGATATTTATGGATAAGAAGGACAAAGTTGGCGTTCCCACCATCCAGCAGCTCCTAGAGTGGTCTTTCATTAACAGTGACCTCAAGTTTGCAGAGGTATAGTATAGTATTGGTCCTACATTAAAGACTTTGGAAATGCATTTGAAAATGCACAAAATTACAAAACGGTTTGTGTGTAAGTGTTTTAAGGAGAATTTAAATAATTGGAATTTTCAGTAAAAACATTAGAGATAATATGTGCCACTGCATTGGTGTATACATGTGGGAAAATGTTTGGCGATGGCCGGAAAGACCGTAGGTGCAAAATGGCTGCCACATGTCCGTCAGTCGGCCCCAGAGCAGCTGTGGAGTGAATGGATAATGGACGGCCTGTAGCGCTTTGAGTCCCTCCCCCTTGGAAGAAAGCGCAGTATAAATCTAATCTATTATTATTATTATTTTTACTTTGTGTAAATGTGACTAACACAAGAATGGCCATAATCAACTAGATATCCTCAATGTGAGTGGCAGTACTCGTTTTATTTTACTGTCTTTATATCTTAGTTTTGAAAATGAACCACGTTTGCAACTGTGATATCTTCACTTCTTTTGAGCATGACCTCTGATGACCTGCTGATGTAATGTTGTTAAGTGAATAGTCTTTCTGTTTCCACACCTCAGGCTCCTTCCTGCCTTATCATCCAGATGCCCCGCTTTGGCAAGGAGTTCAAAATGTTCAACAAGATTTTCCCCTCGCTAGAGTTGGACATCACAGACCTACTTGAAGACAGTGAGTTGTGCTTATTATTTGGTTCCACTGTGTTGAGTGTTCTTGGAGATCAATAGAGACTCAAAGCTCAGTTGGCATTTGGTAATGGAATTCCTCTGAGTTGTCCTTGCAACTCGGCTGAGATAAAGGAGCTCTCTTCTTGCTTTTAAGCTGAGCTTTTAGGTTTTTCTACACATTTTACAGTGTGTAATTTAGAATAATGGTATCTGTTCTGTGATGCAGCTCCAAGGGAATGTCGAATCTGTGGTGGCCTTGCTCTGTTCGAGTGCCGTGACTGTTACGAGGATGGTGATATCACGGCTGGCAAAATAAAACAGTTCTGTGAAAAGTGCAATACACAGGTAACCAAAAGAGGGTGCTAACGTACCAGCAGAGCTCAAAGCTCAGTTGTCAAGATTGTCCATTTGGGGGCAGTATATCACAAAGAATTACTTTGTCGTTGGTTAGGAGGAAAGTAACTACAATAAAACATACCAACGAAAAATACTGCTCATATTTTCTTAATGTTTCATCATCATGTTGTTAAATGTTGATTAAACTCAAATGAACAAAACAAAAATTGTTTTTAAGGTTGGTTTTATATATTTGCTCTTAGGTACATCTCCACCCAAAGAGAAAAGCACATCGGCATGGTAAACTGTCTGTCCCTAAGGAGCTACAGGACGGGACAGGCCGTCAAGGGAGCTTTCCCCGCCAGAGGATGGAGCTGTTTGCTGTGCTCTGTATTGAAACCAGTCACTATGTGGCCTTCGTCAAGTATGGCAGTGCAGACTCAGCCTGGCTCTTCTTTGACAGCATGGCCGACCGAGATGGTACGTGTCGCTGACTTTGGATGGTGTGCTTGTGGTGACTCAAAACCAAAGAGAATTTACCTTTTAACTTTTAATTAAAATAAATAAAATTTTCTGTTTTTAAAGTTGTTATTTATTAATTATTCCTAAAAAAACAATTTGACATTTTGCATGTGTCTGACTTTGGTGCTGTAGTTTGGTTTACAATGCGCCAATAATAGAATACAACTTTTTTTTTTTCAGCATGTTTGCTACATCTTTAATGTATATGTGTCTGCACAGGAGGACAAAATGGTTTTAACATCCCCCAGGTGTCTCCATGTCCAGAGGTTGAAGCCTACCTAAAAATGACCCCAGAGGAGCTGCACGCCCTTGACCCGAAGAGCATCCAAGGCCAGGCACGTCGTCTCCTGTGTGATGCTTACATGTGCATGTACCAGAGTCCCATCATGAGCCTGTACAAGTAGAATCCTGTCTGTAACCTTTCAGTCACAGCAACACCCTTCCCCCAAAGCAACATATTTCCCAAAAAACTAATGAAAAATAAACAAAAAAAAAAGGCAGCCTGCCAGCGGGGGTGTCCATCATTAACCAGTTCACCCCACCACTCTTCAGCATCTCATGAGGCCCATGAGATGGATGAGGAAGCCTATTTGCACTGTGCAATAGTTGAAGTATTGTGTTCTTCATGTAGTCCCATGTAGCTTTCCGCTCTCACCGAGTGTTAAGATGAAGAAGAAAAGGAACGCCTTACAAAGATTTCCTCCTTATTTACTGAGGACACTGAAAGAAAACGAAGAGCAACAAAAACAAGACCTTTGCCACCTCATTTACCTTGGACAGAGTCACTGATAAAGACGAGGAACTTTCCATAACACTTCATCAAGACTAATGCTGTGCATATTCTTGGTCAGCCCACGTGTACTGTTCTGAATTCTCTGTAAAATTTCCAGTAGCATCCATTCATCCAGGTCGAACCATCATGAAAATAGATGTCAACCTAGTGTGCATTTCATTCAGATCAGAATATCCTGCTCTTTGTGAACCGGTTTACGTATTTGCCCATTACACTGTGTAAATGTCATTACAGTATATGTTTAGCAGAAATGGATGTAACCATTGTAAAAGTCTCATGTTTTACTACATTCTCTGTTCAACCAATGCTGCACTTTTGCTCTTTTCTTAAGTGGACCTATCAGGAAACATTTAAATTTTGCTTTTTTGCTATGTCATTAGGAGTCACAGTGAGTGCTAGTTTGTTACTTGGAAGCATAAGAGTTTTGTCTTACAGAATACAAATTTACTTTTCCTCTCAAGCTGAAAAGAATGGTCTGCATTGCTGATGCAGAATAGATGCCAGATAAATGCATGAAGGGAGTCTTATACAAAGGCTTCTATTGTAAAGCTGCTTGTGGGAGCACTTCATGCATTCGTATGACAATACTGGAAAGTTCAGCAGTTTTCTTTAGAGTGTGTTGTGTAAAATTTCACATGCAGTGTTTTGTTTGTAAGTCTCTAACTTATTGTGTTAAAGACTAAATCTAAATTATATATTTTTTTCCCGAGCATTTTGTTGCCCTGTTAAAGACGATTACATTTCTTAGGAAGAGATCACGTGACATGTTCATACAACATAAAAATAACATATAAAAAGTTTGAATTGACTAGAATGGGTTATATATGATATATAACCCATTCTAGTCAATTCAAACTTTTTCCATAGCTACTACTAAAATACTATTTATTATAACCGGATCACCAACTTTTTAAGAAACTGAAGCAGGGATGATACTGGGTTGGATGCACCTTTTGCTCTTTAACTGTACATTGAAGCGCGTTATTGTAGTTTACGCTGTCTAATAGCAACTACTGAATGTTTATAGTGACACAGTGAAAAGTGTAAACCAATAACAGAACATGAAGAGGCACAAGGCTGGTAACTTTTGGAACTATAAAAAGTATATGTGCATGTATTTAAGAAACAAAAACAAGCAAAAAAAAAACAAAAAACAACTTGATCCATGGTTCTATTGTATTTATCTGCTGCAAATCAATCATTGCTTGAATTAGGAAATTTGTATTTAATCAGACCACAACTGAAAGAAATACAAGCTACAATTGTTCAAATCATTATTTTCCTAAACTTAAATCAAGGATTAAGTGTTAAATGAGTGGCTAGTTTATTTTTTTAGTTTTTTTTTTTTTTTGCTGTACTTGCTTATTTGACGTCACAGTAGTTTATTTTGACCCAGGGATTCAGACAGGACCTTTCTGTGTGAACTTTACTGCACTGTTGGTCACTGACAAAAGCACGTTCTCTATGAGAGATTTCAATTTTTCTGTGGCATCCGTGCAGTGCAGACATGTAACAGGTGGAAATTAATGTCAGTGATGTTCCTGTAAATGTTAACAAAATAAAGCCCATTTTCAAGGCTACAAGGAATGTTTATTTTATTTTATTATTAGCGGGTGCAACAGCAGTTTACAAAGTGTATGCCTTTTCAAGAAGTAAACATTCACATTACAATTTAGCTTGTGCTATTACAGACACTTCAGTATGGATAACTAATAAAAGTAAATACTTTTATCTCCTTTGATTTTACAATTTCTTTGTGAAACTTTTTAGTCAATTCCATTGTTGTTATTTGTGATTGAAAGTGTCTGTTTTTAGGAAAATACTGGAAAGATTTGTGTTTCCTTATACGATTATTCCGATCAACTCCACTGCGAGCCTTACAGACAGCTAACATACGCTGAGTTGTAAACATATTACAATAATATGATCCCAGCTTATATGTTTCCACAAGGGTAAGCATGCTGTAGCACTTGGTTTGGTTTACTTGTGGATGTGCCCTATATGAGCAGATTAAGTCCTCAGTCCATCTACTGACCCAGTTTGGCAGGCAGTCTAATAAAACGATACCCTGAGATAATTCAGCATGTATTATACATGCATTCCCCACAGGAGCCGTGTTCCACACCTTCCTCCGTTTAGTTTTTAGTCAAACTTGAAACCAGCTTAGCAAGCTGACTTCAGAAGTGCCTGATAAGTATTTGTCAACAGAACAGCTGGCACACAATGCCCTCTTGTAGCTTTATGCCACAGCATATGCCAGCCGCTCGTAGCGCGTGGTAATTTAGCCGGAGCTGGTTCTACATGAACAGATGGGCTCAAGTATTGTTATTCTCGCTCCTGCTTAGGGCCCCTGGGGGGAATCACTAAATAAAATCAAAACAGATGGACCTCTCTGGGCTAGGCAGTGTTTATGATAAACAGCCAGTACAACCAGTGACCATCCAACACCTTAACCCCATCTTACAGACACACTAACAGTAAGAACAATGACAGCAGTTTAACCTCACTGAGCTGTAACTCTCTATTCAACAAAACACCAGGCAAACCCAAACTGCAGTGAATAATTCCTTCTTAGTCGCAGTAAGACATTTTTTCCCCCCAATTTCTTTGACCTTAAAAGATAAAATTCTCTCATGACAGGGACTCTCACAAAACATTCTCACTCTTATTTTGGTGCAGAAAATGTCTAACTCTTCTGTTTCTCAGTTCTCAGAACAGGACTGTTTATGATTTTATAACCTTGCTGTTGCTGTATGGCCATGATTCTCACATTCACGCCATGGACCCAGGCCTTGGAAATGTGTGGCACTGTGGTCATGGTAAACACCATGTAATAAGGTGATATGATGTCCCCTTTTGTTAACACAACATGGGAATACTTTTCTCACTTAGCACTAAACTTCAGACATGCTTTGATTCCCATGGGAAATATATCTGTAAACAAAGGAATCCTATCAGTGAAAAGGGAAGGTAAATGTTTAAAGCCCTCCAGACAACAGGAAAGAAGAGATTTCCGGCACTAAAGATGAATGAAGCATGCAGCGTTTTAAGCCAATCAGTTCTAATTTAATCTACCACTTAGGTGTTGCTTTAACTCCATCATGATAACCAGTTTTATTTAGTCTCTTCAAAGGTCACTTTTCTGATGAAGTCAAAGTAGTGTAATCACCCCAAATGTTTATAGGCCAAACTATTAACTAAGCAGTTACTCTGTCACTTCAACATAGCCTAAAATGTGACTTTTTCTTCAGGCATTTGAGAAAAGGCTTATTTTTCATCATTACACTGATCGGTTTTGTATTTGTGGACACATCGCTTATTTGTCTATTAAATTCATCAGAGGGACACGAGGGCCTCTGGCTTTAATGTCATGGCACTAAATTGGCATTTCTGTCTTCTTCTTCTTCTTCTGGCTTTCAAATGACTGCAATTGCCTGTGTGGGATTCTCTTTAGATGTTGATGTGAATTAACGTTTTTATTTAGTACTGCGTCAGTTAATATCCTCATACAGTGGCACATGGAAAACCACACAACCTGTTTAAGATCTAAGGCAATTCAAATAAAAGTTTTAAAAGTAGTGATATTTGTATAGACTGCAGCTCTCCACTGGGCATTCTTTTATGCTCTTTTAAAACAAGTCCTTCTTGCACATTTGAGTAAGGACCATGGCCGCTGAAGATGAAGAATTAATTGCCTCTTAAGCAACAGCTACCAGATGTTGTTGCTGCTAAGAGCCAGGTGTGGATAAATTGCATATGCACAATGTGTGTAAAATATTTTAAGTCGTATCTCTCACTTAAGGTGTGAAGTGTTTTTATTGCCCATCACTGTTTTGAGTGTGCAGAGAAGAAAGTCCAACCCTACGGCCAGGGCCCCGCAGTCTTTGCACCACAGGCTAAAAGGTGCAGCAGGGGGAGATTCTCTGTGTCATGGCTCAACACAGCGCTGTGCGGGGAGGGGTCCTCCACCTGCTCAGCCCCCAGTCCCCTCCTCCTGGCTGCCAACTTCCACACTGCATTATTTACAGGTGCTTTCTGGACGAAGACACAAGCTGCTGCTGATGCGCTCTAATCTAAAGAAAATTAAAATCCAATAGATATCCTTGTGTATCACGTTTAAAAAAGAAAGTATTATAAATTGTGTGTATGAAACCTATTTGTTCTTTTAGATTTATTATAACCCTGTTTACTGTTATACTGTAAATTGTACTCCACATTTGCATAACATAAAGAGCTTCATTAAATTAAGGACAGTGGTAGAATACCTCGGCTGTTGGTGGATTTCCTGGATACAGCTCTGCTCTTGTTGCTGGATGGAAGAGGTGCCGCCTGTACTGATAGATGCATAAACACTTCTTGTACCCAAACAAAGGCATCAAGCAGGCATTTCATTAGAGCATTGTGCGATATGGCAGGCCGCTGCTGTGAATGTATTTATTAGTTTGCGATACATCCCTTTCCCTGTTTTTCCTGGGGCAGTGGATAAAGCTGGTTTTGTTCACTGCCCAGTGTGAACGGCGCCTCGGCTGCCAGCTGTCAGGCCTGATACCGTCTCATTTGGATTCCCAGCCTGCCTGCTGAATGGCTAATTAGATTTGCCATTTTCAATCCACTGATTGCTATACATAGTGGGACAAAGGAGCTGACAGCATGTAGCATTCAAATTCAACTGTAACAATTAATAACTACGGTAATTAACGTGTGTTGGGCACCATTGATTATGACATTACCTCCACAACGGATGGCCTGGCCCCTGCCATTTCATTAAGGAGCACATGTATAGATTGTTATTAATAAACTGCTCTCTGCAGTTGAGAGAAGGTTATTAATTACACAAATTAGCGGGTGCAAGGGTAATCAAGTTAAAGCGATTTTGTACGCAATAATTGATCTAATTTTACTGACCATTGGTGTTGGGTTGTGTCACATGCCCCCATGTGAAGAGAAATCACCTCATTAACAAAAGTTTAATCCTAATCATAGTTCTGGCTGTGCCTGGCTTTAAGGTCATATCTGAATGTCAGAACCAGTACACATTGATTGGTGGTAAATTGAATCAATGTCATGTTTAGAGAAAACAATATCAACTAATGGATGGGGCAGGTTGGTCCAAAACAAACAGCTTTATCCATGAGTGTGTGCACAGAGCTCTGTGAGTGTGTGGGGCTGCCACTTTCATAATTCATTATGTCCATGGTAAGAGAAATGTCAGGATCAGGGCAATTAGCAACATCTGCAGGGACCTGTTGACCACTGCCTGTGTTTATGGCTGTGCACGAGCGTGTGCATGAGTGTGGGGGTGCTTTCTAGAAATCAGAGATCAGGATTATGCAGGTACAGTTGGATTTAACTGTGCCCTTTTTTTCTTTCTTTTTTCTTTTTTTTTTTTTTTTTTACCATTTTAAAGACTGCTATTGTTTTTTTCATCAAACTTCATCACACAGATGACACTTTGCCTGCACTTGAGCATAAATGGCATTTATTCAGAAAAAAAAGGCTCTTTTTAAATAGTGCACTTCTTTTAAAGCAGAAGCAAATATTAATTTGTTCTATAAAATAAATTGTCAGAGCTCTGGTAGTGGTGAAATTTTAGTAATTGTTTTCGACCCAGGCTCAAGTGGCGGACATTTGACATTTGGCGCCTGTTTTCTTTCACTCGACCAAAGCCAAAGCCAGAAGTCCCTTGTTTTTTATTGGCTTTTCTGTTTTGGGTGACTGGCAAACTGCCAGCGGTTACAAATCTTCTTGATCCTTACAAATCTGCATGAGATGAAGGCAAATGGCCAGTGTAGCAGTGGTTTTGATGGCTGCACAGTGTAGTTTATAATAAAAGCTGCATCTTCACACTCCCCTCAAACACCTCCTTATGCCTCAACAGATACACACCAGACTCCACCTGGAAAAACAGCAGCCGTTTTCATCCGGAGCGTGTGAAATTTCACACTCATTTTTCACAACACATGTTTTAATATGCACTGCTCCTTTTTTCTTCCTCTTTCCCCGCTACATATGAAATTCTTCCATTCTTGGCTGTCAACAACAAAGATGTAGCCAGTCATCTCCAAGCGATGGCAGTTACAATTTGCTGTGAACTATTTGCTCCCTTAAGAGGAAAATTGCTTTCAATATAAGCTCCGTTTGAAAGACAACAACAATAAAAAGATTCAACTGTAATACGGCTGCCTCTGTCAGCCCTTGGCGGGACAGCTCCAGCAAAACATATGACTGGGGGATGAGGTGCTTACAAGTCAGCCCTGTAATATCAGCATGTGTGGGAGACAGTCGGGCCAAATGAATCCCACTTTGAACATAACAGCTTGGCATCACATGAAAATGACTGCCATGAACGGAGCTTGTCAGATATGCTCTTGCCATTGTGATGGTGAATTGTCATTTATTATATGTTGTGCCTGCCTCTGTCAGCTCCTGTTGACCATGTGTATTGATTTGCAAAAGCAAAGGGGTGCAGAGGTCACTTTGATCAACCGTCTGAAGCACACGTCAACCGCACTGAGCTGACATTCCATTACCCGAGACAAAAAGGGCTCAAAACAAGCATATGTTAAGAAATACTAGACTTCAATATAACAATATGACTAGAATTAAGAGAAATGGATGTTCTGGGTTCCCAAAGGCATTTATGTTTTGGAGGCGAGTGTGTCTTTGGAATTACATGCTTGACCGTATGGATCCTTTTTAAATGACATCCTTTCATCTGCTTTAACATCAGTCCGTGAACCAAACAGGGCACTAACACAAAAATATATGCTGAGGATGTATTTTAGTATTGTGTCTCATTTAAAGCATCGCCACACAGCTTAGCGTATATGTATACATCAGACATATGCTGCTGTAAACTTTCATAGAACTGTCACTTCTTAATGAACAGCTTACATATTTAAAGCAACACTGTCACTTTTCAGGATTTGCAGACAAAACACAAGACACATTACAGCTCAGTATATGTTATTTATAACAGATGTGTGAATAGTTGTATTTATCTGGTGAGATTTAAGTTCTTATGAGACAGTGATGTGCCACATTACTCAGGGTTACAAAGTGTAGTCTCTCGTGAGCCGGTCACACTGCATTTATGAAAGAAGTACCTTTTCATGTTTGGGAATCATGAAAATGACTGAGGCTAAATATGGTAATGATCTTGAAGCCTTGTGTTTTGTAACTAATATCAATGTAAATGTAAACTTTAGTAACTTCTGCTGTGAGTAGGCAGTATGAATTATGTCACAGGTAATAAGTTAGCCCTGTGTGACTTTCAGGCTTAAGTATAAGGTAAAATGTGCTTTAACTCATCTGGCTGCAACAGTTTAGCCCCCAGAAAAGCTCCGCAATCAATCACAGAAGATTCTGACATGTTTATTAATCTCAAATCCTATAAACAAGGCAAAGCAGAATCACCACTGCTACTGATCTGACAGCTGCAATATGCTTTTATTTATTAACAAGCTGTTGGTAATAATTAGGGGCATGATGGCAAGCGTAGGCGTTGGTTTGCAGATGAAACGCGGGTCTCTGAGCACCATTTGGAGCTAAAGCCCCGGTGAGTGGCGTTATTGCGTGGGCCAGGGCTGCCGCTGTCTGTCGTGCCTGTCAAAGTCATGAGAGGATCACTTTATCATCGTTTGTCTGCCGTGTCTGACGCTATTGAGTGGGAGGGGGCCCTTAGGGAAATGGGGGCAGGCCGCTGTATTTGCTGTATGTTTCTTTTTTTTTTACTTTAGTTGCTAGCTCTGCTTTATCAGGATTGTCGTCTCGAGCCTGTCAGATCACTCTGTACGCTTTGTTGCAGAAGCAAACAGCCAAGTCCCAAGGTATTACTCCGTATGATGGCGTGTCAAATCCTCAGTCGCACTTAAGCAAGGCCAGTGTAAGAAAACAGGCTCTGTTTTTACTGCCTAAGAAAACATAAATAGTATATTTCACCAAAGACACAGGAAATATCAATGTCTAAAACAGAAGTAAGTGCCCACCATATGACAACATGACATTTGAAGTAAGCTCATTAGCGCGGTGTTATGATGCTGAACAGCAAATTAAACGGGCTATGAGTCTGAGCTAGGGAAATCACAGCATTATTCCAACACATTACACGCATTACATTTCATTTGACGCAGCTTCCTGTGAAAATGAATAGTCATGCTGCGGCCCAATGAAATGAGGTTAATGAGCATGAGCTTGCGTCATAATTAACGGACCGTGTCAGCTCAAGCAGAAGGCTTGCAATGATTCAGCTTTAGCTTGTTTGTGAAAGATTATAAAGGGTGACTAAAGTAAAAACGCAACAGTCTGTCTTGTTTTACAGTATACTGTGACTCATTGTCAGTTAATAAATGTGTCACTCAACAGTAAAGCTCCAGCTGGATTCACAGTTTCAATGTAATTATTCACAAAGGTCACTACAGTTTGTTCAAAATATTTCAGGAAACACAATGTCACTTCTTTATGAGAAAATACACAGCCTCAGAATTATTAAAATATGCAGCCTCAGAAGAAAACTCCTCGTGCAGACACCTGGCCAATACTCCAAGTGTAGTGTATTCATGCTGTAAACAATGTAGGGACAAAGTGTCCTGCGTGGAATTTCATTAAGAGGTATATTTATAATAATGCTAACCATCATTCAATCAAGGCATTTCAGGAGACTTCATTGTTTGCTGCCTGCTTATTCTCTTTGGTCAAGTTTTCTCGGTGACCAGTCAATTACAAATCCCACATCATACAGAGGCTTAAGGTGATATGTGGAGTCATGTTTTTACCAATGATTTGAATGTAGGCTAATGACTAAGTGTTTTCCATTGTACAGTTTAAATTAGAAATGTGCCGTGTTTTGTGTTGGATATTATTTCCAAAACTGCTGCTGTCCAAAACAACAAGAATGCCACTTTGAGAACAGCTGAGAATGACCATAAGACATCCCAGAGGCATGTGCGGCTCACCATAATCCCCAATCCCCCTTCTCAGTTATCATTAGAAGTTTGACGAGCGCTGCGCCACATACATCCATCCCAAAGACACCGTGTGTATTACTCATTGCTGGAGGCCAATTCACAATGCAAAATTGATTAATATTTGCTTTCAAAATGACACGGCTTGATGCATGAGGACTCTCCACATGTAAATGAACACTTTAAAAGAGATGAATAGCCCCAACAGAGGATTGTAAAGTTCACGAACCGGATTAGCATATTTATGTTACAAGTTACTGATAATAAGCGAGGCTGGGGGAAGAAAATGCAGAGCGTTTGTCAATGTACAATTCCTACATAGCTCTTATTAGCTGCTGCGAACTGATATGTTCAATTTCATGCCACAATAGTGGTGCTCAAGATGTATTGTTCTGCATTTTGACTTTATAATACAATTTAGATGAAGGGCAAGACATGAGACAATTGATGTTTCATGAATACAATCTCAAGGGGAACAAGAAAAGGAAATGATCTCATCAAAGCAACATTGTGAGCTTTGTGTAATTTCAATTTGAAGATTTTTACGTGTTAAACATAGAATGGGAAAATGACATTATTTTACTGTCATGCATGGAAAACCTTAAATAAAGACATCACTTTGATTACTGAGTCGTGTGAATGTATATTTACCCATCCTTTGTGGTCATCACTTTCTGTTGGTGCCTCAGAACTTCCTGTTCCTAGGGTGAGATACAAAGTCTGGACAGAGCCTACAGCCTTCATGTTTTGTGAAGAGAAACAACAGGAAGCTCGTGGTGTTCAGTAGAGTCCAGGATGATGTCATGTTTGTGCTTTTATCAAAGCAGTGGCCTTGTGTTTCCAGTGTCCTGCTCTTTTTAAAGTTTACTGGAAAGAGACACAGGGAACCAGGGCGGTTAGGTAAAAAAAGACACTAGTCAGACTAGACTTATCTGACAATTTTTTAGTCTTGTAAGCTTGATTTATTTCTGATAATATTAAATAGAAATATTATACTGTTTCACGTCTTTTTTTTTTTTTTTTTTACCTTAAATTTTTGTTCTGGAAATCCATTGTATTTCAGGTCCAGTTTAAGGAACTAAAATACACCCTACAGTTCTTTATTTCCCTATAAAGCAAAAATCACCATAACAGTAACTAATTATTCATCAGTTTAAGCCCTGAAAGACAAATTGTTAATATTTTGCCAGCTTTTGGAAATGAAAAAGACATCTGTGATTTTGTTTTCTATAACGAGACTTAATATATTATATTTATTACTTTTTTTTAGCATTTTACTTTTATTTAAAAAGAGGCCTGAAAAACATGTAACACACAAAAAGGTTGCATCTAGTTGCCTTTTTAAAACTTGGCCATGCTGTAAGTACTAATTTGAAAAAATAGAACCAGACAAAAAACTAAACAAATTGGAAAGCTAATAAAATGTTCCTAATTGTGACAAGTTGACTTTAAGTGTGTGTGTGTGTGTGTGTGTGTGTGTGTGTGTGTGTGTGTGTGTGTGTGTGTCGACATAAACCTGTGACATCGCAGCGGATAAGTGAAGCGGTATAATGGCTGACATTAGACACCTTGATGCCTTCAATAGGCAGTGCGATATGAGCAATGGCACAGGACATATGTTACATGAAGCTGTTGAATGAGAAAGATGACACCTGATAAACAAAACACAGCATATGAGTAATTTAATATGTGCCATATGTTGACCATATAGAAGCTGTTTCTGCCAAAGTAAAAAAAAATAAATAGAAAAATGAAATCAGATCTCTCAAAAAATGAACAGGGACCATTAAATTAAGACGACGGAAATGGTTGAGGTGTGACACAGACCAGCTTTTGAAAATAGGACATTTTTGTGGTTGACACCTAATATCACAGGTTGCCCCCTTCCTTTGTGCTTCAACAGGTCAGTTGCTTCTATTAGCTTCTCAACAAGACAGCATGTTAGAGTTCTGTTTACTGTTATGTGGCAAAGGTCATATCAAGGTTAAAAGTTTATTTTTAAAACCTAAAACCTAGAAAATGATGGAGTACTTTAACTAGAGATGGTCTAAAGATGTAATAATAAGGATCACTTACAAAAAACAGTACACTAGTTCGATACTTTTATTTTTGTTGAATTTTTTGAACTTTATGTAAGTTGTTTTGTTTTACAGCACTTTTATGGTCAACATATCACAATTTTATGCATGCCTTTTAACTGCAACTACATTGATCAACAGCAGGGGGAGTAACGTACAGAAAGCAATATCAATGTATCAGTAGAAGTTGGACCTATTGCCAAGCTATAGAAAGACATTTTTATTTATATTTTTATTCCAGTTTTAACTTGGTATAAGTAATTTTAGAGCAGATTTCACTTTGCTTTCTAGAGTTTGTATTGACCACTAATGACAAACCTAAAACTTAATTGGCCCTAGCACATACTAGCACTAAACGTGTGTGTGTTTGACGCTTAGCCACCAAATTAACTTTGTTACTGTCTGTCTCTGTGTTAGCTACGGGACACTATTTATGTAAAATAGGCTTTTCTACTTCCTAAAACCTTGTATGGCACATATTTATACAGTTTTGATACTGACAGCTTCTGTGGCTAAATCAAAAGGGGCGGGGCTTAGTGTTAGGTCATTTAGATTAGTGTTTGAAACAGTCAGGGTGCCATCAGGACACACTGGGCTGTTCTGCGGTGCGCTAAGTATTATCTAATACCAATGTTAGCTTTAGTAAGAGTTCAACATAAAAATGTGACCACAGACAGATGCAGACTAAATTTCATTTGCTGAAATTGCTGTGACAGTTGTATGAAAACTGTTTGTTAATGTACTTATGAAGCTGATGCTGGCCGAAACAGTCACAGGCTCAGTTCTTGCCACAGCCATAAATCCACATCATTTTAACAAGATCAGACAGGAACCAATTTGTGAGATTTATGTTTTTCTCCCTCAAATATGAAATGGGAACAGACATATCTGTGAAGCGATGATGATAACTCTAAATCAAATCAGAGTAGAAAATGAATTTTAACGGGCTTGTCGTTACAGTTTAAGTCTGTTAAAGAGCTGCTCCTTCTGTCACGTTAATTCAATTCCTGAACACGATGATGTGCACAGAACATAGAAACTTCTGAACCATAAAGAGGGACTTTAAGGCTCAGCATTGCATGTTGGAGACAAAGATATGTCCTGTAATTGAATAATAAACAATCTCTAAATTGCATTATAGCCATCCGGAGTAATCACATTAGAGGAAAAATGCAAGTGAACCACATAATAATAACATAAAAAGAAATGGATTGGGAGCAGTATGCTGGTCATTGGTGGGACAGGAAGGGTCTGTGCTGAAAAGGCTGTAGTTCTTTGACTGTCTGCTTTGACCTGGTTATGTTCATAATAAAGGTTTCACAGTAAAACAAATAACTTTTAGTACACAGGCATACTCTCTGTAACGACAAAATGTCAGAACACGCAAGTTCTAAATAATCTTGTTTGTTTGTAAGTTTGCATGTTCTCCCTGTGTCTGCGTAGGTTTCCTCTGGGTACTCCGGTTTCCACTACCACCAAAGACATGTACAACAGTCCCCCCAAACACACATGGGGCCAGGACTCCCGTGCAAAAGAGATTTGTAATCTCAGTGGGACTTTCCTGGTTAAATAAAGGTTAAATTAAAAAATAATAATAAAAAAATAAAATCTGGTGTTTATGGAGTTGAAATTGTTACAGTAGAATGATTAGTATTAGAAGATCATATTATACATGAAAGAGACTCTGACATTATCGTTTAAATACATTTAAAAGAATAAACCTGTAAACATTGTTAAAGTAATTAGGTGTAATCTAATCATTTTACTTAAAAAATAATAAAACACCAGTATTATAAAGCATTGTTCAAAGCAGGTCAACTCTAGTAACAATCATCTAAACAGGTTTTTAGCAAAACTTTTGAAGCAAGATGTTAAAGTTTGGATCATTATTTTGGATCCTCACCCACACTATACTTACATAACATGCAAACAGTCAGTAGTCCACCAAACACACCCATATTCCCACTTGTGGAATTTGGCGAGTTGTCCCAAAAGAGTGCATTTCGCGCTCGGCTCGGCCAGTGTGCTTGTCGTGTATGCAGTAATCTGATAATATCAATCATAATTGTGTTAGATGTAATCCATCTGACTTTCAGTTTGTCAGGGTCAGGGTAGGAAGCAAAGCCCCACTTGCCATCAATTATCAGACATAAGAGAGTAGTGGATGGAGCTCTGGTCTATAAATAATATGGTGGAGACCCGTAGAGCCGATCGATGGCGTACAGTTCCACTGTCATGGCTTTAATGGCAGCTGGCTTTCTTGGTGCTGTGGATCAATAGTGTGTCTCCTCAGGGCTCAGTCTGGGTCCAGGTCACTCACGGTGACAGGGATGTAAATGACACCTCTGTTGTGATTGGAAAAATGCAGGCCTTTTGGTTATTAAGTCTCACTGCTGCTTCTAACCTTTTTCTGTCAGCTCAACACCTGTTGAGAAAATAACACTGTTTTTTTATTATGACTGGTAGATATGTAGGTTGGAAAGGTGTTACACTGTAAAGCAAAGGTCCTATACAGTGTTAGACACTTAAATGCAGGGTAAGTACATAGTACATAGAGAAAGTTTATTGGGTTGGAAGTGGGTCGATAATAATGTTTATTCCCATTAGCTGTACCCTAAAAAGCCAGCTGCTCTTGTCTGTGTAAAATTTGCTTATATCTGCTTATAACAAATTACCCCACCAAATTAAAAACCATGTTAAATACCTTTCAGAACAAATACATCTTTTAAGGGTTCACATTTGACTTTGTATAAAAATACCTTTACATTCTGCCCCTTCCAGAAGCACTCTACGCTATTTGGTTATAGCCATGACGAGATACTGACCTGCAGTTGACTATCTGGTACAATATACATGTGGGTTGGTTTTAAGAATTATGTGAGTAGGTCGCAAGGTTGGCTAGTGAATTGTTGGCAGGTAGGTGGAAGCTGGATGGTAAATGGAAGTGTTGGTGCAGGTATGTTTGTTGGTAAGTAGGTAGCTGGTCTGTTGGTGTAGTCAGTAGTCTGGTCTGGTCTTTACCATGTTCCTAGTGTGTAAACATGGAAAGTAAGCCCTTTAAATTCCAAACAGGCTGCTTTAAAGTGATGTCTAATTGAAAAACATGAAGAGGCACAGCTGCTCAGTCTGAATGTCAAAGGCTGCACGAGTGACAGCTAGAGCAGCAGGCAACCGGCCTGAAATGGCTCGACCAAGACTTACGAGACACATGGACAAATACACATAAAGTGAGTTAACAAAGAGGCATAGATGTGAAGGCCTGGGTGCAAGAGACAAATAAAACCTGATGAGAGAGATTAACCAAAGTGTTGTTTTGAAAGAGACACAAGAATAACCACAAACTAAAACAACTGACCACTGTGAATAGTGACCTCAGGACACTGTAGGAGCTCGTCACTGAGAGACCATAGAACAAATCTGAATCCTTGTCCAATTTGTATGGTTTGTGAGTAAAAGCTGGGGGTGTGACACAGGAACTTCATTTGTAATTAACACAGATATGGGTCAGTGGGCGACTCGTCTGCCAAATGGCCCTTTGCGGTGTTCACTTTCCTTTCTCATTGTCTCAAAAGGGAGGTTAAAATGAGAAGCTTCATCTCGCAGGATGCAGACATTTCTACTTTATGGTGGCTGGATGAATGAGGCGCTGGTGAAGCATTCAGTGAGAGCGTTCACTGAGGGGAGGAGCTTAGGGAGTACGCCTGACTTTAATGTTAACACAGTCCTTCTTTAAAGGTGCAGGTTTAGACATTTGTTGTTAAAGGTATTTAGAAAAATATTTATGAAAAATACAACACAAATTAAACTAGTAAACAACTACTAATAAGTAAGTTGTTGACCCAGTTCTGTTTCTAAAGTCCTTAAGTTACAGAGAATGTGCTAAGTTTAAAGAAATGTGTTACACTGACAAAGACAAATTGATTGTAAAGTTTCAGTCATACAGCACAGGTCCAACACTGTTCCCAGTCACAGCAAACAAGCACACACTTAATACTGTGCTACAGTCAGGGAGCCCTTTTCCCTTATTCCCTCAGAACAAGAAGAAACTTGTGTAAATAAAGTGTAAATCAGTGTGTGTGCCGTGCAGCTGTGTTCATTGTCCGTAGACCTTTGCTGGAGGAGTAATTGAGTGTAGAGGGTGGCTGATGCTGGAAAGTGTTTCTGCTCTGCTGCTGCCATAGGCCACTGTGGGCCCGGGCCGCCACTGAAACTAATGGAGCTTACTCCGGACTTGCTTTTCCCCTCAGATAGGCACAGCTGGGGGAGATCTGCCACCCAGAGCTGAGGTTAACACCCTCTCCACACCCAGCTGCCACCTTCTCTGTAGGAGAGCACTGAGTGTGGGAGTTCAAGATGTGGGTGGACTACTGCAATGAGTACTTGTATGCCATGAAGGGTGCCAGGTTCCGAACAGAGGCCCTGAGACAGACATGTTAAATAACACAGGCGTCTAATGAGGCCAGTGAATGCTAAGGGCCAAGAGGGTGGTCGGGTTTTGATATGCCCCTGTGGAGCAGCCCAGTGCAGCCCTTCACCTCACTGACATTTACCATGGGGAAGGTAAGTGTCATAAAAACATTACAGTGGTGCTGTGCCTTTAGCACGCAGAATTGTTTGATGTTTGATCCCTTGACTTGTGCGGGAGGAGTTAATAAATAAAGTTCTTAGCATCTATTTCATTTATAGTGTTTACAAAATGTATCTAATGGAAATACTATATTATGAATATGTTTCACTTTTATACTGGCAACTGTAGCAGTTTGTGTTGGTGCTGCATTGAGGCAATTAATAATTTCTCACCAAAAACACACAACACAATCCTCACAGAGATAATATTATCAAAGTAAGATATATACTAAATCCAATATAGAAATAAAAAAAAAACACAGGTAACTTTGAATCTATGTTTTGATTTAAAAAGAGTCCCTGTGACAAACTTTTACTGCATCAGTGGCTGTTACAATACTAGGGGCAGGGTTCCCTCCCACTTTGTGTTTGACGGATGGTGCATGCATGTGAGCAGGTTATAAAAAAGTGGACTTTCACGCCGTGAAACTTGTAAAACATAGTGAGGGCTACACCCTCTGAAGCCACACGGCTGGATCCAATTAGGACTCTTATCTACTAATTATGTCCCTTACACATCTGCATTCCAGAATTTGAAAAAGCCTGCCGTCCTCTCTCGGTAACAAGCTCTCGAATTAATGAGATTGCTCTGTAATTGAACCTTTTCATGGGTCCCTTGGCAGGGAAAATACGCTAAGTTGAATTTGTATTAACAGTGCATCAATCATAGCTGATCAGACGATAAACAGTGTTGATGATCACAGGCGTAAAGTGGTTGCACCTTTATGTAAATGAGCTGTCCACCTTGGTGCACAGGCACATGCTGTTGGAGGGCCGGGGTGAGGAGGAGCAGGACAGAGGAGTTCCAGGCTGAGCCACTGTGGGGAGCTGTGCTCTAGATCACAGACCAGTCACATTGACATTAAAGCTGCAGTGTTGTACTTTAATACCACACAAACACAATAATCAAAGTTAAAACAGTAGAACGGTATTTTAGGGGAAAAATACCTGTGCATAAACAAGTGATAAAAGTTTAACCATTTATTACACGTCTGTTTTAGATGACTTGTCAAACTTTCCAACATTTTTTTAACCATTTCTTAACATTTTAACACAGTCTTCTTTAAAAAAAAATATAGTACAGAATATTTCAGATATTTAGTTGGATTTTTCAGATTCAGTAACAGTTTTTATGTGGGCTACAATGACAGCTTGTTTAGGCATGTACTAATTATTCAGATAAATTAATTTTATTTCATCCTATCATAAACAGTTTCTAGAAAAATCTAGTTGATGATAAATTTAGGAATGTGAAAAACTATGTCACTCACAAATGTGTATGTTGCATTTTTATATAAGACCATATTTATTTAATAAGACCATTTTCACAGATTTACGCAATTAAATGTCATAAACCATGTGAAACAAGTGGACTTGCACACAAACACTCAGTTCCACTATGCCTTTCAGGACAGTGAATACAGCGCAGTCAAGTGTGCTGGCAGTCTAACAGGTACTTGAGACTTAAGAGAGGGAAACATGCTTACAGTGCTGAGGCTAGCGCAGCCTGGAGAGGGAAAAAGAAAAGGCTAGTAGAAGTGGAATACTTATACTTTGACATATTTTCCATACTGTTATTTAGTTTTTAACTGAACATTAGCTTTTAGGCATAAATAAGCCTTGTTAATAGCCGTGACCCCTCACCCTTGACAGATAACTAGCTCTTGTATAACAGGACATGGAAGTAAACATTGCATCTGAAGGCGAGTGCACAATGCAGAGGCTTTCTTGTGCGGCTAAGCTCACTTTATTAGCATTGATTGGCTTTTTATGTATTTTGTCACAGCTAATGTTATAGATCAGAGCTGCCACTAACTATGCTGCTTTTAAAACTTCAACAAGGTTTTCTCTGAAATGCTTTGCCCTAAAAGTGTCTAAAGTCCTTTGAGACACATTATTCATGCTTTTAGGAAAATCATGCTCCTCATACAAAAAAAAGTTTGGTATATGGGCCACTTTCCTGAACATTCCTCAGCACGTTTTACACAAATGATACATTATCATCTCCAATAAAACTTAAAATAGCCGGTACAACCACTTTAGTGAGGACACACAGGAAAATGAGTAAATGGACAAACAAAAAGTGAACATTTTAAAGATTCCTGGCAAGTGTTGAGAATGCAGGAAGAACTCAACATGGAGAGGACTCCTCCGGTCCCCTCCATCCATCGTGAACAGTCCTCACTGAGGAGGTGAATAGTGATTAGCATGCTAAAAGTGGCACTAATGCAAAGCCATTGAACAGCCTCTGAACCAATCTGTCCATCGCTCGTCCTCGTAATAGCCCAATAGGTTCTCTGTTTATACACGATAATCAAGCATGTGGAGGTAGGGAAGCACACCGCAGAGACTTGTAGTGACAAAAGTTTTCTATTATGTGCTACATGGTGCTCAGAGCAAGTTGATTTAATAGCTTCTTTCATCTTGATATTGTCAGTCATTTTTCATTATATGAACATAATAAGACTCAAAACCTTTATGCCAGACAGCTTATTGCATCAGCACCTTGAGAGAGAGAGTCTCCTTGGTGTTTGGTGAAAGTTGCCATTTTGTTGCCGTTAGGGCACTAGACTGCTGTTTGCAGACAGATGCTGGGGTTGCTTAACAAAGCAGATGTGAGGCTTACAGAAGTAAACTGGTATAAATAAATAAAACAATTACAGATAAACTACTACAAAGAGTAAAGCAGATCATCTGTTAAAGTCTGTCTTCAAATCCTGTATCATAAAACTACACATATGGCAAACTGCGAGTGACAGTGAAGTTTATTTTTGAACATGAAGAGTTGCTCAGCTGCACAATATTGTAATTTATTTTATGTGTGATAAATACTTTATACTATTGCAATAATGATGAATAAAAAAGTTTAACTGATTGAGTGTTTATACAGAAATACAAGCCTCTACAAATTCTACTCCTATTAAAGACTAAACCAGTACTTAACCAGGAATAAACCAGGACTAAATATAAACCAGGATTTTTTTAGTTTTGATTTAAGGCTTTGTTTGGTTTAATTTTGATTTTTAAAGAACATAATGTTATTGTGATAAAAGTAGTTCTTTGCGTTACAGATCTTGCAATTGATGACATTGTAAAGACAATAAATGATGATACAAAATATTAATGTCATTAAATTTTATTCTAAATGTAATTTGTGAAACATAACTAAATTGTGCTATATGCTTAACATATGGGTAATTTTGATTTGGCCAAAATATAGCTCTGCAAAAAATATAGGGCTGCAAAATATTTTACCAATTTATTGTTATCACAATATCAGCAACTACAATATAACTTATGCAACGAACAGTGAATAAGAATATATTTTTTCATTTGACAGACGTTAATCTTTTGCCAAATAATTGTCCAGTCTGAGCTTTTAAACTTTGGTGCAACAAAATATAAAAGTGTGAATGATGAAAGTTGGTCCAGAGCCCTGCATTTCTTTATACGTTAAAATTCAATGAAACTTTTACTCTGCCAAACGGAACTTTTAAATACAGCAGTTTATATAGTTATCACTACATTCAACATAATTATCGCTTATTATATGTTTTCCTGATACTGTGCTATCCTTTAGTAAAATATGTGTTTAAACTTGTGTCTGCCCCACAGATGAGCTCTTGGTAGAAATCAGACGCGGCCAGACTGCGAGTGCGCTGAGAGACTAGCTCCAGCGATTCTCATCAGCTTATGGTAATGCTGTGAACAGTGTGACTGCTCCAACAGAAAGGCAGCTGACAGCCAGTGACATGGCCTGCCCGTCACCTGACACCTGCCAATAGAGGGGGGAGGGCCACACACACACACACACACACACACACACACACACACACACACACACACACACACACACACCTGATAATCATTGAATTATACACAGCGCCTCTTTCACTAACCTCTCGTCTCTCGCGGGACCCAGCTGTTCATGAAATACCTCCCAGTAAGACAGTGGGGACGCGGCAGAGGGGCAGCTGGGGGGGGTATGACAGGGAGGGAAGGTAGAGAGAAGGCATAAAAAAACCTCACGCCTCACTGCCTCCCAATACCATGCACATTTTTAAGAGAGCGCAAGTGAAAAGATACAATTTCCCACAATGAGGTGGGCTGCAAAGGCAGGCACAAAGGAGACAAGATAGTGCAATCTAGAGGTCGCTGACACTGCCTCTGCTATAATTACTACACTTCCTTTAATACTTCTGTAATGCAACTGTTCTCCCGCCCCCATTACCCTCCCAACTGCACACCTCTCCCACATGAGTGCAAACACATCAAGATAAGTGTTCACGGCTGGAGCTGAGCTGGAGAAGCTTAAGGATGCCTCCATTTACTCAGGTTACAGCTTATTGTTAAACGAGCAGGTCTACCTAAAGTTAAATTCTTTTTTTTTTTCTCAGTATTCATCAGTTTTATGTGACAGCAATGTGAGAGTACTTTTACTCCATATAAAAATGACATAATACTGTAGCAATTTGAGCTTCACATTGCCTGTCCCTATAGAAGATTGAAGACAGGCATCGAGCGCCTATGGACAAAACAAGATTGGACCATTTTGTCTTGATTTTGCCTTGAACAGTTTTCAAACTTTTTTTAACACTGTGGTGAATCTCTGAACGCAGTCTATGAGAATGTCGGACATTACAGAAAGCTATGCACTTTACAGATTGAATATTTGGTGTAACGACATGATTATAGTTGAATGGTGAAGGCTCATTTTGGCTAAATCAGTTCAATAAACCTGTCTTTACATACACAAGGAGATAACCACTTGGACACACGCTTTCTATTTCTCAGGGATTATACTGTAATAATCTATAAATGTATTTGTTCATTGCTCTCTGCCGCCACATTGTTCAGGTTAATTCCAGCGACAGAAGCAGATAAACAACAGGATAGCTTTGTATACAGTGCCCAGCTAAAGGTCCACAAACTCAAATGGACATAAAGCCATTTCACATCTAAGATTATTGTCTGTTCTCCATGGAGGCTTTAAACGCTGTTATTTGGTCCTATTCATTGTTTGCTCAAAGTATAGGTCTACTGCAACTTTGGTTTAAAGTACAGGGTTAGTACGGTGTTATTCTGAAACACATTTCAACTGTGATCCAGGTTGAAATTTGCAATTTTCAAATAGGAAAAGTAATAGGCCATTCTATATAACACTTTCATCATTTTTTAAATCAAAGTTCGGTCTTCCAGGAGAAATTCAGGTGTTGAAGGGGAATAAATGACAAAAGCAGCATATTTGTCTTGGGTTAAGTTTTAAAGTTGGCGCTTTTGATGCTCTTTTAAAGGATTGCTAGCCCGCTAAAGTAAAGGGCTGCAGTCAACAAAAGGCATTATATACTGTGCCCAACCAACCACTTAAGATATCTTTGAAGATGAATCAATCACTATATTATAGTGAAAGTCCACAAGGTGCCTGGCTCATGATCGAATACTGCGTCTGCACTTCATAGCAGTCTGCAGAGCATTGATGCTCTGATTGATCGCAGAATGGAAGTGACTGGAAAGAAAAAAAAGGATTACGCTTGTCAAATGCAGTCAATATGCCGGGCCGGTGGTCAAAATGTTTGCAGTAAATCTCAAATAGTGTCTGCAAAGCTAAAAAGAAATAATAGTCTAAAAACATTATTTTGCTCAGAGGACCATCTCCTTGCATCTTGACTCAAACTGACAGGTCTGCAAATATGCAGCAGGACGAGTAGCCTAAAGATTTGGGAGATTAGCAATACTTTTAACATCAAAACGGCTGCTTCTATTATCTCGAGGGGGACATTTAAAACTGAACAGATTCAGAACAAAGCATATACTACTCCATACACAATCAATGTGCATTGTTGTTTCACTTCTGTCAGTTTGTGATATCAAACTTTTCTATTGGTTGTCTTTCTAACGCTGCAGCGCGAGTGTTTGTCTCTTGACAGCGCAGGTATTAAGTGTAGCTCTATTTGAGGGAATTGTATGCAGAAGTCAAAGAATCAAATCCCCATGCTGGCACTGGGATATTGGAAACAGGTAACAGTGATATGAGCTCAGCAAGGTTCCTACTGGGTTTGGTGTATTCACTGCACCAATACTGGCAGTGTTATTTACCCAGAGTTTTCTTTTATGGAAAAATCAAGAGGTGATTGATTCAGGTTAATGTGACTGTGAGCAAGCACCAAGCAGCATTTTCAGCACTTGGGTTAACAGACAACACTAACTTCCATAAAAAGCTATGGAGATAAATCACTGTTATCCTGACAGTGCTGACAGCAGTTTAAGCTGTGGCAATCATTGGAAGCACCTCGGGAGCCCCTGCGCTGCATTTTGCAAAATGTCATGAAGGAGGGAGGTGGGTTGATGAAAAGTAAGGAGTCGTGAGGAGGTCTAGTGAGAGATTTAGGGGGTGGGACACTGAGAGATGGTCATATCAAGTGAACATCAGTGTGCAGGTCCTTTACATAAACGTCCCAATGCAATAGGCAAATTCTGTTGACGAATAAAGGTAATAAATGGGAGCACAGGTTGGAGGGGCAACCACTCCCTGGTGTATTCTCCTTCGCACACAGCTTTCACTCACTCACTCACCAGCTCACCCCGGCGAGATTATGGTGTTTGCTTTTATCTGTCAGAAATCAATATTTCAAACGTCCGATAAAAGAGGAAATTGAACTGGGAATAGACTGAAGTGCTGTAAAAGTACAAAGCACAATTATCAAAAAGCACTTAAACTAGCTATTAGGACACACATATTAAAAATGCTCAAAATGGATGTTTCACAGTGCTGATGCTATAGACTGCCGTCCAGGATAGCGTCAGCAATGTCTTTTGATCACAGTGTCCTTCTAGATGCAGTCACAGTGATCAATGCACTTAGGCTCATATATGGACCCCCGGAGGCTGTGCTCTTGGAGCTTTAACACATAACCATTAGGTGTGATTGGCCACTTTTGGCCTTTGCATCAAAGGTTTAAACTTGTGTAGCAATGTGCAGACGTATGTAAACAATGTACTGTAACGTTGTTGTCAGGCAGAAACCTTGGGGATTAAAAATGTTTTTTTTTTTCATCTTAAATTTATATATTGCTCAGGGAGAGCCTGTAAACTTTAATTATTCTATACAAAGAATTAGTCTGGTCTCTGTGGATTCAAGTTAAATTTCCAGGGAAAAGTGCCAACATAAAATCCAAACCTTAAGGATTTTACCAGATGAGAATGTTCAGTCTTCAGCCAATCACATGCTGGGATATACAAGGGGTGTGTCCTCATTTGAATAAGAGACACTTCCATAGGCTGGTCGGCAGAAACATTCTGGTAAAGTGGCTACTGTGCAAAAAATAGAAAAGAAAGAAAGAAAGAAAAGAAAATACCAGTGCCAGAAATTTGGTTTTGAATGAGGTCCATTAAATTGTATTTACAATATAACAGAACAGTTAAATAATGATTTAGCATATATTAAAAATGCCTAAAACATATACTAAGTGCAAATAGGACATTATATTTAAATGAGAACACCAAGGCTACACATATAAATGAAATATCTCTTTTGATTTATATAAAGAGTAAATTGAGTTACTCTATAGATACAGTTAAAGCACAGTTTTTCAGATTGAATAAAGTGTTGGTTAATAACACAGTACCGTGCTGTGCATTTCTGTCTAAATCCCAGTACAGTACAATATCTTATTTCTTTAAATGCTGGATACTGCTATAGTCTATGCTCCTTAACAACTATATAAGGGGGCATTATGTATTCAACTGGCCTTTAGCACAGAACACGGGGGAATGAGGCAAGGCAGGTTTCCATTATAAAGCTGTAGGCTTGCTTTTACAGATATCCGGGAATCTTCAGATAAAGACATCCTATTACTGCCTGACATGATATGATACGCTGCCTATTCTTCTCCACCATATCTAAATGCTCCTTCATTACAAAGCTGATCAATATGCTCTCTTGATTAAGTAGCATGAGAGACACTCATTTCATTTTCAAGCAGTTTTTTCACAAATCAATGAGGTGAGATTATCTTTCGACAAATGACAGGAGTGCAAGGCGTTTCAGGCAGAGGCCAATAGCATCATCTCTTACGCTCTTGTTTTAGGCCAACACCACAGCAGACCAGAACTAACGCTATACGTATAACTTCTATAAATACAAGCACATGGAAAACCCTGACACACACAGACTGCACAGTGCCGAGTAAATCATGGAACTTGGTAATCACTGGCCTAATATAATTGCAGATAGAGCTTTTAATCAGGAACGCAAAGACATTAAGTAAATTAGTTTTTAAAGATTTAAGATGTTTAAAGATTTCATTTGCAGATACCTTTGATTCAATGTAGCACAGGGAATCGCTGTTGATTAAAGCTAATAGATGGTGGAGCTGTGCACGATGTGTTGACATGGCAAAGCCTCGCATCATTGTGACACAAGACACACCTGCACACCTTTGATTCTTTTAATAACATATTGTAAATCCTAGGAGAACTAGAAGCGGAAAACTGTTCTAGACATGTACAAAAAAACAAAACAAAAAAAAAAAACTGCTGCCTCCTCAATATAGGTGACAAAGTGAACCAGTGTAGAAAGTTTATGTAAAGGCAATTACAATTGGCTATAAGTTAAAGTTCTGGTAAGTATAATGTCTTTAGGCAAAAGTACAGAATAATGCTATGAGACACATTTAGATGTCTAAAACGGTCTCATAATTAGCTACTATCTTCAGAGAATACTTCCTCATTTTATTATTAAGAACACTTCCTTAAGGCAGAAAAAAAAAAAACAATAGGAGGAAACAAGAGTCTGGCATATTATTATACCATTATGGCTGTGTTCAACCTATCTTTTATTATACAAGTGGAGGACGTAAAGTGTTTCCCAGGCCAGAACTCGTTCGAGTCCTCGTCTCAAGGACAGGAAACATGGAAAAAGGGGCACTGGAGCATACATTTTCCCAGTGCTGCTCAGAAATACAAACATTTCATAGGCTGACCCATTAAAGAGAGGGCACTCAAGTCACTTGAGGGAGTGCAATTAACCCGTGGGGCAGTTTGTGCTGCTCTGTCACTCCAGGGTTTGCCTCACCATTACAGCTCAGGACAATGAATCCATACTTGTAAAAGAATAAAAACACTGCTCTTCACTGCTCCAGTCTTACTGATGTCCTTCAGATTAAATTTTTTTTTTCAAGATTCAAATCACATTTTTGATATTTGCTTTATATGATTGAAAACTGAAGGGAAAACCTTAGGGGAAGTATTAAAGTCTTTACGCAAGCCTCAAGGGCACCCATCTAAGGCTCAACCTAATTTGGAAAAAGGTCTTGCTGTGTTATTATCATTTGTGCTGGTGCATTTGATATTGTGTTGCCTCTGGAAGTTGAGCAAACACACACCAATGGCAAAAGTTATCACCTTAAAGTGATATTTCACTTTTGTGGACTGTTTTCACGTAACAGAAGTTTAGCAGCAAGCAATCTTCAAAACTAGATGCCCTGGGGATCCATGGTCTTCAACACAGACACACAATAAAGGAAGAAGCATTGATTGGGACACAAAAAAGTAACTTGAAAAGTGTTATACTATGTAGTCAACTTTGACTTGAATAATGTTTTTCTCTTCCAAAGATTAAGGAGACTTTAGAGTTTCACATTGTCATCTTGACTGGAAAGAAAGGGGACTGTGTATGATGTTGAACTGGGTCAGATCAGTGTGGGAAAATTCAGCCCTCAGTTTGATAATTTCAAACAGCTCCATGTTATGAGACGTGGGATAATGCAGCTTGTGCACACTGTCTCGGCCCCTGTGAGGATAATTCATTAACTTCCCTAATCCTCTCATGTGGTGTTGCAGCAGAAAAAGATGAAAAGCTCACTGAATATCAAAAACAACGACTTCTGAGCTCCTTGACATGGTCCAATAGCACTCCTTCACAAGTGTCTCAGAAAGGATGCTACATGTTTCAAGCATGCAGCCTGTGTTAATGAGCTTGGAAATACATTTTGGGCAGCTTATGGCGGCCGCGCACCACAGTGGGATGAGAACAGCTCAATAAAATATACACAGGAGGTCGAAACGGTAGGGAAATAAAAACCCCTTTTTGACAACGTTAAGCCTTGCAGCTGCTTTGAGGCAACTGAAGGGTTTTTATCAGCTCTTCAGATGTTGGATCATAGGGCGCAGAAAGCTTTCCAAGGGTAAGCAAAGTCAGAGGAGTCAGTACTGTACCAGCACATGCTGCTACATGATTAACATGCATACAGTCTGCACAAGTGTGAGGTTCATAGATTTTTGAAAGATTAAATTCAGTTAAAATTACTTATTCTATCTTTTTAGGAATCCAACAGAGATGAAGAGTTGATTTTCTTCTCTGTTTATGGGTCAGCACAAAATTTCACACATTGGACCAGACATCATGGAAGTTATAGTGATATAACTACATTGCCTTCAGAATGCTGAATCATGTTTCTATTTATTTCATCTTTTTTCAGGACCTCAAGCAGAAAAGCTACAACCCCAGTCCCATACACTTACAGCGTAGGGTTGACTATAATTAAAATCATCAAATCAAAAGTTTTCCTGTTGGCTGGGCAATCTTTGCTTGCAGCAACATTTTTTTATATTATATAATAATAAAAATTAAAAAAAATTAATAAAAATCATTAAACAAGACAATGAACACAACAGTGGACAATTATATTAGGAATATTTACAATAATCAAGCACCTTGTGCATCGCTTTGGGGTGAAGTCTGAAGTTTATTGATGAATGACTCTATTGTTGTGGGGAGTGTTTTAAAGAAGAGGTCAAGTAACACAAGGTGTTCTCAGACATTTGTCGGTGGACACTCTGTAATGACCCTGCTCTCAAACCAAGCTGGAGGTTAATGACTGTGCACCTGGCCCAGCCCGCTCACAAAGATTTTTCAGAAGCCACTGTGTGATGTATGATGTAGCGATTGTTCAGGGTGTATAAATTAAAAGAATGCAGTCTTGTTGACAATGTGAATGATGAAATAAAAGGCACTTTAGGTAATTCCTCTGATAAAGCTGGCTGACCCTGTGGAGGATGATAGAATCAAAAGCACTCGTGCAGGTCGCTGTCAGGATCATCTGTCTCGTAAGTCCATTAAGGCTAAGCATGGGGCTTCCAGTCTGGAAAGACAGTGTGTAGATCCACAGACCACAGTGAAAACATGTTCAAGAATGTCAACAGAGAAATTGACTACAGCTTTGATGACAGCGCTTACAGTTAAATCCTGTTAAAAATGGCTTATTTTGGAACTTTACCTTTAGCATTATGTACCATTATTTACAAATCTCTTATTAACAGCAGACACTGGTGAGGTTACATTAAGGACATTAATTAATAGCATATGATAGTAAAATAATTTTAACTATGATCTTGTAAAGTGTTATAATAAAGACATAAATTGAAATACCGTTTTCAACTAAATTAAAAAGTCTATTATCAATAATAACCTAGGAGTGAAGCCACAAGGGGTCACAAGCAAGTGTACGTTTGTGCTGGTCACAAGCCTGGATAAATGGAAAGGGTTGTGTGAGGAAGGGCATCCGACTAAAAACCTATACATAATATGCAAACCACCAGATGATTTGCTGTGAGGAGCAGCTAAAGAGTAAAAACTGTTACGGTTTCACTAGAACCTACAAAACCGAACACAGCAGGTGTTCTGCAGGTGATGGTGTAACGGGGCAGGCGGGCAGGCAAGCTGAGACCCAAACTCAGGACAAGTTGCACCTGGACACAGGAACAAGGTAAGTCAAGAAACAGGGAACGATATCCAAAACCAGGCATGTGAGCCTATGTTTACTAACTGGTAAGAAGAAGAAGAACAGACTGGTAACGACTGAAAGAGCTGCAAGGCTTCTTATAGTGCAGCTGATGAGAGTGGAATGGAAGACAGGTGTGTCATCTGGCCAACATGGTTGGGTCAGGCCCAGCCAGGCAGACAAAATACAGAAAGGAGGGGGAAGACAAAGAGAAAGCAAAAACCAGGAAAAGATCCTGAAAAATCCTAGGAGTGACATGAAGGTCAAAAAAATACACACAAAATTATATTTAACTCAAGTTAAACCAGAGCATAGTTCAGGTCTGGTCAGAACAATATCAATGATTTTTCAACAAGCATGCTCCTTCTTAACCCCACATTTTTGTACAAATATGGCAATTTTATGTGTCGCCCAAAGAATCCACATGGCGACCACCATGAAGGCTGAAAATAGTACCTGAATTAGCGTCACACCTGCACTGCTTGAAGCAGTTAGTGACTGTATTAGCCCGCTCCTTCTTTACTCTCATTGTTCACAATACAAAATGTTGGCAACATTGACAAAACAAATGAAAATTTCGGTGGTAGTTCTTGTTTAAAATGTACGACCTTAAATAGTTTTACAATTATTCAAATAAATTGATGTGACAACAATTACGTGAAAAGGTGAAATATGATGTGAATTGACCATTCATATCCATACACTGTCCTCTGCAGACTGAGGAAGGACTCTGCGTTCTATAGTGAATAAATGGTGGTCAACATAAAAAATGATGATATTGCATCAAGGCAATAAATAAGTGAGTAAATATGTGGACAGGAAGCAGGATGACTGATAGCCGCACTCGCCGCAGCCCATTAGATGTTGACAGCTTGTGCAAGGGAAGCAAGCCGGAATAGGTGGTCTGTAATTCTGTCTCATTACCGCGGCACTTCCTCTGCTGGACCTTTAATTCATCTCTTATACTTTGTCTGCCACTAGCCTTTGGTTTATTGCAATCTAACGTGTGCACTATGAGCTGTGATTGATTGTTATAATTGAGACCCTACAAATCAAAGAATATTTTTTATTGATTAGCTCAGAATTGTTTAATTCTATCTACGCTCTTGGCCCTTGATTGGATGGTATTTACTGATTGTCTCTTCCTAACTTAAAAATCAATCTGTGGCCACAATCGGAGCAGCAGAAAGAATCCAAGCCAAAGCAGCTGCTCCTTCTCCATCAAATACTCTTTGAGGCATCAAATTTATGCTGATGTTTATATACGCAGCACTTACTTCCCATGCTGTGAACTAGAATTTATTGAATACACTGGACTTTTATTTTGTAATTAAGTGTATTAAAATTGATTTGAGTCATAGAGTGGGGAATAAATTCAAAATACTGGCTTCTTATGGGTATTTAACAATTCCAAGATGGCATAGTTAAACGCTAACACAGTGTTTATTTCATTAATGAAGCAGAAAAACAATAAATAATATCCTGAATGAGATTTTGCAGATCCAACAGAAGGCTTGTCATGGACTTCAGGTACGCAGATGTGCCTCACACAGCTTTGCTTTAGTAATAATAAAGTAATAGTTATTGCTGAGGGAGAAATAAACCAAAAAACATATGGAGCTTTTTTAATGAGATGCAAACTTTTTTTTGTTCATCTGGTGTCATTCTAATGAAACATTATAAAAAGAAGACCCACAAATGTGTATGGCCAACTAAAATCTTCCCAGTTTTATTATTGAAATTATTATTGGGTAGAATACACTTTTAGGTTCTCTAGTTCAGCTACATGCTATGGAACATGAACAATGAGTATGACCTGGCAATGAGTGTCAATTAGGAGGAAATCTCTGAAAACATTTTTTTTTGCGTTTTGGCCTTCTGTACACGTGCAGCACAAAAAAAATACACAAATTACATAAATTGATTACAATTGTCATCACTTTGTGTAGTTAGACAATGCTAAAAACACCATACACATTGTGTTCTGTTTTTTTTGTGTGCTTGGGCCAAATCCTATAGAACGTTCAGTTGTGGCGAACGCCTCACCCAAAGATCATTCATACGCTGAGATGACAGCGTCCCTGCTTTACTACATGATTCTAGGCTACAATTAATTTTTGCTCAGCCACATTGGCCTTTGTCACTATAATTTTTTTCCTGACAGTGACCCTAGCTTTCACTTTTGACATAAGGTGACTTCCGGATACAAGGTGTGGCGGATAACTATAGAATGCTTCGAGGGCAGCAGAGGTGTGCTGCTCTCCGGGCTAAATCTCATGCAGTCACATCTGTTTAACTTCAAGCTGCAGGAACACCTACAGGTCTAGGAGGAAGAAAACAAAGCAACACGGACTGAGCAGGTTTAAAACTGTGGCCACTGGCGTCTGCAGTATCGCTTTGGAATGAGGACTCAGCCACTTGCACAAGAGATGTGGGATAGTGCGTGTGATATGAGTCGGTGATGACAAGTGCTGATTTATATTGGGGTGGACATAGATGTACAGAGCCCTGAGGGTGGCTCACCTACCCGCAAATTACCGTCAATGTCAAGATGAGGCACTGAGACGCAGGGAGATGCAAGAGAGTTTTATCAGAGGTTAGCACTACAAGGAGAAGTCTGATGGAAAAAAATGTGTGTTATCAATTTCTAATTCATGTCCCAAAGCTCACCAAGCAGTTTTGTGACATCAATAAATTATTTTCTCTATGTTTTTGCTTTATCCATACACTGCATTTGACTTTTTCTCCATTCAACTGTTTCTTTAAGGGGCTGCCACAGTGAATCATCTGCCTCCATCTATCATTGCATTTGTAGTTTGTGCCAAGAGTTAACTCCAAATCATGTGATGACTTTCAGTGTCATAGAGGACACTTCCATTCCATGTGGCTTCGCAGCCACTTGTCTCTGTTTAACTTCACGTTTCTAGTAAAACACAATTAGCTGCATTTCTAGACAAAAACTAATAAATTAGAAGTGTACAAATTAGTGATGCACTGACCCAGTTCTAGTATCTGTTCCCAGCCCATGACACAAATGCTAGATGAGGTGTCTATTAAGGAGGCAAATACATGGTGCTAGCTACTACTTCATTATAATTCTGTGTTCACACTGGTGCCGTGTCACGCATCAGCAGCAGACGCCGCACACTAACACTTCACTCACAAACTTCAACAAGCTGAACATGAAGCAAGACAAAAAGTCAGCAGTGCGTAAATATTTCAGACTACCACCAACAGCACTAAAGCCTTGTTGCTACAACAGCTACAACTGCCCAGGAAACCAGCGCTGTCTTGTGTTCTCCACAGCATCATACAGTTAAAGAAACAGTGGAGGCATGCGAAGAGAAGTCCCTTTCTCTGCAGCAGCCCCTGACTTTTCACTGATGAAGTCCTTGTTTATTTAGAAAAGTCTGGTACATTTAGGCCTGTATCTATGTACTAATTTAAATTGACTGGATTTAGTTTTACAAAGTGACAAATGAGGCTAAAATTTAACCAAAAAAATATATTTTTTTGATTGTTTATTATTATTATTATTACATTTATTTTATATTGCGCTTTTCCGGGGACGCAAAGATGCTTTTACATATCAATTATTCATTCACTACACAGTCACACGCTGGTGGTGGTAAACAGCTGCCCTGGGGCAGACAGTCAGAGACGTAGAAGCCAGTCCATGCCTACAAACTCCCCGACTATCACCAAATACATTTACTAAACATTCATACACCAATGCCACAGACACTGGAGGCAAGGAGAGTTATGTGTCCTGCCCAAGGACACAACGACAGTATGAACTGTGGGAAGAACGAGAATCGAACCGCCAACCTTCCAATTGAAGGACGACCGCACTACCACTGAGCCACTGGGGTTTAGGTTTGGTATCGGCCATATTGCAGATTTCCAATGCTACCAGATTAGTTTCTGTAGCTGCACTGTGGGATCAGAGTTTCCCACATACAGATGAGTCATTTCTTCATTAACTAAACATATTTCTATACAGTATGCAGTATATAATAATGATATTTAATAATGATATTTAACTGAATGTGAGGAAAACTGAAAGAAAGAAGATGTGAGGTATGTAATAGAGTGTGAGACAGAAAAGCACTGAAAGTGTGGTGTATAGCGTGAGAGCAGTTACATCCCGTAATTTCAACCGCTGACATACACACTGTAGGCTCATGTTAAAACGGCAGGTCTGAAATGGGAATATTTAAGCTCAGCCTTTAAAATCTAAGAATTCAAATAACTTCTTCATTGAGATTTTTTATAGATTCCACATTACAAATGACCTTGAAAGCAGGAAAAAAGACAAGCTAATGAAAAAGTGCTGGCCGGGATAGAGTTACAGAGGAGCTTTAAATGATGTGAGACTGTTGGTGGAGGTACAAAGTGAGAAGTGGTGGGTCTTGCTCTGACTGATATAGTGAGGATTAGCAGCTACAATGTGGGCACTATACTAGAATGTTTGTAGTTTAGGTAAAAGAAAGAAGACCATCACATGACACACATTATACTCTGATTGCCAGCACTGCAATCATCGGTCAGACCTGTGTCCTGTATTGTGTTATCAGACAAATCACATGATTCTCATTATTCTTTGATGATATCACAGCCTGTGATCTTCCGACGGAAAAAACATTACTGCTCATTTGCAATCAACTCTTGATCAAGCCATCTTTGACTCATTAAAAACTCCAACATACATTTTTGTACCACTTCCTGTTTGGTCTGTCTCACATCCCAGCATTCTCTACAATGAATCTTACATCCTCAGATGTGCCTTTTAATAACTGCATTTCCTCTCATTTTTTTTGTTGCCTTTTCATAATCATCTCTTTAGACTGATTTTGCTTCATTAGTGATTAAAGTGATAAGAAAAATTTAAACATCCGGTAGGTTAATCCTTTTTATGCTGTGTTTTCTGTGGTGTGCATTGTTACTGACAATTAGCCCTTAGAAATGGAGTATTCGGTCACAGGCCATGCTTTTATTATATGCTGACAGACAATTCCCTCTGGGGTCACAAGTCCGCAGCCTTACAGCGACAATACAAAGACAAAACAAAAGACAAAGCCACAAAACAAGCTATGAGTAACAGTGTAGCTATGAAATCCGTCAGGGGATAAACTTTGTCAACAAGTACATGTTACATCAAGTTCATCCACTTTCCTTTGTGCCTAAATGCTTATCCACTGTTCTCTCCTCATATCAACAGGACAGCACCCCTCACCCCCTCCTAACATCGACTCATCCCCCATCTTCAGCCGTCCAGCCCATCAATAAATCCATCTAGGAGATCAATGCTGCTGCAAATCACTAAAAGTTATCAGCCAAACCCTGCCAAATCAGCAAACACAATCACTATGTAAATCCATCTTTGCTGGCTTGCTTTGTGCAAAGGAGCTGTGAGTAGAGCTGCTCTACTAACTCTGACTTATTTCAAATAGTTCAGCATTCCCACATATTACGGCAATTAGAAAAACAAAACCTTACCTTGAGAACTTTTTGTAAAATAAGATTTGAAGTAAATTGTTGTGTTGTTTTGTATGTTTGATGTTTACTTAAAGAGTTGCCATGGGCTGGTCATTTATATGCTTAGATTGAGCTCTGATAGTGACATCTGGGCTTCTGTCAGTCATGATGCTACGGGTACATCCCCCACCTTCCCCATCGCCGTGGGCAACCTCTCACCCCCTCCTCTACAACACTGTCTCTCTCCTCACTTCCCTCAGACAGACTGGTCACCCCAGGCCCACAGCACAGGGATTCACTGTGATGAAATAAAGGTAGGCAGTTGTTCCTCCAGCCCCAGGGTCATTATTTAAAAAGTGACAGAGACTCCAGTGAGTGAACGTGAGAGAAGTGAGGAAGGAGGGAGGGAAGGACAACGGTGAAAAAGAAGTCAAAATAGGGACCAACAGTGAGGATAGAGTGGAGAGCAGAACTGGGGGCTTGCTTGTGCAGGTGTATTGTCCAGTGGAGGGAGCGGGCTGCTGGGAGACAAATGAATCCAGCAGGCATTTGGTACACACCGGAGATTGCTTATCGATCCAGATCGCAGTATTCAGGCTGGCCTGAGAATTTTCTGAGGGAGTTAATAACCTGGCAGCTCAGCTGTCTTGTCCAATTCACCAAAGGCAGAGGCCTAATCAGGGCTGGATTCCTTTTTCTGTCTGAGGAGGGGGCATTCTTTCAGCTCTGGCCTCTCTGTATCTCCTCACCCCGCCCTCCACAGCCCCTCATTTCCACTCCATCGGAGCTCTGAAAGTGATTGAAATGACAGCCTATAGAAAGAGGCTAATCAAATTGTTTATTATCAGTCTGAATCAATATGTATGGATTGTTAAAACATCAAAGTCAGCCCCTGGAAAAGTAATAGTCGCCGCCTGGCAGCAGCTGCTCAGCCAAGGCTGGGTCCCTGGGAGCCCGGCTCCATTTAAAGCGACTTTCACTCTTACTTAAGTCCCGCTGACCCAACGAGGTCAGCTGGCTGAAGGGGATGTACACGCTTGAGCTCCAACGTTACAGCATAAAAGCCCTCACCTCTTCCCTGCAGCTACTCCAACACATGTCGCCCTGATAAACAATCCATCAGCCAACTAAATGGGCCTCCGTTCCAGCGAGATAAAGCCCATCGCTCAGCTACCATGCTTCAAGCAATATTTTGGACTAGTCAATGGCTTCTTCCAATTCAATATTTTGAACTCTTCTCTTCCCGGAACCTAACTCTCTTCTTCAACAAGCCTGTGTGAATTGCAAATGAGGTCAGGCTGATGAATGAGTCAGCTGAAAAGATCAAATTGCTCTGAGATGGACATTGTAGTTGGTTTTCAGACTGCGAGACAGGCTGGCATGGAAGATTGATGGATAGCCATTGTCCATTCATTGGTACGGGCCGTGACACCTGATGTTTGGCTGGGGTCTCTCTCCACCTCTGACATCCCACAAACACAGCCAAAGTGCACACTCGAGAGGATGATAGGACACTGAATGATATCTTCTTTTCTAGTTTTCCATCTTTATCAATTTAGTACAAAATACATAAAGAAAACAAAAAAAATACTCAAATGTGGGACTGTGGAAGCCATAACATTTCTGACATAACTCACTATATCAGATTTTGAGGATTCAGATAGTTAATAAATGTAATTCTGGTGTAAATTATAATATAGTAAAATTATAATAACATTGTTTAGGTTCGGTATTATTTGATCTAAAAGAAATATGTCCCACTAGAGCCAGTGTACCACCAGTGATACCCATTCCACAGTTTGACAACCACTGCACTAATCTATATCCCTACAGGAAAAGGCTTCCTAATTTGAAGTCTACTAGAAGGCTTATTGTCAGTTCCATTACATGAGTCATATAAAAGCAGCATCATCCATCATACTCCAAATTTGTTGTGTCATTTTTCTTTGGAATTAAAGATAAGAGCCAGGGGCTATATAGATTTTTATAAAAAAACATGAAGCAGAGACGTTAGAAGTGGGATGTTTGCCTGTTATCAATAATTGCTCTAATAACCATGACTGACAGCAAAGAAACACACACACGTTTAAGCAGCACCTTAAGGAGAAACATAAGGCTATTTTTAATTTTAATATATTATTTAGGGAGACGGAGAGTTTCCTATGACTAAAACAAGTACAGATAATGGTGTGTATTTGTTTCTGTAGTATAGTGCAGTACTGTATGATATGGAAACCTACATTGGAAAATGTTTAAATATACTGTCACAAGACAACATAGGTAAGGTAAAGAAAAAAGTAGTTTGTCATTAGGTCTTTTCCCAACTTGCCACAACATGGCAGCAAGAGGTAGGAAGTCTTGTTACTGTTAATAACGGCTGTAGAAGAAACCACAACAAATTTACTGCCGTGGTTAGATTAGACATATTGAGACTTGGTACTTAGTTTTACAACATATTTATCTGATTACATGATAAAAAAAATTTGTGTGGAGTATTGTGTGGTGTTTCACAGTATGGATTTGTACTGATTGCTTTTATTTTAAGGAGAGACATGGAAAGGCAAGTCCTGGATAAAATATTATTTTTCTTTATTAATTCACCTTTGTGCTTTTTTTTATTGAATAAAACTTCTATGGATTCTATGGCAGGACACCAAACACCAAATAAAGACTTTATACTGACATTTTTGGATCCTGTGTTTGCAATTACTTTAAATATGCATATGTCTGACTTGAGCATAAACATGTAGAAGCCATATTCCCACTGGTCCTTTTGTCCCGTTACTTCCCTAGCCACCCACACCCCTCCCTGCCCCAGTTCCTGTGACAGAGCTATGAGCCAAATGTGATGGCAGCATTACAGTAGGGCTCCTGCCAAAGTGGAGCTGGGCACGTTGTTGCATAGTAAACACCCAGGACTCCTGCCACTGACATGACGGGGGTCTCTAATTAAAGAGTGCAACAAGACACCCCTTACAGAGGCTCTCCCTACCCACCATACACCCACAATTAAGTCCTCGATGGGATCCAAGGCGCTGCATTATTGATGGAGCAGAACGTTTGATTAGAAACTCTTAACACAGCTCCGGAATAGAACAGCCAGTCCATTGTCATTAAACACCACTTAAACAAAGTCAAAACATACCAGTCGGACATGCTTCTTAAACATCCGGGTTATGATGGAGTGGGGCGGGGGGGCGTCCGGATTGAATATCAATGCTGTGTGCAATACGCAGTGGGAGCATATGCCGAACTGCTTTAACCATAGCGGATAAAAAAGGTAAACAGTGTACCTGGGGGCCATTTAACAAAAGTTTTCTTGATGACTTGCAGGGAAGAGGAAAACAGCGGACTTCGTGTACAGAAAACACATGTAAGAGATAAAAAAAGCAAGTGAACCGCAGCAGTGTCAGCGCCCCATATGATGAGACAGTGAGTGTTTGAAATTATAAGTCCCTTAACCAGGAAATATGTACTTACATCAAAGCTGGGGAGCTCTAAGTGGGGCTAAACTGTATTACCGGCCCATAGTCAATCAAGTGTTGCCTTGTGTGTACATAATGCATCGCTTCATATCAAAAGCCCTGCTAATGAGAACAGAATGATGAATAAGAAACAACAATATGCACATGTACATGTATGTAAAATGGAGATTGGGTCTCAAATGAAGACGTGCACATTTTATTCTAATATAAACCAGTGTTAGTGAGAAGCATGGCATTGGATGTGTGGGTGTACATTTCTAAGGAGCCTCATCTTTTGCACATGTGTGTAGGTTGATTGGAAAGAATGCAGCATATTGTGCAGCTTTGCCTTTGGAACAGGCCTAATTAATACACGCTCAAGAGTTGATAACATTGTGGCTAAAAGTAGATCTCCTTAAGAGATACTTAATCCTGCTAAAGATTGCACTGCTTCGCTCTCATCCACAGCATCACAATCAAAGGTATTGGGTGGGTCTCTAGTGGACTCATTAGTAGACTGCTCAGCGGCGGGGGTCTTGGATAAGTTGCCCCCCTCCTTCCACCCACAAACACCTCAGTGTGTATGTCCTTTCCATACAGCTGACCTGAGCAATCACAAGTATTATGATGACATTCATTAAGCATTGCTGGTGGAAACCCTGTGCACTCTCATCAGCATCACGATTAATCACCACCTTATCGGCAAGCCGCAAACCTCTTCCTTTCTGCGTCTGTGTGGAGTCTCCTCTTTCTAGGGCAAGGGTCAGATGTCAGAGACAACAGTGATCAGTAGCTACTCACTACGCATCATCTTGGTTAATAAATGTGTCGTACTTAACCAAGTGTTGCCACCTAAAAATATCTCAAAGTATTGAAATGAATACACAACTTGAACTGACATACGACCAGTCGACAGATTGCAACAAATTAAAAGTCATTAAAAATAACTTATTATGTTTTTTTCTATGCCTTTAATTAAAAAAAACAGATCAAATGTGTTCATGTTTGTAATTCGAACATGTGCAGCTGTTGAAGAGGCTGTAGTATGTCTGCCAGGCCTATAGGGGCATCATTCCTCCCTACCTTGCTTATGCTACAGGATAAGAAGTAAGCAACTGATAGAGGATCCAAAATAAACAACTTTTTTTCTGGAGTTTTCTAGAACAGTGCTGATGAGTACAGCCATATGTATTTATTTATACATCTAAAATTATATGATATTTTTTTTAATAAAAAAATATTTACAGTTGACGTTGCAGGGTTAGCCAAAATGCAAACACCTCCACAGCTATTTCAAAAAGACTGTGTTTTTGTGGAATAAAAACTCCCTCCTTGTGTCCCCATTTACTCCTATTGTAAAAGGTGACATGGCCTTGTTATTACACATTTTTCTCTGAGTCTTAAGGTCATGGCCTCTGTGCAGAAAGCCACTACTCTTTCTATGTAGAATAAGGTGTATATATCCATCCTTGTACCTGATGTGAATACATAATACAGCAGGTTAGAATGTGGGATCAGATTAAAGAGTGCTGAGCCATGTTAAACCATTGCAACACAGGAGCATGCATCATGTCTGTGCATTAATAAAAGCCAACTATGCTATCATTATAAGCACCAGACGTGCCCAAGCTCCACTTCCTGGCTGCTCTAATAGCTAACTGGTCAAGGGTGATTTATCTGATAAACTGCTTTTGTGTTCTACTGGCCTGAGAGATGGTTTAGTTTAGCCTAGTCTGCCATAATGTGCTTTATAAATACAAAAACAAATGGTTGCCTGGGGAGGAGGAAAGATGTAGCTTGTATATTTGTGTTGGGTGGGGTGGGTGTAGGTCAAATTGTATCCTCTTGTGCCTCGGGGGGAGACAGGAAAAGCCTGAGTTATAACTCTTCCATCACCTGCCTCCTGCCGCCCTGTGCATCAGGATATAGCGCAAATTGCAGCCAGCCTCCATTAGTTCTTTTCAGGGTTAATATTGATGTAGATATCATTCCTATCTGCTGTGTCATTTATTTGAAATACTATGTGCGAGGAGTAGCTCCGGCAGTGAATCAAATCAATTGATAGAGCAGTTAGCCCAGCAGTGCGGCCTGCCTGGGAGCTGCCGAGCGAGCATGAAATATTATGGAGATTGTTCTTTAAAGTGATCTCTTCATCATCATTTGTCTGTGGGCCGGGGCCGATCCTATCCCCCACCGCTGAGTTCCTCTTGGGCACCAGCTGTCATAACTAAATCAGCCGGATAATGCAGTCTCGCGCACAGTTCCTCAACACCACTGCCACCTCCCCTTTACAAAGCTCCCTCCTTCACCTCCTCATGTCAGGCAACATCCAGAGAGTCGCTCATCATCGCCGCTGATGGCCCTCCTCTCTGGGGCCTGCTTGTTTATGTCACTTCCTATGTGAGGGGCTGCTAGTTCATGTCAGCCCGTGTAGCAGGGGAGGGCACGCCTGCTGTTTTACTTCATGTTTGGCTGCTCGTGACGGCTTGAGAGCTATGGCAGCACCCCTTGACAGTCCTCCTGCATGTTATGACAGCCAGTGGAGCAGCCAGTCTCCACTATACTGTAAGTGCATATGACAGAGACAGTTTTTATAGCGCTCTTCACAGTCTGTTAGCATGTGGCTGGATGGCTGTTTTTACTGCCCATAAATGGAGTGGCGTGCATATTTTCTGAGTCATTAGGAGGACAGTCAGGAGACATACTCAGCGGGAGAAGCGCACTACTTAGGCTAGAGCCGTTTACTGTTGTAAAAAGCTCATCAGTGAGCCTCTCAGGGTGATGTAAACTCTTACTTGGAGAGCATTTCCATGTGTCAATGTGAGATGAGAGGGCATCTTCAATGACAAGCTGATACAGGGACCAGAGGAAAAAGCTGCATAATTCAGTGCTAAGACACCCAGGTCCAGAGAAGGCATGCCATGCGATCAATCCCTCATAGCCTACTGATATTACAGTCAACTGTCTGTGGCAAACAGTCAACACATGGACACAACTGACAAAATGCAGGGCTTTTTGTTCTTCAAGGCTCTAAAAGTCCCTGCAGCATTGAGAATCCATCATGAAAACATGTATTCTTTACAAAGTAAATTTGTAATTTGGCTCCACTCCAACAAACACATACAATCACCACAGCATAAAACGGGAAACAGAACCCTGAGTGTTATTCATTGGCAAAATAGTATCAAGTCATACATTTATACCAATTAAGTGCAGAAAAATGACCATCTATATAGTTGAGACAATGATGTCAGACTCCAGCAGATACATTTATATTTTCTAAACAAGTGGCTGAGACAAGCCCGGCCAAGGCGGTGACATCTGCACTGCTCTTACTCACACAAACAATGAAGGCTCTTAGCTGAGAACAGAACTGCTATTTGTCACTGTACATTGATAAAATTCATACAGGGCCATTGTGTGGCTTGGAAAATAGATGTTAAATCCATTAATCAAAGCCAGATGGATTATGTGCTCTATAGCTTAGGTCCTACTGCTTACACAGAGAGATATGGAGGTTTAAAAGGCCACGAGAGGAGTGTGTCTGTGTGAATACACATGCACCAGTTGTGTCGCTGGCCAGTGAGTGATGATGACCACTGGCTCACCATATTGATGAGTAGACCCAGCAGAGTTCGATAGATCAGCACCAGCTTCTCTGCACGAGCTCAGACATCAGTGTGAGAAAGTTCATGTGCACCTTCCCAAGTGAAAAGGGTAGCGTCCCAGCCTCTGCTCTTATGTTTACATATTTAAATGATTAAAGAGGCATGTGAAGAAGTTAAAAAACAGGATGCTTGGAGATCAGAAATAAAGGAGGGAAATGGGATGAAGCAGGGTGAAAGACTGCCAGGGTTAATAAAAATAATGGTTTAAAATACCACTGAGACCACCCATCCAAAAAATGTAAGCTATGCACTCACACCACTGTAAGATGCTGTTGGCATATGTTTTGCAGATGTGACCATTGCTGTAGACCTGCATCATAATGGCACAAAAAGAATTGTTATAAGACACTGACCAGACTTCAGACGTAAGAAGTGTGGTCAACTGCACAACATTGATAAAACTATTTGGAAAATTCCAAATAGTTCTTAAAGGCTGATGAGCGCAAAATACACATTTTTGTTATATGGGAACCAGTAAAAGGTATTTTAAAGAGCTTGTTCACTGAATATACAGTTAAACTAAAGACGTGTTTTAGACGTTCTGAAAAGCAAAAATAAACCAAAAATTGTGTTTTTTTAATAATACTTTGAATGAACATTGTGTATAATTTACAACAACAAGAATAAGTCACTTGGACAACCATTGTGAAGTCTTTACTAGAGTGTTAGGTTTGTGACTCACGATCTCACACCAGCTGGATGCCATCTTGGCCTGTTTCCTTAACGCTGATTGGACAGGTAGATGGAAAAAATAAAAGTGTTTTGCTTCTGCCCACAATTTTCCACAGTTTCAGCAGAAAGTTTTTATAGCGCATTTTTTGTCTCACCAAACCAAACAATGTGCACACACTACATCCCATCATACACATGCTACATATGCTCTGCTTTTGGCTAGGCAGGTTTTTCCTCCTGTGGTTATTAATTCAACATATTGCTCTGGCACACAGCAGTTTGTCTAAAGTCAGACTCTGAGGTTTCATTTCAGTGCTGGACTTTAATATGACTTTGCATGGTCCAAGTGGCGCTCTGTTCTGTCTCTGTCAGCTGAGCAGTGGCGGGACACGCAGAGCTCTGGGAGAGGGGCAACAGCTGACACGGGACGACTCTCATGGCTCCCCAGGGGCAGATCTGTGCAAACTACACTACAAATTACACAGTGGGTTGCTGTGCGCCCCAAGTCAAAGTAAACAACAACAGTGTTTCCTCTTTTCCACAGCACTATGAATCAAACTGAACTTATATGACCCATGTCTCAGTCCACACCCAGACTTTGTAGCCCGTAATGACACACCTTCGTAGCAGTGTTCAGCCCCAAGCTCACTTCCTCTCTCCTCCTCCATCCCCTAACTTCATTCATGAAAAGCCTTCTCTCTGTGGCTCACTGCTGTGTGTGTGTCACACTGTGCAGCTGTTTCATTTTAGGAAACAGCGACTCCAGAAGTTTTACCTCGCAGCCACTAGACTGCTCCGAGAGCCAATATAAGCCCACAGCCAATATTCATCCAAAGTGCCCTGGCAAAGTTAAATATAGAGCCCCTCATTTGTTGTAACAGATTTAATAAATTCCCTGTTTAAGATTGAATACTGCTCACAGTCTCACAGATTATTTCCTAAGCCTATTTGCTGATCACTTTAAAATACAGCATGTCAGTAATGGTCATCTGCAGCTGATGTGTTTAATAAACTTCACTTTGTTCAGTCTGGGAGCAACCTCCCACTTTGTTCCACACAATAATGACAACAATAAACATGGACACACAAAATTAACATTAGGTCATTATGCATTTTAACCAATGAAATAGGGCACTCATTCACCGATATCTATATTTTTTCATCATTAAAACTTTTACATTTCAATGCTGTATACATTAGAGAGTCATAAGAGTGGCAGTAAGACACACATCATTTTATTCTCCACATATTAAAGTATTTGTGGACACAGTGAGGACCTAACCAGCCAATTCTGAATAGTATATAGTAATAGTACAATTGTACAATGGCCAGCTGGGACTGGTGTTAGCAGTGTGTGGAGCTCCACACACAGCAGGCTCTGTGGCACTAGTGTCACTGTCTGAGTGTGTGGGGGATTGCTGTCCTGAGAACAGAGCTTGCAGCATTATCATAATCAGCCAATAGTTGATAACGCTATGGAAACACTGAAACCAACAGGAAAGACACACAGATCCTTCCCAGACCTGACCAGTGCTATGCTCTGGCTGCCAGCCATTGCCACAAGGCGCGCCGCTGAAGAGAAAACGTGCACAACTGAAGAGTAAATGCCGGTCAAGTATAAACAATAGCAAAGTCTGAAAGCCTACTTAAAAAAAATAAATAAATAAATATATATATATATATATATATATATATATATATATATATATATATATATATATATATATATATATATAGTATATATGATAATAACATTGTGTAATTATTTTATTTGTGTTGTTTTAAGGAAAAAAATAAAAGAAAATAATAATTTATAATAAAATTTCTTCTGTCAACATGCAACATATGGAAATTAATATACAATGCAATGAGACTAAAAAATGGACACTGGGTTTAACACAAAATCAAGCCCATTATTGAAACGCCTATGTCTCTCTGTCCATTCTGAAACCACACACACCTCTGACACTTACCATGCATTAACACAATGCGACCATGTTACAACTGTAATTAATTCCAAGTCCAACGCGGCCCGGTCTTTGGACCCCAACCGACCCCCCTCACATTAACAGGAGTAAAACGCCCCTCTGCTCATCCCCTTCCTCCTCGCGGGGGGACAGTGCACATGTGAGCTGCTTCAGGCTCAAACAAATAGCTGTGATTTGGCCGCATTTCCACCATGACATGCACTTAGCCTCAGGTTGCTTCTGCCAGCCGCCACCTGTTGCTCTTCTTTAAACACTGCCTGCTGAGGAGGAAGTCCTCTCATGTGGAACTGAGCCCCCCCTTCCCTCATCGCCCTGTCCAGAAACCACGATGGCTTAAATAAAATTGTATGGGGCCTAAGCAACGTCATTCAGAATTATATCCAGTAAAAGAGAAGGAAAGAAATGCGAGGAGAGAGTCGGCCGTGTATCCATATGCTAAGGCTATTAGTGCTGTGCCAGATGAGATGGTCCGTGTTGGGATATAAAGTAGCAGGACACACACATCTGGTGTATGTCTGTAATCATGCACACCACTTTTATTTTCAGTGATGTAACTTCAAGCCCGCGTTTAATAAATATTCTGTAAATGTTTTATATATTTAAGCCCAGCTGCCTTTTGTAAAATAGTTTTCCTCTGAGTCTGCACTCCTCCATTTGGCTATTTCACCCATCTCGTTTTTATAGATGTGTACCCACACTGGGGAACTCTGCGCCGGTAACTTTCAAATTACTTCAAATGCTCTTTTGATCAGCCCTAATTAAATACAAGGCAATTACCAAAGTGAAATTAGCAAGATTTAAATGCATCCATTTACTTGATTAAAGTTAGATGACGAGAGTGAGATAAGTGAGGGCCAATACTCGAGGAGATGAAAGCAATAGGTCTAGATATTGGGTGTCAGGTGAGGCACATACAGACGGAGAATGGGACTAAAATGAAAAAAAGAGAAAGAAAAAACGAAGCCACAGGTAAATAAATGAAGAGCAATGAGCGTGTCACATCCTCCCGGTTGAGCTCGAATGGGTATCGTGTACAGCTCACCGCCTGGCCTCGCAGTGTCGTATGCTCCTATAAGGGCCCCTCTACAGATGCTCGGGGCCTCTGGTTACAAAGCACAGAAATCTTGTCTGCTCATAGACGGCTCTGTTACTGAGGCCGGAACAAGGATTGAAGGAAGTAAATGTAGACGCACCCAGATTTATGGAGCTCAGATGTGTCAGCAAGAAGCTCTCTTATGTATGATGCAAGCTGACAGGGCTAATTATGATCCCATTAGCAGCGGAGTTGTTGCTACGGGAAGGTGAACGCTGTGAAGCAGGTATTTTACAGTTTCATGTCTCGGGACAGGACAGGCACTGGAGAAAGCATACAGAGATGGGGCTATAGTGTTACAGGTACATTGTACTGGTCATGGGACACTGCAGATGCCTAAAGTTGATGTAATAGATGTAATAGTTTAGGGTACAATGTAATGGCGTCACTTGTAGACATAGTTAAGTTGTGAGTGAGTTGTGTTGATAAGGGTCTCAGCTAAAGCTCTATGTGCATGTATGACATATATGTATGACTATTTCAAATCTCAAATTCTGACACCCAAAAATATGTGTGATTTTTCAGTGAATCATTGTTGAAATATGCAATAATTTTTCAATGTATATACATAAGGCTCTATACAGATATATTTTCTATTGTGGGACAGTGATGATAATACTGCATTGAGATCAGTGATTTTCAGCCCTAATCCACACTGTCTCCACCTTATGTTATAAAATAGTCCCAGGGCAGCCATCCAATCAGAAGCCTTTGACCCTGTATCTTACAAATACTAGGCTCAGATTGACCTGTTTCCCCCTTTTTTCTGTTGCTTCCTTTAAAACGTCTTTTCACTGACTGATATGAATAATGAGGAGGGGGGTTAACGGCAGGTCACACAGCGTTCCCTATCTGCCATGTTATTTATTCAGTGGAATGAGAAATTGATCACATTATTGTGCTAAGAGGGACCTGATTCGTTATAATCAGGCGCGTATTGGCAGGCCAAGCCCGCGGGCCTCACTATTGCATTAGAGATGCTCAGGCAGCAATAGGTCATCTCCACTCAGGCCATTTTACAACTTCACGTCACCTCCATGACCCTCTGATGTCCACTAAAACAGACAAAAGGGAAGCATTATATTAAAGGCTGCTTGGACATCAGGTGTGTTTACTGCAAGGGGACACGTCTGGCCTCTGTGCACAATAACATGTATGTTCAACAGCACTGAATACACTAATAGGCCATGACCTAGAGAAGCTATATTTCTGTCCAAATGACTGACATTTACTAGGAAACCAGAGCCAAGATTAGCAGAAACTCAATCATTCAGGTATTTGAAGCATTTACAGTTCCAAGTACTGGTTGCTTTGAGATGCTGCCGTTGACCACTGGACCCTTTTTCCAAATGAATGAAAAAGTGTGTAAGTGACCAGGTGCACTAAGCGGTGGGGTTACATCATGCCAGCTCATTAATCAAATGAGGCTGCTGCTCTTGTTTGCACTGGGCCACAGAATACTGGTCAGTGCTTGTTGATTTAACCATAACACCTCCAGCTCATAAAAATGGCCTTGGATTTAAGCTTAATCTTACTGGCATCATTTTTTTTTTCATTTTAGGCACTGACTTGTTTATCAGTGGTGTTTCTTCACTGACACAGCGTCATATTTAAGTGGTTTCTATAGTGAATGTAACACAAAGGCCTTTACAACAGCTCATTCTCATGCTCACTCTATTGATCTGCTTGTTTTCTTCACAAGGGTAGTCGTACACAGTAGTCGATCATACTGAGGAGTTCTTAGTGTTGTTTTCCACATATCCTCTGGTCAAGCAAAACGTTGTGTAACCACAAGTTTAACTCTACATGTCTACAGCTCTAAATAGAATTAAAATAAAATGGAGCAAAAGCCAGAGGAGCAAAAAGAAATGCCAGCGTGCTCTCACCTCCTGAGAGCAATCCTCACTCTTCCTGATGCCCCCTTTCATCCTGCAACTTCCCCTCACTGCTATGGCTGTTTACAGTGAAACACATCTGCATTGAAATTATTCTACTTCCTGAGGCTTGAATAAAATCAAGTCCCAAAACAACAACAGGAAGTGGGCCATTTTTACAATAGCTGTGCTTAAATTTGTGCAAGAATTCGGTAACGCCTTTGAGCGCATAGATACTTTGTCAGCAAGGACTGGTGTAAAATAGCACCTTATTTACACATTATCAGACATCGGGACAAATGACACACGCTAACTACGCCTCCGTTTCACTCTGTAGTTTTTTATCCTCACACAGACAAAAAAACACCCTTCCAACAATTACCATGTGCTCTGGATGTTAATAATAACAGATGTGTTTCTTTTGAATAAAGACTCTCCCATTGGAACAATTCTGCGTGATTTTGTCTTTCCATAGTACAGTTGTACACTTTCTTTGTTTGCTTTGTCTCCCGTGCACCTTTGCAGAGATCTATGAGCCTGTGGACATGGAAAGAGCACTAACTGGTCAATTATTAGCCAATAGCAGCCTTAGGCTTTTAACACGCACGCAAACACACACACTGTGGCTCCTGTGTGCATTGAAGACATCAGGGGAAAACACAGAATACTAATTTTACCCACAGTTTTTCACCTTTATACAGTATGTAGTGACATCTACGCACTCTTCAGCAGTGTCCACATAAACAATAAACGTTTACAACTGAAAAACACATTGTTCTCCTTTACTTTTGTTTTTGTTGCCTCAAATAAACCCTTTGATATAAAGTTTTTTAGTAGAGCTTCCGCGTCATTGGCTTACTCTGCCTCCAACCGTTTGCTTTGTTTCCTATGATTAATGAGCTTCATTCCCATGTCAAATAAACCCATGAATGAAATCAAATAAGAATTAGAAAACACAATACACAGAGCACAACAGCTTTTTCTACACCACTATTCCTTAAGCTTTTTTTAGTGAATGCAGCCAGCCTCAGGAGCTTGCGCTTTAAAAACAAGAATGCTGCAGGTACGCCGTAAGTGTAAACAATCTCCATCACTCTCCCCTCCATTTGAACGTTTTCTCAAAATGTCTCAGTGTCGCACTGAAACATTTACACAAGCAAGACTCAAACTTACGGACTTACAATTAAGACACACAGAATTTCCCCTCTTTCACGTGCAAAGGGGCTTCCGACCTCAATCAGCGGCCGACAGTAGCCTCAGAAAGTGTGTGTATGTAAACCTTCTGCGGTTACTCAAATGTTGTAAACTGTATAACTAAAGCTTAGGCCTCATTCATAAGCTGTTTACCTTGTCGATAAATCACTGCATCCCCGGAGCGACACTGGTGACAGCAGGGAGCCATTTGAATGTTAAGATCGAAAGGCCAAAGTAAATGTGGGCAGACAGCAGTTATTTAACTCACAAAGTTTGTTGTTTGCGTTGTGTCTTGTGTAAAGCAGATGACAATATGTGTTTAAATAATCCAAATAACTGCAAACAAATCTATGAACAATGCAAACAAAAAGGGGAAGAAAATGTGTCCTCACTTTTGTCTCAAGATATTTAAATTCTTAATGACAAAACTGTTAAATGTAAATAAACTAAATAAAACTGAATTGTTTGGGATTAGCAGTTACCTATTTTAACAGTGTGTCAGCGCTTGTGTCACAGCTCTGTTTGCTAATAGAAGCACCAACTGAGGTTAATCATGCACTGTAGCTTTGATTGCAGCACGAGTGATTCCACGAGTTGATGAGGCCTTACAGGTTTCCTCAGATTTATCGCCGACACATTCCTCGTATTACAGCAGTCTTCAGGACACCACAGTGGCACATTCCTCATAGCTGCTCAAAGTGTTCACTATGTCACTTCTTCAACCGTGCCACACACCACACCTGCGCTCAGACGTGATGTATGTAGGTCCAAATCACTTACACAGTGTACTCAGGTGTCTTTCAGCATCACTGTGGAGCATTATATGAAAACAAATAGGCAGCATATAAAGCTGTCAGCGGCACAAATGCCACTGCGGCCAATTATTGACCTACGGCGGTGTCATCTCCCCGGCGTGGCGTTATGAGGGCTCAGTTGCATGTCAGAGAGAAGCACCTGCAGTAACACCAGCCGTAGGGGTACCACCTGCTGAGGGGGCGCGAGGGGTCAGGTCAAAATGTTTACTGAGCGATCCTAAAATCAATGTGGCTACTCCACACATTGTCAGTCAGAGTAGATCGAAAGAGACCAATTTAAAAAAGAATTAAAATTGTGCCTTTAGCGTCTAAGTTTATGGCACTTACATAAAAATTACAAATAGAATACAAATACAAAACAGGCCTACAGTGTCTAAGTTGTGTGGTTTTGTCTGAGACTAAATCAGTTACACTGTTTATCACAAAACTCACTTTAATGTGATGTGTATTGTCCTTATACTTAATACTAACATAAACAGAAACAGTGTTTTTAAGCCTACCCTACAACCAAAAAATCCAAATAGAAAAATTGCACAAATGTTTAAATTAGTGTGGTTTTGATAATGTCAACGGCTTTAAGGCTAAGGCACATAATAGACTCGTTAACATAAATAACTAAATCAGGAACAGCTTTTTGAAGATAAGACTGAAACTGCATTACGTTATAATAAAAACTTTAAAATAAAAAAAAGATTAATAAATTATTTTTACTTTATTTAATTGTTTAAAGAAAATTTGAAATGAATTGTTCAATGTTTATCAAATATTTGAAAAAGTTTTTTCATTTCATTTACTTTTTTACTTCTAGTTTTTAGTAGAAGAAAGTAGAAGGCAGGGTGCAGTAGGCAGTGTGTGTTTTCTGTGTTGTTTTTAGCCCAATGCACCATGGGAGAAAACAGATACACCGAGTCTTATTACCTACACAGCAGTAAACTGGAGTCAGTCTGCAAGTGAAGGATGGAATAAAGGGAGTTTCTCAGGTTTAGGTCGAGGCCACAGTGAGAACGCTGCTACTGAAATTACACTTACACTGGTCACTGACTTTAATATACAGCTATACAACGCCCCTTATGTTCAGTGTAAGTCAAATGCAACAAGAATGTTTCCCATCGGGGCAACACATATTTTTTCATGTCATTTATAATCTTTTTACAACATAATTTAGTTTTAATTGAGCAGCATAATCAACTTGAATGCCAATAAGCATTTGGCAGCATATGGGATTACAGGAATCACTTAACTCGGAAAAAAGTGCTTACAAACACTCTTTCATTATGCATGATATCACCGAGAAAGTATGTAAGTGGAAAAGACTTGTTTTACATTTTTGGTCATGCTGCTGTGTGGTGGCACATGGCCCCTTTGTCAGAGCGGGATTATCAGCAGTGAGCGCTCACAATAGGAAATGCTTGTGGTGCTACAGTAACAGAAGGATAAAATCAGCCGTGTGATGATTGGGGTGACACATTTGTTTGGCTGTAATGAAAATAAGCCCATTGACAGAGCATTCAGTCATTGGCCTCGGTCCCCCCTGCTCCACATCCTGTCTCTTTATCCTGCGTACACAGAGACAGAGCGCGGCAGTGGGCTCAGCCTGTGTGCCGAGCTGTCAGCCTGTCACTTTGCGTATAACGCTGATGGGTATGACGGAGATGTATCCACTGCTGAACACCACAAAATCAGCATCTGCTACACCTCATTCAACAGACAAACTCTACTTTAATTATTTAGACTTTGAGCAATCATAAGCATGTTTGCCTTTTCTTTGACTGCAGGCCATATACTTCAAATTTCTTAAGTGTATTTACTGTTTAGGGAAATGCACTGAAAATTTCTTTGTTCAAAAGTATGTTTCCTTAGAATTAAATACTGGATCAGACCAAACAGTGTGTGATTTGTGATGCATCTAATTTCAAGAGATATCTCAAATAAGTGCTTGTATAAAGTGTTAATTATGTTAGACTGGTGATTTCTGTTATTTTGGTCCCAGTCAAGAATGAGAATCATTGCTGACCAACAGCAACATAAGTTTACATGAGATTGGTGAATTTTTTTCATGTCCTCAGCCGTATAATTTGTGTTTGCTATAAAAACATGGCAGAGGAACACAAAGCTGATAAACAGTCAGACCTCATGGTAAAAGCAGTGTTTGATCTCAGGACAGCGGCTGTGACTCTCCCTGGTGTATGGTAGTGGGCATTCTGGCATATGAACACACACACACAGTATGAACCTACGTATATGGGCCAGAAATCCACCTTGGTCGTAGCACAAAGCAGTGGATTACTTCACACCGGCTCTATCCATCAGAAATCCAGACTGCCTTCACCAAAAGCCCCGGGCTCAGACGTACCACACACAGGACTCAGATCTGGGCTCGACGTGAACATGTTCACACTGCCAAATGTGTCGGTAGCCCGCGCAGCTGTTGAACAGGCTACTGGACAGGCTCAGGGCAGATAAAGAGAGCAACAGGCCTCTGTGGTAGTCCTGCTGCTGTGTTCTTTCATTAAAACTAGACAGATCACGTCTGCTGATAATATGATCACGTTACATTTGCAGATGGCTTTACGACAGATCGGACCTCTTCTATGCTGAGATAATGTGTCAGGAGTCAGGAACTCCACGAAAATGACAACATTGCTTCTGGAGCAAATTAAAAAAAAATTATAATAATGTTGACATTGTTATTTTATTGTTATCATATTTTTGGTATAAGTAATAGATTTGTAATATTTATAACAATGGCAAATGATTTAGTTTTTGTATTCTTGTTTTTTGTGAATAGGTAGTATTTTTCTGTAATAAAACACAGCCTATTCAAATATAGGCAGGATAACTAACATGAGACTGGTTCAAAAGACAAAAGACACACACCTTCAACATTAAAGGTAAATAAAAAAAACATATGGATAATTTATGGATCCTTTAAAATAGATGCAGGTATGAACTTGTAATGAAGGACAAAATAACACAATCTCTACAACCATAGCATCAACTAACAATCGGAAAATGTTTTACTGGGATAACTGAGGACACTTGAAAAAAGTTTTCCACCTTAAATAAGTACTGAAGGGCTTACATTAATCAGAAATAATTACTATTAAGACCTCGAACAGTAGTATGATTAAATATCCCCAAACTTTGAGATACCCATTAAAATAAACATGAGAGCATTTGGTAAGGCTGGATTGTGAGTGTGTATGTGAGAATCTCTGAGCAGCCTCCTCCCTGCTCCCGACATGTCTGCTGCTGTGACATGGTGTTGGTGGTATTAGGTGTTACACAGGGGTCCATTTCCCTCTCAGCTGTCTGCGCCAGGGCTCCCCCATGGGCTCGGTGTGTGACAGTAATGCTCCACAGCCGGGCCGTGTCCCGGAGGTGGGCCATTAAAGTTCAGGTGAGGTTAATTACACAGAAGTGTTAGGGCTGCCGCTGTGCGCGAGGCGGGTGGGAGGGTCTCCATGCCTCCACTGATGATTTCTGTGTGACACGGCTCCACGGGTGTTCGGCTGAGGATTTACACACAACACCTACAAGCGCCAGTCACTCAGCAAAACAGCTCCAAATTAAACCCACAACAGTGCCACATGAAAATACTACAGCTTGTTATTACACCCGACGTGGAAATTACCACACTCAACATGCAATTCCACATGAAACGCACTGCACACAGCCTTTAAATACAGAGCTACATGTATGAAAATCATTTAGTAAATCTGTAATTTCTCAAAAGAGTTTACATTTGCAGAAGAAAAGCAGGGGCTGAAAACAAACAGGAAGAGCGCCAGTCAAAGATGCAGTCTGCTCAGTTTGAGTAAGGATGAGATTATATTGGATTAAAGGGGATTTTTGCATTGCAAATGAATGCACCTCCAATCAATAAGGCCTGTTCTACTCAATATACAAACTAATTAAGAGGTAATACAATCAAACTAGAATAAAATAGATTGTGCAGCTTCCTCAGAAAGAAATCCAATCAAACCTTTTTATGTGAAAAGATAAAATCTTAAGCGATCTTTCTTTGTACGAATAATGACCTCGGCTTTGTGTCCATTTAATAAGGAAAACTTGTCTTAAGAGGTTACGCTCAATGTGCATATTCTAATCAATATGAATTACATAGGGTTTTATCTATGTTATCTGCTCCAGACGGCTAAGCTAATTAATGTTTTATCGAGTGTTTTAACTCAATTATTTTGCAAAGTCAAAGAGGTTCAACGCAATTTTCTATGAGCAGCAGGAACATTTTCAGTGCAGTGTAGTGAGCTGAGTTCAGAGCTCACTCCAGCCATTGTCTAGACTGCTGACTTAAATATTTCAATGTAAAAATGTCTGTGAAAAGATATCTGTAATGATATATGTAATGTATGACCAAAGTTAGCTGGGGTGCCCCCTCCTTATGCGCTTCATTCCAGCTGATTGCTCATTTTCTAATGCTAATGGTGCCGGGCCAGGGCTAGGGTTTCTGGCTGTCAGCTGGCCACTGAGGCTGTGGGCTGGATCTAATAGGCTCTGACAGGAGGGAACTGATCTCATTCAAAGGGGATTTGATATGTGGCATGAATGTGGTGACCCTCAATGGACATATTAATGGCTGTTATCATTCACAGACTTTGTGCCATTCATAAAAGCCCTTCTTTCTGCTGCACACAGTGGTGCGGCGCCTAAACACTATGACTTATATTTGAGCGACCCATATTTTGTTTTCACTGCCTTTTAGGAAACTCCTCAAAGTGAGCCAGGCCTCAGATACTGCAGCACCGTAGCGCAGTAAATAATAACATGGTGGGTGTTGTTTACAATTCAATTACGACCACACGCTGGCAGAGAACAAGAGAAAGGCCTACACTCACAGGAGACATCAGTACAGAGTCACATAGTCAATGTGTAACCTTCCCTCACTGCTATTTATGACTTAGGTTGAGTTATGTTTGTAACAGCAATTCCAGGTGTCAAAAAGATCATGGCAAGGTTTTTAAATGAAAATAAAATGAAATGTCTAATTCACATTTTATTTAGTCTTGGGCAGAAAATGCCCCTTCATTACCAAATTCTATTGTCGATGAATGAATAAAAACTGAATGAACAGCTAAGGTTATAATCAACATGTGGACGCATTTGGAAAAGTCTTAAAAAGCTAGCGGACAGCCTGCTCACAAAATGGCACAGCCACAATTAACTGTCTCAGGCAGGATGTTCATCAGAGTGTGGTTTTAACAAAAATCCCAAACAATTCTATAAATGGGAGAAACTGGCAGAGAAAGTTGTATTGGAGTATGCAAAAGAATCCTGTACGAGGTGAAGAGGAGCAATCCTTCATCCAACACGTGGCCTTGTGGTGTAACACAAGCCTCTCTCCCTGGTACCTGGAGAACATACAGGAGTGCCACAGGAATAAAACCCATTATGCATTATCTAAAGTGTCCCAGAATAAATCAAAACCAAATATAAAATACTGTCACAGTAGCAATTCTTTAAAAAAAAAAAAAAACTCAGTAAATGTTAGATGAAAAATGTCAAAAACAAAGAGATGTGTTTGTGTGTTACAGAATGCAAGCAGTTACTATTACAATTTTATCATTACCATCTGAAATGGGGGCTCGTCTGATTAATTATGGGCATATTCAGGGTGTTTTCCATTCGTTTTCCCAGCATGCTCTATTAGCAGAGGAAAGGTGCAGATGCAAATGGTGCAGCAGATTGCAAAGTGTTTCTGACAGCTGCACAGGAAGTTACATCCCTCCACACGTCGAGGTGTCACCAGCAGTATTTTAACATTTCCAATTTTAATCTCCAATTCTTGCCATGTGGTAACTGTCAAATAAAGTTGCACTTTTGCATTTTCACTGCTCCCTAATAAAAATCTGTTTACACAAATACAGTACTTTCCCAAACATTTTTTCTTCTCCTCAAGATCTATTACATTCAGCTATCCACATCAAATGTATCACAATAATCTAAAAGAAGAAGAAGGCTTATGTATTATATGAGTACATTTTACTATAAGAAATAAAATGTGTTTGGTGTAGTAATTAAGAAACAGAAAGAGAAGAAAGCTAGAGAAGATGAAAATTTCATGCGGGTGTGTATTTCCCTGAACAGCCAACTCTGATTAAACAGTGCAAAACGATGTAGAAGTAACAAAGCACATGCAGGCATCCAAATGCTGTTGTGCACCTCAGAGCTGAGGCAGCAGGACACTTTAGCCGATTTCCTCCACAGCCTGGAAAATCCTCCCCACATTACTACTATTGAGAGAGCTACTTTGCTTTCACAGTCCAAAGATCAAAACATCAGCCATGTTTCCAAGGAACAAATGTCTTACCAGCTGGGCTGGTGTGAACACAGATATAACGCTGACAGGAAGCAGAGGCAGTCACTTGTAGAGCCAATTATGGGCAGAGCCGTGGGGGCAGGTTTACAAACAGCGCTTTTCTTGTGTTGCTCTGAGGTATATGATTAACTTCCTCACCAAAAGTCGCCAGACAGTGCACAGTCTGCCCTCTTTGTAGGTGGCAACACTGCTGAGATGTGGGACAGAGCAACAGCACAAAGAGGGGTGAGACAGCCAGTACTCATTTTGTTCTTTTACTACCCACTGTACTTCCACATTCTTAGACTTTTAAAAGTTCTTCAGGACAAGTTTAAATGTTAGCTTGGTTTTACAGCTATACTATCACAGAGAGAATGCAAGTTAACAGGTTTGTACTGACAAAGGTTCTGCTTCTCAATCACAGCAGGAACTCAAATGGACCCATCTGAAGAAATACTTTTCTTTGAGAGAAATAATTACAGGCTGTTCCTTTGAATAGAAGTTGAATGAGCAACTTAATCATCCCATCTGGACATTATTCAGAGTTTTGTGCTGCTGCATTCCTTAACTTATATCCTATGTGGTTGTCAAGACTCTTCCATAAGAGTTACACCAAAAGCAATTCCCTGGCACAATCTTCTTTGAATCAGAATAAGCAGGGTCTGCAGTGAGTGCTTTTTTCTGTCTTCGCCCTGTTTGTGTGGCCTTTTTTCACCTGACTTGCTCAAGAGATCTGCTTTATCTTAAGGTCATTTTTTCAACTGGACAACAAACACGAGTGAATTTAACTGTCCTTCAATCTTTTCCTTGCAGAATTCATGCTTGAGTTCCTCCAGATAAAGAAGACCCCTTGCAGCTAAAGAAGGAGCTCCCAATCTGAGCTGTTCTATAGAAATAACCCCCTGTATCATACAGTCTCCTTTTACAGCTAAACAATTCCATTTAATGACACCCTACATATTAACCCTGGTCAGCATCCAATTACACAGAATTGAAGAAGTGAATTATCTGTGCCAGCATACAATTTGAAAATGTTTTTCATGCAGTGTGGGGACCAAGGGGAGTAAGGGGCCTCTTTTACATCAATCTAACATTCATTAAAGTGTAAGCCAGTGTGTTATTTCAAATCCATTAACTCTAAATACAGGTGATTCCCAGTCCCTTTTGTAAAAGACCACTGAGATTCCCGTTGCTGCTTTAGAGGTGTAGTGTAACACCAACTGATTTGATAAGTTTTCCTTCCCAGGCCAACACTCAACCAAACAAACTGGCCAGGCAACCAACAGCGCCCTATTCATATTTAATTACAGCCTGTGAACATAGCATGTGGATAATATTACACCCGGCAAATATGAAGGGAACGGCTGTGAAGTAAAAATACTTAGACAGGTAATCGACGAGTTGGTAACACATTGTCATTAAGCTTTTTCATTTAGCAGACCAGAAATCAAACAGAATCAGCAAGGACATAATCCATCTTTTAATGGGATGTAAATAACACCAGGTGGTGAATATTAAGTATCAAATGTGGGACACAGCAGTCTGTATCACATGACCCACCTCTGTGGGTGTAAAGTCACTGCTGGCCTCCCAGGCGACAGGCGTGAGTATGTATGAGGAGAGGGGGATTTGAGTTAAAAGAGATGACCAGATGAGAGGTGGCTGGGTCCAGCCGAGCCATGTCAAGTTACTGCCTCTATGACAAAAGACAAAGCAGCTCTCTGACTTTCCTGCAACCTGGATAAGATCAATTGACATCCTACAGGTGTGTACATAAGAACCTTCAAATACAATCACGTAACGTATTACTGGACTAGTAAAGTCATACCAGGTCTCGTTCAATTTTCAGTCAAAATAAAGTAATTAAATCTGAAATAACACAAAAAGTACAGTAAGTGATAATAACATATCTATGATATATATATAATTTCTTATTTTTAAGAGCTTGTCTCTTTCTTTTATAGTGCTAAACAATTTGCTGTCTTTTCATTTACCATTGATACATAAAACTTCAATGACACTCTATATATATCAGCATCCACACATGCAGTGTGTCATACTGTATAAAGGATTCATTTAGAGTTCATTTATAGCTCATTTGACATGGATGACAACCTACTGCTGTGGGATACATATCCTACACACATCCCACACAGCGGGTGATGGTCTCTTGGCACGCTGGCGCCTGTCACTCAGGACCACCAGGGCCATCGATAGGCGTCTGTGTCAATGCCTCACAAATCTCAAGGCACCAGGCTGTAATTGGAACGACTGGCCTAATCCTCAGATCAAGACAGATTCATTGACAACCTAAGCGGGCAGCAATCCCAACAGTGCCTTATTAGTGTAACTGGCCTCGACACTGGGAGCGCTGATGTCAACCATGGCAGCCAAAAGACACTGCAATGCAGGACTATGGATATTATATTCAAAAGGATTAATTCTGTGTTTCTGTGTTCCCTAATATATATCATGCACTACTGACCGGCACCTCAGGTCCCTTTCCTTGACAGCATGTTAGGAGTGTTGCAAGTTTGTTTTTTAAAACCAATAAGCAAATAGGAAAACAGTAACAAAGGTAAAAGATCAGCTTTGAAAGCAAACTAGCAGAGCTGTGAAGTCCATGTAGGAAGTCAACACACCTTGCCTAGCCCAGACAGACTCTTACACATTGAGTCTCAGTAGAAATAGCCGTAGAGCTTGAATGGTGGGTGTCCTTACAACACTCACATGGCTAATCTGTTCTCTGATGGAGAGAAGCTTGTAGCTGAGGTCCACTCTGACACCTTCTTGGCACAGCCACATACCCTGGCTCGTGGTCCAGCACATCAGCAACAAAATCCCTGGAGCTCTCTTCACATTGTGTTCATTTGTGGCTTGCGCTTATGTCTGAAATCTACTAAACATATACAATACAGCACCTTACAGCTATAACATACCATTTAGGACAAAATAGTGGAATACTCTACTGCTATTGTGTTTCAAATGAAAACAGACTACTAAGTCCAAAGTGGTCATTAGATATTGTAATTAGATCACAATGTACACAAGTGCTCTGCTAAGTAGTACTTGGCAATAAACCTCGTACTGTGCATGACATGTGTGTTCTCTACATGTATGAATGGAAGTGTGTGTTTGTGTGTGTGCTTAGTTCCTGGTTTTTGTAATGGCACTGGGAAGCCTGAGCCGTCCAGCCAGGCATGCCTGTGCAGTGTAACCAAGGCTGACTCGCTGACCTCAGACTGTGTGGGCCCTTTAGCACAAGATGAAGGAGCTTTTTCATTGACACAGGAACAGGAGGTATCGCCTTCCCTTTGCAGCAGCACTCATTCATGGTAGACACAATGCGTTATTATTGGTTTTGAATTGAAATGTTAATTTTGGGAACTGGGCAACTTGGGCCCTGGGAGTTTTCCCTGCTTATTTCTCATTTTTCATTTGGCTAAGGTGGTCTGATAAGATGGAGAGAGTTAACTCTAGATGCTCCTCATATTACAGCACTGCCATGCACCTAGGTAAGAACTATACTCCCACAGACAAGCACACAGAAAATATGCTGCAGCACTAGGTAATTATTGCTTTAGTTTACAAGATCAAGAAAAGAGAGTGAAAAATTGTAATAATTAAAGTTGAAGTTGATAAAAACACAGAATTTAAAATTGGCACTTTTTTTTACAGGTACTGGTTATGACAATGTATATTTAATGGATGAAATTTAGAAATGAATTAAAACTTCTATTACATTACAAAACAAATAAAACACAACCAAGTATGGGTTTTCGGTTAGAAAGGGTCATAAAGTGTATACACATTATTATCTATTGTTAACAAGCCATGACACATTCAGGGCACCAGACTGTCAGAGTCAAAGTTGATCTTGAGGTCTGAGAAAAGCAGCACTTTTGGGTCTAGTGGTGTGAGCAATGCAGGTCAGCACTTTGCTGTAGCCTCACAGAAATGAGTGCATCAGCAAGCCTGCAGATCTATATGACGGAAATTAAACAGCATAATCAAATTGTTTGTGCAACCATTTAGTATCTCATTCCCTCGCTGCTGTGGGCCAAAGTGACCACTGGAGACTGGCCATCTACAGCCGTAACAAAGTAGGGCAATAACTAACAGCGATTAACGGGATATTGATGGCCTGTGACACTCTGCATCCTGAAAGATGCTATTTGGTCAAATAGCTGCAATAATTAAGTATATGAGAGTCAGTCAATTTTATCTGCTGCTTTTATTTGGATCGATTATTTAGTAAACTGGTCAAGCCTCAGAGAGCATTATTGCTGAGAGGGGTGTTGATTTCATACTGCAGGTGCTCTGCCAAGTCACAGGGAGCATCTGAGAGAGAGGAAACACAGTGTCAGACCAAAAAAAGAGAAAAAAAAGATCTTCTTAAAGATCTGTCTTTATCTCTTATTATATTTCAGTTCTAAGTTTTACTTTTTTGTTTTAGGATGAAAAGTAGTCCATTGTGTAACTGATTGCCTCCCAGAAACATTAACTACAACCAAAAAGAATGAGTTTTTGCTGCATAAAACTGTGGTGCATTTGATGTGCACAATTGGTTAAAAATATACTAGGCTTCTCTGCGAGCTGATTGATTAAACATTAACCTGCAGGATCTGGGATATTTCTTATTAATCACAGGTGGCACAGACTTAACTGAGCATGAGGAAGGCATGAATGCAGGCAGACATAAAACACACACTCACAGCACCATGAAATCCCACAGTCATAACATATGCCATTTAACGGATGCTTTAATCGGATGACTGATGCAGTCTTGGTGCCAGTGGGAGTTGGACATCTAGGTCTGGCTTTGCAATTGAGTTATACACACAAGTGAGCATACATGCACACACAGTTGTCCATATCAAACAACACATTGTGGGAATTGCCATGACCTAATGCATCTCTTATCTAACATGTGATTACACATTTCACAAAGGAAACCATTTTGTTGCCTACAACATGATGTTCAATGAGCAAAGCAACACAGACCGATGAGAAAAACGGGTGAGATGCTTTTGCAAAGGAGTGGGTGGCAGCTTAGTGATCTGTTTGATACACTGTACAGCTATCCCAGACCCCTTTTAAAGTACAAGGTGGTGCAGAACAAACCAGGATGTATATCAGATCTTTTCCCACAGTCAGACCCAGACCAGAACAACCTATCACTCTGCAGTGAAGTCACAGAATATTAAGCCACAGTAGCAGGCTTCAGCTTTGAGCTATGCTGATGTGGGTGGTCAGTCCGCACTAGGCTTCAGTTTGCAATAGTTCTTCTCTCTGTATTGCTTGGTAACTTCTTTGTGCCAGAGGAGCCTTTTTATGACAAAATTGACAAAGTAAATATCTTTCAGCTGTTTCCCTGATGAATAATGTACGCAGAGACGGATGCTTTGAGAAAAATTCAAAGGCTTTAGGGCTTGCCCTGCTCCTCAGCTGTCATTGTGTGATGTGTATAGCACTACTGATGTGGGGGCTTACGGCAGCGCACAGGTGCCCTTTACACTTCCAGGCCAAAAATGACAAATTCAATAAACTCAAGACAACTCTGCCAAGCACCTATGGAATCAAACACACCTGACAAGCAGCTGAAGGGCTTCTCCCAATTCACCCTGACACTTCATGTTGACACTCAATATCAATATCTCCGAAAGCGGAATAACTTTCCATCTCACTAGCATCCTTTGACACTGTGGGAACAAATAGGAATATGTGTCCGAGGCTTTCGGGCTTAAGGTTAGACTGTGATGGGGGAAATTGAATCTGCAAGATGACATTAACAGAGAGTGTCCCCAAGTCTGTGTGTGTCTAAACCCCAGAACAGACAGACAGGCCTGGTTTAGGTTTCCAAGTGTAATTCTGACAGTGAAAGGATAACAATCAACCTACTTAATCTCAAAGCTGGTCTTTAAAACGAAAGAAAGCCGATCTGTTTCCATTCTACTGTACAAAACAAGGAAACGTGTGATTCATCTTAAAATGGAAATGCACATTAAATTAAATTTGCCTTAGGGGCAATGAGGGCAACCCGTGACTGCTGTTTTTTTCCTTCATGACAAAAAAAGGCGGTTGTACTCAGCCAGTCTCATAAACCTACACTGACCCGAAAGAACAAAACCTAGACATCAAATTTTCAAGAATTAGCATCACAATGGGGTAAATGTCCCCCTGTAGTAAAAGCTCTGTAAAATGGCCCTGCAATTTTAGCAGTGATGATAAACTGGGGACGTAGATAGCAGAAGCACTGTGCGTGAGACAAACCCTCACTGTATATTCATTAGCATCCCTGAAGGTTCCCATCTTACGATGAGCGAAACAGAGCACCATGCTTGTTCTGCAAGCATGAGTGCCTTATTAAAGAAGCCTTAAGTCGGTGCACCTCCTGAATAAGAACTCACATTAGGGCTCCCACCTGTTTGTCTAGTTACCCCTTTGACACAATAGGGCATGAAACGTAATATGGGTCTGTGCTCCTCTTTCTCACCACAGAAAAGTAAAAAGTGGACAAACTGAAGGTTAAATGACCTTGACATTTGGAAAGTGTCCAAACCCCTGTGCTATTAAAAACAAACCAAAGACCATCTTTAAATCTTTGTAGGACCAAAGAACAACTTTAGTGCAGAACAAAGAAGAGTAAAGTGATGGGAAAAAGCATTGGGTCTAGTGGACAGATATTTCCAAGAAGTCTTTGATTGCTCGTCTGTGATAACTTTGAGAGTGTACAGGCCTAAAAAATCTGGCTACATGTTTGTACTTACAATCTGGAGGTCTTGTCTTCCAACCAGCTGTGTACACGCTGCACACGGGCTCCATTTTCCACAGGAAACATGACCAGGAGCTGGGGAAGATAAAAGCAGCATGAAACAGCAAAAGGAAAGGCACCAGCTATTTCAACAAAAAAATATGAAAAAAACACATTGATAACTTACATTATACTTAACACATAAACAGTTCATCTACGAATGTATGTGTCAGACTAAAATAATACAAGAACTTTTGTAAAATCATTTGAAAAAAAAAAAATCTGTTTGGATTTTGTGAGATGTCATGTGTCTGAAGCAAACGTGCTTTAGAACATATCCTACTGTCTCTGTTTTGGAGGCCACCTGGAAGGATATGACCATCACCATTTTATAGCAAAATGTAGATGAAAACTCTGAAAAGCTCTGAGGAGGTTCATCATGAGTGTGACTGACAGCGTGGGCAGGTGTGGCATGCAGGGAAAGTGAACCATGGCTAGTTAAATGAGGCTCACCATTGTTCTCTGTGGCTCTTTGATCTCCCAGCGGTGGGCCAGAACCTCAGTGGGGTGTCCCAGCCGGGCCCCAGGCTACGGTTAGTATCGACTCGGGAGGCCTGACAGCACAGCACGGGAGATGTGGGTGGACGATGCAGCTTCCCAAGATCACCTCTACACAGCTTCAGCTCATTCTCAAGCAACAAAAGACACAATTTTACTTTTGTTTTAAACACAAAACAACAAGGCACTGCTTTTTTTATTTATATCCACAAAAAAACTCAATATTATATATTCCAAAAAGCACTATTATTATTTCCTGTTCAGATTTATAACGGATGTAGATGGTAGAAATAATCTGTGTCAAAAATCAACTGCATTGTCTTATTTAATCATGTCCAACTGTCCTTACCGTGCAGATTCTTAATGCTTTTTAAAATAAACAGTATGGACAGGAATGACTTACAGCTAAAAAAGATACTGTTTCTCTGCTGCGGACTCCCGTCCTCAAAAGGCACTGCAACAAAAAAAGACAAGAAAACCTCTTAAATGACCGACAAAACACATGGAAATCAAATCATTTCAGTGAGTTTCAGGACACGCTTACGTCTGCAGTATGTGTCTAATTTTGTGTTTGGTGGCAGAGCAACGGATGAGGCGACCAGCAGCACAATGACAAGTGACAGTGAGCAGGAGCAGACTGGGACAGCCGCTCTTGGCTCTTCAGTGTGTGTTCGGGCCGGCTCTCTTCCTGTGGTGCTTGTGTGTTGTGGAGCAAAAAGCCACTGCTGGGAGCCACAGTGGAAGAGATCAATTGTACACATTCCTGCCACCTGAGATTCAAGTGTTTCTGTAATAGTGCACAGCTCAATCGATACTTGAGGAGGAGCCCAGTGTGCTGCTTACTACTGTCACTGATCACACTGGATTCATCACATTAGACAATAACTATAAAGAGTTATCATACACAGACTTAGAGGCTTCATTATGTTACATGCAATATTTTATAATATCCCATACTTTTTTTTTCCAATTCCTATATATTAATATAGTTCAATAATAGCCTATAGCCTAATTTTTATTTATTTTTTACACCTATATCAGCCTTATTCTTATTATTTATGTTTATTATTTAATTAGAGTACAACATTAATGTGAACGCACTGTAATAATATTAATATTAATAATAATATATTTTTGTCATTATAATACCTGGATACTAAAACGCAAAATACGTGTATTCTACGTTTAAACAAGAAAACATGGAGCAGATGGCTTCAAATGGCTGCGGTAAAAACCCACTCAGTGAAATATGTGACGGTATTAAGAAAACACGCTGTGGATAAGGATCATTTAGCTCAGAGGTAAGACATAAATATGAGGAAATTTGCGCCGTAGAAGAGAAGCAGCGGAGGAAAAAAGTAGCAGATGAAGAAGAGGGCGCGCGCGAAGATGCTCGGTGCAAATGAACAGATCCTGTGTAGCAGGATGTGCAACGATGTGTTAAATGAAATGCAGCTGTTGAAATATAAAAGGAGAAAATGCACTTTGTATGAAGAATAAAGGCGAGGCAAATACCTTGAAAGTCGTCAAAGGCTTTATCCGGATAACCGTGGGATGGTTTTGACAGCTTCCTTTAAGGCTTAGTGCCATTTTAGGTCGGAGAAACTTCGTGGAAAAGGAAGCTCCTTCACAAAATGCCATCCACAAAAAAAAAGGTAACTTAGGCTATACTTCGTTTTGTTCAAATAGCCTATGATATTACAAGTAAGTGAAAATACATAATCAAAAAGGAAGCTTGTTTTTTTTTTTAATATATTTTTAAGTCCTAAATTACGTTGTAGATATTCGTTTGGCTTTTTACGACAGTTGTTTTGGGATGCCATAAAGCATTACCCGCCTCGTGCCTACAGAAAATTAAAGAATGAATAATAATAATGAACAGAATACAGAATAATTACTATTACTATAGTAATTATTAACCGTAATTAAATTGTGAGAAAAAAGGCACACAAACACACAGCATTTCTTTTGGAAAACTGATGTATTTGATTATTAGAGTAAAGAATTACAGTATCTTAGTTGTTAGTAGGTATTAAAGTGTAGAGAAACTGGACCCATAAAGATCTTCCAACTTTCCAAGAAAGTGCATGTAACAGTCCGAAGGTTGTCAAACCCAATATATAGGTTATTTATAAAAACACTATTCTGTCCCAGGTCATGATGGACTTTCTTGTGGGAGCCTTATGTACATTGTCATACGAGGGAGTTGTATTTCCACATCTGAATTTATTGACAGAAGCTTCAACACATAACTTGCACTTGATGAGAGTGAGGAGGTTGCCGGGACATAGCAGCAATGTGGGAATCCAGCTGAGACACCTCAAGATCCTGCTCAGTTGATTGGTTGTCAAAAACAGGTTAAGGGGCATACCAAATGTCCCCCCCCCCCTAGCAACAATACAGAAATACAATGAACAAAAAGGATTTCAAGAGAAAAACAAGAATGTTATTAAAAAGTTGAAAGTACAATAAACAGAAATGGTGACAACCAAACAAGTGAAAACTAAAACACTGAAATAAAGAAAATGTGAAATAGCTGACCTTTTTAAATAATGTCAAGAGTTAATGGAAAAAAAGGATCTAAAGCATTCTTTAGTCCCCTGCCTGAATGTCATTTTGTTTTTGATAAGGGGAGTGGGGCGCATGAACACACAGATGTTAAAGCATCTACAGAAGATCAGTGTACATTATTTACAGTCTGTTTGCTTATTACAAGGCTAATGCATCACATGAACATCAACAGTTCGGTTATAGCTACTACAGACAGAAAATAACTTAATGTCAAGGTAAAGTTATCTACCCAGATTTTCTATGTTCAAAAGTACATTTTAAAAGCACACACACACACACACACACACACACACACACACACACACACACACACACACACACACACACACAGACACACACACACACACACATCCATTCCCGCTTTAAACAAAAACCTAACTGTTAATGCTTCCACTTAGATTCAAGCAAGGTTATACTCACTAATAAATAAGCTCCTTAAAACTATAACATGTACATTGTACAAAAAAAGCAACTTTGTCTTCACACTTATGTTGGTAAAGATTCAATGGCGAACGAAGCAGTTCAGTTGATTTTGTCCCTGTCTTCTTCTTTATGTGTTCACATACATGTGTACAGAGTGCCTTTAGGCATTATCAAGAGTCATTATGGGCATACACACATGAAGTCTAACTAGTGACAATTTCTTTATTGTCCTCCATGAAGCGTGTGAAACGGAAGTGGGTCCCATTTTCTGTGTTAGCCATTTTCTCCAGTCCTGCAAGTGCAGCATTGGGCTCTGTGCTGTGTAGCTTGTCTAAGCTGCCAGTCATGCCACCAATAGGAGAGCTACCACCATTCCCTATAACTCCCGACATGGGTGGGATTCCCCCATTCTGGATGACAGATATTTCATTTGTTTTCATGGCAAGGCCATTAGAAAATGCTGCAGCATACTGGTTCCAGAAACTAGCTGGGTCCCCATTGCTTGCCCTTGAGGCCATGTCTTTTTGGAAGATTTCAGGAAACTTGACAGGGTTGGTGCCCAGGAAGGCCATGGGCCCATCTACGGAGAGCCTACGGCCACGTCTGGCAGGAGCACTGTTCCACATGTGAGTGCCCATGTGAACCTATGCAGTGGAAAGAAGGAGAGAAAAAAAGGAGAATGAGAGGGATAAAAATGAGGGATGTTTATAAACTAGCCCACTATGGCTGCACAAGATGATGCAATGGAAAAAATAATAATAATGCTCTCCTTCAAATTAAAATAGCTTCACACCCTGGGTGCAGCAGACAAGTTTGTTGCCTATGCTTTGTGAGGTGGGGTAAACATCTTATTTTGGCTGAACACATGCTGTTTAATCTAAACCTTAATTTGCACATATCAGAGAACAACCACAAAGTTTGGGTTGAAATGCCCAATTTTATTGCTGTGAAAACAATTATGTCTGACATTTTCCTTTTTTAATGGCAAACCCATTTTAGCACTGTTAAGAAAAGATTTTATGTTTTCACAATTAATACAGGTATTGTTATTGCAAAAGTATTTGTAGCAATCTTCAGAATTCATCAAGAAATAATAAAATACACAAAGGTATTTTTTATTAAAAAATATATAAAAATTGGGCAGTAGCCACAGAAATGACTGAATTATGTAAATATAATCATAACAACTAGAATTTCTAACTTTCTATCATACTGATGGTTTAATTTAAACTTTCCACCTTTCCAGGTATTTTTTTGTGAGAGATGAAACTTACATTATTATTATAAATAACCACTACTTTGACTAGTGTGCTAACCTTATAAAACTATAACGCTGCTCTGAGACTGTTTTTTGCTCACATGCTCAACCAAAAACCGAGGGATATTTTAACATTTACCTTGAGGTTTCCTTTGGTGGTAAAAGCACGCCCACAGATACTGCAGGCAAAAGGCTTCTCCCCAGTGTGTGTCCTCTCGTGGATCTGCAGCGCACTGGAAGAGGAAAAGCACTTTCCACAGGTGTTGCAGTAATGCTGCTTAGGGGTCCTGCGTGGTGGGGCTGCAGAGAGCACAGGGGAAGTGGAGGCTGACGATGTGATCAATCCAGGGGGCATGTCCTTGATCTCTGAGTGAAGACCATGGAGGAAACCGTTGACCTCAGGTTTGTTAAGTGATCCTACGGAGAGAAGGGAAGGGGTTGGACTGGAGGACAGGCTGGCATTTGATGGTTCAAAGAGCTGTGATGGCAGGTCTCTCATTTGATGGGTAAGCATGTGCTGTTTAAGGTTGCCTTTAGTTGAGAAACCCCGGTTACAAGCCGTGCAAATAAATGGTCGTTCTTTGGTATGGCTCCGATAGTGAATGTCCAAGGCACTCTGACATGCAAAGGTCTTGCCGCAGATGTCACAAGCTGTGTTCCTGGTGGTGCTACGTTCACGGAACGGGAAAATCATGCCTAGGGGCTCTTTTGATGGATGGACAGATGTCAGATCGAGGGCTCCAGTATTGGAAATCTGGGAGTGTAAGAAGCTTGCACTTGTATGGTCCAAGGATAATGCCCTCTGTTGCCTTTCTTCGAGACTGGGGGATTTATGTGTTTGTGGATAAATATTAGTGGGGGATGGCGCCTGCATGGAGGAGGTAGATTCTGAGACAGCTGGACTCCCCGCGCTTTGGCTTTCAACATCCCCTCCTAAAGACGAGGAGTCGTTGGTAAAACAATCCCCATCCCCTGACCCAATTGCAACATTTTTCACTTGTCCAGTTTGTAGCTCTTCTGTCTCATTATTGTAGACATTAAGCTGATTGTTTTTTTCTTGCTCCTCCTGGCCTCCAACTTCAAGGGGAGCTGGGGAGTTACACAGACTGTCGTGCGAGGCATCAGCAGACCTGGGTGTATCGGGCACACTGCTATCAGGGCCCTCCTCCATTCCCTCCATGTTATCATCAGAGAAGTTATCCAGATCATCAAAGTTTCTATCTTCAAATGACCCTGTGTCAGAGGCCATGGACTCTGGGTAACTTTCCGGCAATGGGGTGTTGGGGATCTGTCCACCCATATGCATGCGAATATGTTGTTGTAAAACTACAGCATTTGTGAACTTCTTTTGACAAATAGGACAAGAGTGCTGCACTCTAAGAGGGGGCATAGCTCTGTGGACACTGTAGTGTGTCTTAAGATTACCCTTGGTGGTAAAGGCCCTTCCACAGACTTTACATTTGAAAGGCCTTTCCCCAGTGTGAGTACGATAGTGCATTTTTAGAGCACTTTGGCAACTCAGTACTCGGTGGCAGATGACACATTCATTTGGGTCTGTCACCTTCCTGTCAATGTTTTCCACAAGCTGCTGTAGTTTGGAGGTTTCTGACCCTTGGAGAGGATCCAAGATTCCTCCAAAGGGGAATTTAGCCTTGAACTGCTCAGACATGAGAGGCATGAGTGGGTTGGTCATCATGGGTGGGCTATTAGATGTGGTGTATTCAGCAGTGCTATCAGAGGCAGAACTAACATTTGTCATTATGCCTGAGGATTGGCTGCCCTCTTCATTTTTCCCATTTGAGGTAGGCAGAGTTGCACCTTCACCCTCTTCAGATACCCCGTCATTTTTTGCAGAAGGCTCCATAGCCCCTACATTACTCTTTGCAGTAACAGAAGGGCTCATTATGGCTACTGAGTGATCTTCCTTTTTAATGAAGTGAGGCAGGCTCGGCATAGTTGGTGGAAGCAGCATGCCGACTGAGGACGTTAGAGTGGGTAACACAGGTTTGCTGTCCAACCAGCTGGTGACAGGTTTCTCTGGGGGCATGGACATACCATATGGAATACCTGTGCTAGTAGGTATGTTGTCTAAATGTTCGGGAACAGGGTAGGGGTTCATCTGGATATGTGGATATTTTTCTTTGTGACGCTGAAAATGCACCTTCAGGTTTCCACGGGTAGAGAATCTGTTGCCACAAATGTTACACTTATATGGTCTCTCACCGGTATGAGATCGCAGGTGGATTTGCAAGGCACTGTCACTTCCAAAGACCTTGCCACAAAACCTGCACTTATGTTTAAAGAAACCATCCTCAGAGCTGCTCTTGTGTTCAAATGAAGTGACACTGGGTGGCTTGCCTTTTCTCTGCTGGGCCAAAGCTGCTAAAGAGTTGAGGTCCTCTACGGTAGTGCCAACACTTGGAAGAGAGCTGGAGAAAATGGGGTTTCCAGGTGGGGGTTGAGGTAGAAGGGGATTCACTGCAGAGCTTAACAAACTACTTATTCCAAACGCTGGTGTGGATGACTTAACTAGTGGAGAGTTGCTAAGCTGAGAGTGGAGGCTACTGATATGACCCGGCCTCTTGTCAGAGGACTGGGCACTGCCTGTTGATGGGCCCAGTGTGCTAATGCTCTGAGATGTCTCACTGCTGCTTGGGTTGGATTGAGGTAGCTGTGCTGCAGCAGCCAGTTGCTTCAGGCTGCTGATACTGGCTGACTGACTAGCCAAATTCTGAGCGAGGCCTGCAGCTGCAGCAAGTTGTTGGGAGAGATGGGAGCTGAGTGCGGTTAGAGGGCTGGCAGCTGCTCCCCCAGTGCCTGCAGCAGAGGTGGGGGCTACCTGCATTTCTGGAGACTGTGAGGCCAGTAGCAGTATCTGGTGGCGAATCTGTTCAATAAGCTGAAGCTGGTGTATTTGTTGCTGCTGTAGTGCTAGGAGCTGCTCCATCAGGGCTGGCACTGCCACTCTTGGCCCCCCACCTCCACGGGAATCTTGAGAGAACTGAGCTACAGCCACTTTGGTGCTCTGCAGATTCTCAATTATGACATTACTGTTGATCATTGAGAAATTTCCCAATTCAGCCAGGTTACTGAGCTGAGGTAGAGGGGCAGAGATTGGTGAAGTACCTACAGCAGGGCCAGATGCACCCCTGCTGCCACTGTGGATAGGGCTCCCACTCTCTATGTGACTACCTTCCTCTTCATGACCACTGCTCATTCCAGAGACGTCAACATCCATGGATTCATCTTTGTCAAGGGTGTTAGACTCCAAAAGATCGATGGACTCAGCCTGATCAGTATTAGTAGCCGTTTCATTCATCTGGTCATCAAGATTATGAGGAGGAGACCCAGGTGAAAAAGTTCCAGTGGGGGAAGCAGGATTATCATTAACGATCAGAACTAACTGATTCTTAGTGCAATTCTTCTGGTGTTCTTCAAGATCTGGTAGTTCAAAGAACTCAGCACAACATCTGTTACAGACATGGGCATCTGAGTCCTTGAGGGGGGAGTCCTCTGAGCAAAGTCTTGCGTCCCCTGGAAAAGAGGAAACAGAGGATTAGTGATTAGAAATGTTTTGCAGCTGAAAAAGCAGCTTTATCTCTTCAAATTCTTTAGTTGCCAATCTTAAGTTAATCAGTTTAACACTTCTCTTGATTTGTTAACAAAAAAAGAAACAATGATGGAAAGGCAACAATAAGCCAACAGAAAGGAGAGAAGGCGTTTTTCAATGCGGTGGCCTCTGTAACACGATAAGGAGGGATACAAAATCAATGAGAACTACTCAAATATTGCCTAAAAGTGATCTTTGAAGGAGTACATGGAGGTTTTATCATCCTAACCATAGGTAATCATTTTCTCCAGATAATCCATCAAAATATAGAATAGAATGAAGTGAGGACATTGGTTCTTAATGAAATTTCATAAAAGGGCATTGATTTCCTTTATCTCCTGCCCTTCAAAGTCTACTTGTTCACTCTGCACAAAATCAAGCATTTGAAGGTCTTATTAGACTTTCAATTTGCTGTCAACTTTGCTCATTTTCAGCCAACTATAGACATCTTTGACAGTTTATCTGTCACTAAACCAATTTGTATCCACTCAAGCAGCAATCAGTGTGCGACATGAACAATTTCGCCGAAGGCAAAAGACTGTTACATATAGATTAAAAATAAGCAAAAGAAATGCTATAAAAAAGTCTATTTTAAACATATACTTTTATTTGTGTTGTTTCCATTGGCGAAAAAATTCTTAAGTGTATATTTTCTTTACAGACCAAATTAAGCAGTTGTTAGAATGTCTGCATCACAAAGTTGCCGGAGCACTCCAGACACCAGCTCAGTCATACAAACAATGAAACTTCAGCTGTTGATGAGGATAAATGAGCCTTTAAAAAGACTAAGAATAGTTTAGTAATTTTTCATTCATTTTAAAAATGAGTGAAAAGACAAAATAACACCCTGCCCCCAGCGACACTTTTGTTTTTTTTTTTGCTTCTTTGTCACTCTAAAGTCTTTCTGTTTAACATACAAGTTGATTTACAAATTGCATTTTTCTATGAATCCCTTTCTTTGTGGCTTTGGCCCCTCCACACTTTCATCAGGGCCAAGAATTCATTTGCAAATGAAAACCAGAGAAGTGCAGCCCTGCCCCACAGAGAGACAGGATGCCTTCCTATTGTTTGCGCAGCATGGGAGCGGCGGGGTTCGTCGGCACAGCCTGGCCCTGCTCATCTCAGTCGACTCAAAGCAGATCCTGTTCAATTCAGGGATTATCTCCCTCAATGTTTCTCCACTCACAGACATCAGATAACGCAAAGTTGCCATGACAGTAAACCCTGCCCCTCACACCACCAAACCATGCAAACAGGGAAAATTCAACTTTAATGATAACTTTGCACGTCAAAGCTCCACTTGCTGTCCACCAACAGTCTAGAAAGCATTAAAAAAAGTGTTAGGAAAAAATTGGAAATTACATAAATAACTAAAGAAAACTTTCTATTGTTTCTATTTTGTTCAGAAATAATACAAATATGCTTATTTGACATCGGTCCAACCCTAGCATCTAGAAAAAATAACCTGTACACAGTTTACAATATGTCAAAAGCACCACTGCAATGCCTAAATCAGCAAACAGATTAATAAAGCCACTGCAGGCTAATGTTTTAAGCAGATAAGGTTTTGCTTAATTACATTTAATAATATAAAAATTAAAAATTAAAAAATATTTTTTTACGTAAAAGTGTATTTTTCTGTATTTGTATTATTTGCTTCCTACTATCATGACAAACACAAGTAAATTGTGTATTTAAAAAAAAAAAAGAAAGAAAAAAAACAAGATTAGAAAAAAGAGTTTCCATTAATACATATTTAATTGGAGACATAATGCAAGTTGTTTTCATTAAATGTGTAATGCTAACGGTGTCTCCTATCAATTACCTCTAAACTAACTTAGGAGTGCAAGGCATAATTTTTACTGACTGAAAATACAGCCATTTTGTATAAATACATTTTAATGTATAAATACAGGGCATTACACTACAAATATGTATAAATTAACAGTGCACACATTCACAGAGTTCTATTTTAGCATCAAGTGAAAATAAAAACAATCACCCGTAATCATTAATCTACTGTGCACAGAGCAAACAGCCCAAATGTTAACTGTTGGCTTAATTCCCAAAGTAGAAAAGATTAAGTGTGAATTAAAATAAAGTTAAGACAAGCTGCTACATGGAGTTTGCTAAAACTTCCAGACAACGGTTATGGAAAACAGTGTCGAGGACTGAAGAGCATCAGGACAGACAAAGAGCACAGGACAGAGCAGTTGAGACTAAGTCCGAATATGACAGAAGAAAGCTAGAATTAGTCAGAATGAAACAAGTTGATGAAGAGCTTGGAGATCTCCTACATTATTTTTCGCGGGGGGCCTCAGAGAGCCTCTTGACACTTGTAACTTCAGGAGAGTTTCTGCTCTACTCTTTGGACTCGTCCCACTGAACACTAGATGGGTTCAACTAAAGCTGTCGTAGTCTTCACAGAGAAATCTCCCGAGCTGTGCCCTGGTGACATGCTTAAAGCTCAGTGGGAGGGAAAAGGCAAGTCCTCCAGGCTACACCTAGACCAACGCCATATGAACACTGGCAAAATGACAAGTTAGTGTGCTGTGTTTGCAAAGGGGGCTGCCCAGCCGGTCTGTAGGGGGCCGCTGTGATAGGGTGAAAGGGGATGGCCACAACATTGATAAAGCTCTGTCCACGCGCACACACTTTAAGAGAAAGCAAAGGCCTACGGCTCTGATCAGCAGGGTCAGTGGCGAGCCACAGAGAACACACTGGGTGCTGAACTTTGCTCACCTCCGCATAGAGGGGCACTGGCAAAGGTTAAAACAGCTCCACAAACTACCCTCTGTGGCTCTCACATCGACCCCCCAGGATCCAAGCACATTCAACTACAGATACAATGACTTTCTGTGTCCACTTCCGCCTAACACACTCCTTATACTAAACAAGTGCCTACCGTAGGCCCTACGGTCACACACAGGACACTGGTAAAACGTTGATGAGCCGGGAACTTTTCAGTTTTGCTCTTAAAAGCACTAGGGCACTAGCACTAGCACTCCTCATACTTGTTAAGTCAATTATTTTAAGAAGGAAAAACAAAAAACAAAAATTCTTCCAGAGAACTAGGTTTAGCATAAAGTTAGAAAAAAAAAAAATCATGCATTGGAGGATGCCTGCAAATATCTTTCTGAGCATAGTGTGGCCTTGAGAAAAACAAACAAACTCTGGTCTTTAGGACTAAAACACAGTAGTAAAGAATTTTTTAAAATGATTCTGTTTAAACAAGAAATATGTTTTTTTATTAATCTGTAATGTGTCTTATTTTTCATAAACAATAAAAAATTGAATATTTAAGTAAAATGTAAAATAAACTTGAAATCTAAAAACTAAAATATTCTATGGCCTAAGAGTTTACAAGTTGATATTGAATATGCTAGGACACATTTTATATTCAATTAAATATAATTTTCTGAAATCCCCAGCAGATGTTTAATACAGATAGCCCTCCTAAAATAACCTTTTTCGGCATTTTGTATTAACAAGCCTATATTAAGCGGAAATGTGCAGACTGTTGCAGCCCTTGGGAACTAAACAACTAAGGACTGTGTGTAATTTTACTTTAAAATGCCCTCGAGAGGCGAGTAGGAAAGCACTTTCGCTAAATAAGAGACATAAGAGAACAAAAATTTACTTGAATATAGCCACAACTCGGTAGAAATTACACACACGTAATAGGCCTAAATGAATAGAAACTGTCGCCGCACAACTTGGGCTCATACAGAGGGCTCTATTGTGAAAATGAGTCAATATTAAATGTTGGTTAATTTACGCAATCGTTTGAGGGAGAGGAAGAGATAAAATACTCCCAATGCCGAGTAAACTGTAAACTGGCAGGTTGTGTTTACGGCACTTTTGACTTCTTTTACGCTCGTCAAGCGAAAAAAGGAAACTTCTCTTGTACCATTTGAAAGAACTGAAAGCGGCGTCTGGGACTGTTACACGCAGACCGTGTGTGTCTCTGTGACCGGGTAAAGTTCGAGGAAAGAGCCGCGAGGAGCAACGTGCAGGGTGGTCCCCGGACACGGACGTGAGGAGAGGGCCGCCCGTCTGAGGGGAAACGGAGAAAACACTCCAAACACGAGTTTCACTTTGGATACACTAATGTAGGTTTACTTTACTGTTAAGTTATTCCAACACTTAGACGTGCATAGGCTACTTAAAGCAAACCGTTTTGCTCCGCGTAAAAGCGAATCAGACGATATAGTGCACATTTATTTGATCATGGCCAACTTTTTTAAAGACACTTTAATTTAACTTATGCGAAAAAAGTTGGGGGTGCAGCTGCAATAAGGGTTTTACAGGGGATAACAACAGAAATATAAAAGGCTAAAGTTGTGTTAAAAGTCCAAAAGTGTTAGAAAGAGCGTTAGCTGGTGCTGAGTGCGTAGACTTACCATTGTGCTGGGACAGAGGCAGATGAGGGTCCGACTGGAAGTGTTGCGGCTTCGCTTGTTTCCTCCGCGACATGCTGGCTGGCACATCAGCAGGCGCCGAATAAAAAAATGAGTACAAAACCCCTCTGAAAAATTACGTAAATGGAGTCCATCCACCGCGCATGTGCCCCGTTATGATTATCAATAATGCTGCGCGATTAATCATACGGAGGGGGCTTGTTTGAAAGGCGATTGGCACCTCGCCAGCCCCCCCTCCTATTCAAATGAAGTCTCTTTAATCAATTAGCTCCTGATTTGCTGGGGACTCTTGTCTCTCTCTCAGCTCCCACCCAATGAGTTGATCCGAACGAGGGAAAGGCAGAGCTTGTCCCAACTCCCTGTGGACGCGCGTTAACCCCTTGCGTTAACGTGCGACTCACAGTGAGACGCTGGCAGCCAGCATCTTCACGCCACGCTTTTCTGTCAGTCAGTTCGGTAACTTTGTCCAGGCTCTGAACAAGTCACCAGGCCGTCCCTGGTCTTCTTCACATTCTTCACCGACTCTCAAAGTCTTGGTAAAGTACAAGCATGTCCCGTGCGCTGCCGGTGAAAGCCGTGTCCGACTAAACAGGAGCTCAAACAAACACAAAACGATGTCCAGAGGGTGTGATCCAGCGTCCTGCGGCTTTGATTTGACGTGATTATTTAGTAGTAAAGAGCTTTGCTTAACGAACACGTTTTCATCACACACTGCATTCCCCGAATAAACAAACTTTGAGGGCCCGTGCAGCGCTGGGACCAACATGGAGAGCCCCGCCCACACGGGAGCTGATTGGTCACAGGGCTGCTCAGTCACCCACCTTCACCTCCACCCCTCCACCTCCCTCTCTCCCTCTCTCTGTCCATCCGTCACTCTCAGGCTTGGAGAGTGGGGCGCACCGGAGTGACCAGACAGCGGACCCGTCTGATCCACGCTTTCACAACATTAACATGAAGAACTTCTGTTGTGTTCTTTCAAATACTCATCATACAGAAACATTACCCATGTAGCCGCATTGCTGCCCCAATATTATTCTGTCCCACTCGGAAACACATAAAATACACATGCTACAAACGGACTTTACACAGCAGTCCTCTGGGACTCCATCTTTATATGTTACATTTTTTAACCTGTACGTTTTATTAGACTAGCTCGGTTATTATTAGGTTAAGTTTGACAAACATGCAGCATATAAATATAACACCTTTTAAATATATTGCTTTTTTATTGTTTGTGATTGTATAACAGTTTTGAGTTCCTGATAATAATGGATAGGCCTACATTACAAAATATAACATTTTACTATAAAATATTATTAATTATAATAAAGTCAACAAATTATTATTATTATTATTATTATTATTATTATTATTATTATTATTATTATTATTATGATGGTCATTATTATTATTATTATTATTATTATGATGATTATTATTATTATTATTATTATTATTATTATTATTATTATTATTATGCACTGTAGATAGTGAGTCGTCACGGAGATGTGTTAAGGGCAAGAGGTCCCAGTGGAGCGCTGCACTCACTAGATTTATTACGTGCAAAAGATAAACGAAGCTTTCAGTGAGGCTGATTTTGAGGAATGAACATAATAACGTTACTATAGGTGATGGCCGGGATGCCATTATTTTTCACTGAATATTTAACGAGCAGCTGCAGGCGAGATGGATCTGCTCCTCTCTCGTGTCAGCTATCTTTTAGTTTCGACTTGCTTCCACTATTTACTTATTCATGGAGAAGAGAGGGAATCAAACACTGGTGATGCTCCACAGCGATTCAAAACACGGGGTATGAAATATGTTTTTTAAAAAAAACGATACCAAATAAGACGTGAGAGTGTGAGCAGTGATTACGGAAATTAAAGCACATATGATCATTATTAACAAACGTGCAAAAAGGCCACGATGCCCACGCAATTATGTGAAGTTGCAATGGTCGTGAAGAGGAAAAGGCCTGTGCAATATTGTAATGTCCCGGGCGGGAAAATCAATGGGCGCTTAATTGACGTGAGTGTTGGTGTGAGATTGTAAACAGGGTGATTTGCAGTCCAGCCGAGCGCGAGACATTTTAAATGGGATTCATTTGGGGACGGGCTCGAAGAGGATACTGTTAACAGTCAGAGTGTGAGTCACACGCGCACAGGACACTGGGGGAGACAAGCGCACGAGGAAGACCACCATGTGTCACTTTAGGCTTTTACACTTGAGGGTCAAGGGCGTCAAGTTGTAGCCTAAGTGAGCAGTGTCTGGATAAGCCGGTTGTCATGTTTGGAAGTGAACAAAAAAAATATAATATTTTATCAGAAATAATTTAAAACTGGTAGCATGAGTACAACTTTTATTAATTTGTAACACGCGGAATTAAATTACATTAATGACACTAAATTAATTGCAAATAGCTAAAAATAAATAAATAAATTAGACTTTTTTTTACTGTGGCATGCCCTTTTTTTAAAAAGCGTTTGTTTACTGAGTGCAAGGACACCTTCATGAGAAGTGTGCAGTAGTTTTGGACAGGTCACATCCGGCGCTGTGCCATCGCTCGCTATCGCTCACTATTATCACAGACATCACAGAGCACAGAGGGGCGCGCGCCCGGACGCAATACGTGCACGCTGAGCGGAGCAGCAGCCCTGCTCTGCGCACTGCCGCTGCTCTACAGTGAAAGCCCTGTGTCTGCGTTGCATTCAACACGTGGTGGTCTGCTATTCACGCGCCACGCGATGCTCCAGTAAACACAACGAGCTGCACCAGGTCCAGGCCTCAACTAGGTTAACAGCGTGTGCGTGTGCAAGTGCGTGCGAGCGCAGAAACAAAGGCTAAAGCTGTATACTAAAAGCTGGTCCAGTGTTCACAGTAAAGTCAGATACAGACACCTGCAGCATACAACAGTGTCAAATAGAGAACAACACTTTTTAAATCGCAAATTTAATAAATAATTAAGAAATATGAAATTAGGCTACAATACACCAAAATAAATTGTTATGCATGGTTAGGTAAAAACCTAAGCTTAAGCCTCATCTTCCCAAAGCAAATATGGAGATGCCTAAGGCCTTATTTGTGCACACTGACGTCTTGCACAAGGATTAAGGAGCTTGATTAAAGGGATTGTTGTAAGCTGGCCTCATGCTTAAAGAAATCAAGAAATAGGCCCACATTTTCCTTGTATCAAGTCACACATACAGTCATTGTGACTGTTAACAAAACTGTAAAACTTGTGAACAAAGGTATTTCTCTTTTTGTCTGCAAATATAAATCCTTTATGTATTCTACAAGTTTCCAAGTTAATATATGTCACAGTGTTGTCGTTTGGTGGATGATCAGAATGCAGCATTTGTAATATTGCCACTAAAGGAATCCCTGTGAAAAATGGACTGTATTAGAATTCAGAACCTGCTGCAGCAGCCGCAGAGGATGGCCTCCATTAATTAAGAGATCAGAGGCTTTGTATTGTCCTGTAGCAGCTCTGCCACCACTTGTCCTGCTCATCCTCTCCCCCCATTGTGCCCCCTGACAACTTCCTGCGGCATCACCCCGTATCAATGGGCCCTGTTTGTTTTTACATGATCTCAGCTGCAGTCACAGACCCCCCAAACCCCCCTCCTCTCCTGTCGCCGGCCGGCTTTGTGTCCCAAGTCACTGAGGTGTGAAGGGTCAGTGGTCTGCAGGCGGGCATGCTGAAGGTGTACACTGGGTATGTGTAGCTCAGGTACAAGTGAAGAGATGGACTGGAAGAGTTCAGTGTTCGGACTATTGAGAGGCAGGTCCTGTGCTGTGTAGGATGAGCAGGGAACTCAAGCATGCACCTAAAAGTCCACTGTGTCGAGTTTCAAGGTAGACATATCCAATTTTCTGATTCAATACATCTTAAACTGATGACAATGTTATAGTTGTGCATTTTATAGCACAATAATAAACTGAATCCTATATTTGTTTCACAGTAAAGGCTGAGTTATTAAAAGCACAAAGCAGAGAAGGTTTTGAGTTTGGTTTTAACTTGTATGGGTGTCAATCACTCAAAAATTGACACCCATACAAAATCTTACATTGATGTAGATTGCAAAGCAAACTAAAAAGTAAAATTATTAATCTAATGGGATAAAAAAAAGAATAATATTATAATTTATTAAATTGATTTACAAAAATAAAATGCTTAATATAAAATTAACAAATTAAAATGCTTTAAAGAAAAACTGTACTCTTTGAATCCTGGATATCTCTATTTAGAAGACTGTTTCTCATTACTGAGTGAGACTCTTTTTTGTGAACAGATAGAGTCACCAAGATGTGATCATTATATCGTCCACTTGTTATGATCCAAATTCACTTGATTGTATCTGATTAAACAGGCTCGCTTGACTTGCCTTAACAAGAAACACCATGGCATTGGATGACCACCAAGACTCCCTTTTTAGCTCCTTGGTATTCTTGAAAAACACATTGTGCTTTCATATGACATTGACAAATGATATTTAGACGTAGCGAGAGATGCTTAGGTCGTTAGATATTTCACAGAATGGAGCTGGATTACACTGACACACATCACTAAGACTGGAGGTTACCAAAGAACCAAACACAGCAAACATCTTGAAGAAATTACTCACATACTGTACACCCCAATGAAACTGAGTTTTTGGGTTTTTAAGCAAAACTAAAAAGTGTTCTTTGAAAAATACCCTATTCAACATTCTGTCAATTTCCAGTGATATACATGTCAAACGCAGGTAACCACTGAGTAAAGTTAAAAATACACTTCCTACCTCTTCTTACAGTAAACACAACCACAAACTTGAAACATATCAAGTGGTTTATTCGCTTCGACTCTGGGCACAAGATGTTTATCAACTGCCGCCAGACAGCTCTGCTGGTCGGCCAACAGTTAACTGTGTCTCAGACAGCCCCTTATAGCTATTGATAGTTAGCATCAGTGTCCTGGCTGAGAAATGCGGCGGCTGAGAGAAAATGCAACCTATTGATCTCTAGCTTGTGCCTGATTGGCCCAGCGCGAAAGAGAAGGGAAGTGAGTGGATGCCGCTAGACTTACTGTCACCTGGGAGAGATACGATATTCATGAAGTTACCACTCTATGTCTGTTAAAATCCAACCACCAAAGGCATTTATAAAAAAGCATTATTTTGCACACACTTCAAAAAAAGGAAAAAAAAAAGTAAAATCTTCCTTACTCTCACCGGGGATATAATAAATAATTGCAATTTTGTAGAGCTATTTTAGTGCCTCGCTGGTAAGGTTCACAATTCATCAAATGGCTACTTCATTTTGCGCCGTTTCCTTCATGCTGCTCCATATTTGCAATAAAAAAAAATCAGACGTTAAACGTGACGCCTTTTCATTTGTAATTGCTCTTTAAAACAAGCACAAACACACATTAGACTGTGCTGAGGTTTCGGTGGTTCAAAAATCAGCAATCTGTCGGAAAGAATAGTGTTGCAGACTCAATGTGAGGTCCTCTCATGTGTTCGCACATGAGCTCCCTGCGACCACACAAGACAGCCCTAAATGTATGTTAGTGTATGTGTGTGCGTGAGCGCCTCGGAGCTACACCTCATGACCACATATAAAACATTGAGGATAAAAGTTTCTGTAGTGAAACAAAAATGCGGCACGTTTTCCAGGTCGCATGGGGAAATGGGTCGTTCAAGCTGTTTTGTTGTTACGCTGCTGTGTGACGGGAAGAGGGGTGAAAACCTGCCTGGAGGACAGGGGGGACCGATGTGTGGCTTGTCAGTCTTTATTTACCCCACTTGTAGAAGTCTAGTCGGATTGAGAACGTCACTGGAGTCATTGCTGTGATGACTGGTGAAAAGGCTACCTCAGGGGGTAAACTCACTGAAGTTGCTGCCACCACTGCCACTACTGACAGCTTCACCTTCCTTTTACTTTGTTTCACCCTGTAAAGACAAAAAAGTGAAAGTGTAAACTTACCAGTAGAGTTGCATTGACCAAAGAAAAGTGAGGTTTATAAAAGAGACTTTATGGATTTTACTATGTACTAACTAATATTAACTAAAAATGTAGACAGAATAATAGCATAGCTTAAGCCAAATATTCTCATTTATGTTGCGCTGTACAGCACAGGTTGCAAGAGGCTGAAGATATAGCCATATACTGTTGCAATAAACAGTAATAAAAAGGCTTTAGTGACCCAACCTATAGAGTACTGCTCTGGCTGAAATGTGGTTTTTGACACTTTAGTGTCAATTAAATATGATCAGACATCTGGCCTTTTTGCCATTCAGTAAATTCCTGCACTTCCTTGTAAAAGTATGACAGTTTTAATATTTCTAATTTCTCTCTTTTAAAGTGAGAGATTGTGTCTCATGTCCAGGAATCCTACAGGTAGAGTGTGTTGACTCATCACTCCAGCAGACCACTGCACACAAACACAGATACACATGGACATGCACACACACTCACACACACGACTCTTTTCAAAGAAGTTTGCTTTTTTATTACTTCCTTTCCCATTCAGTGGCCTCCCCACTTTTCCAAAGTGCCCTGGGTGTGCAGTGAAAGAGCTGTGCTTATTATGAGCTCCTGGCCCTCCAAACCCAGCTTTGTTTTGTCCAGATAGCTAGTTTTCTCTCTCACTAGCCCCCCTCTCCTTCCTTCCCTGTCTCTCTTTAATATTCACAGTAAGAGCCTTGGCTCTCACATGACGGCTGTTTTCCCAGTCCTCTCCCCCGCTACCAGCCAAGTGTGGCCCCATGAGTGTAAACATGCAAAAAGGAGGGACATCTCCTGACAAACATCTCCAAGGATGTGCCACCCTGCCCCGTGTCATTCATTCTCTACCTGGCATTGGAGTTAAACTGTTAACACCAATGTGTGAGCGCCCAGACCCTAAAGGCCTGCCAGCGGCTGCACATGCCTCGTCTACCACACTCACATCTGCTGTGCACACTGTGAGGGATGCATTTGCATTCTCAACAAAGTTGTAAATGCTACTTGTCTGTGGAGCTTCAGTAAATGGTTTCAGCTAATAAAAACTACTTACTGCTTTGGTATTTTGCACCACTTTAGTTTGTTTTATCAACGTTTATTTCAAATGCTAAAAAAGATGCCAGCATATGCCAAATTAAAAAAGCCAAAAATTCATCAATTTAGCAAATACATAAACACACACACACACACACACACACACACACACACACACACACACACACACACACACACACACACACACACACACACACACACACACACACACACACACACACACACACACGCGGACAGTTAACCTTTTAAAATGGGTAACAGAAATTTTATCACATCAGCATAAGATACTTTACTCATTAAGCATGTCTTGAACTATGTCTGGGGTCCTGGTGGTCTTCATAACATGAGTCCTGTCTAACTTGAGTCGTGAATGTGTCACAATGACGAAAACCTCCACGTTTATTGAAGTTGACAGTTAGGGTGGTCCTCATTAAGACCAAAGCATCTCGCAGCATTCTTTTGTTTAACCAGGTGGCCAATATAAGAGCCACTTTTTACTAGTCAGATATCTGAAAAGACTTGCACCCACCAGAGAAAATTGTCATTGCCTCGTGGCCCAGTATCTGCCAATGACAGCATAGCACTAGCAAACAGCCTGTATTAGGAGTGGAGCCTATACTTAAATAGAAGATCACTCCAAACATTGATAAGGCAGCGCAGTGCATGGCAGTCAGACCCCTGGTGATGTTAACAGCACTCTGCTATTATCGCAGGTGTGATCGCTCACCAGTCCACAACCACATTTACATCTTAATTACCAGCCTAATCAATGGGCTTGCACTTTGACTTCATTTGTGACATTCATGAAACCTCATTTAAAATGTAAGAATAGACCATCGTAAGTATTGGTGTTCAGAGAAAAGCAACTGTTTTAAACATACGGGAGAAGGTAACAAAAGAGATCTGTCACATACACACGCGCACGTACACACACGCACGCACACACATACACACACACACACACACACACGCACGCACACACATACACGCGCACATACACACACACACGCACGCACATACTCACGCACGCACACACACACACACACACACACATACACGCACGCACGCACGCACATACATACACCCACACACATACACGCACGCACACACATACACACACACACGCACGCACGCCCACGCACGCACACGCACGCACGCACACACACACACACACACACACGCACGCACGCACGCACGCACACGCACGCACGCCCACGCACGCACACGCACGCACGCACACACACACACACACACACACGCACGCACGCACGCACGCACACGCACGCGCACGCACGCACACACATACACACGCACGCACGCCCACGCACGCACGCCCACGCACGCACACACACACGCACGCACACACACACACACACACACACACACACACACACACACACACACACACACACACACACACACACACACACACACACACACACACACACACTGTGGGTTTACCAGATTAAATGCTGGGAAATATTTGTGATAATTATATACTGCTTTTAAAATGCACCAAAGTGAATTGGTGAGATGTGCCGGGTATGACAGAAAATGGATGGCTCGCCCAACTTGAGCCGGGTGATTTAAATGGCAAGTGATTGAACAACAAACTCGCATTAACAGCATATTGATGAGTTCAGTGTTTCATTTGGGATCAATGCGACGATTGGAAGAGGCTGAAGCCAATACATACTGCAGGGGGATGCTCGGGCATGCTGCAGAGAAGACCGAGATGAGGGTGTATTGAACTGCCTCAACAGTATAAAGAAGGAGCTGGCTTTGTTTTTCTTAGTGGTAAGGCTTAAGAGAAAAAACACAATTACACAAAGATGTTCAGGTTTGGTGTTTAATTCACAGACATTCCTATTTGCACAGCACCAATGACTGTGACGTTACCAATACGATCTTGCAGACAGGTAAAAATTAATTCATACAGCCAGAACTATTTGTTCTTTTTTATTAGCTACTGCATAAATACGCATGCTGAAGGCCTTTATAGTGCCACTGAACCTCAGCACGTGGTCTGAGGATGTGACTAGATGTTAAAGGTAAAAGTATTAGCTTTCAATCTACATTTACATTTAGTAGACGCTTTTATCCAAAGCGACTTACGTTAAGCTTCTATTCACCAGCGTTACAGCTGGAACACCACTGGAGGCAAGGAGGGTTAAGTGTCTTGCCCAAGAACACTACAACAGTATGAACTGTGGGGATATTGGTAATTGAACCGCCAACCTTCTGGTTATAGGACAACCGCTCTACCACTGAGCCATTGTGCCAATCTAACACTCTTGTAACGGTAAAGTTAAGAAATTTGGCAAATGTGACAATTTACTCCATAACAGTAGAACGTCAGCTCACTTCCAGTTTGGAGAAGCAGACAAGAGCAATGCCCCACAGATTCTAACATTAATGATATCAATGGGTCTACAGAAAAAAGGATATAAAAATGTGGTTTAGATTTTCACAATGAGTTGATGCAAATGAATAGTAGGTTTTTGGGTTGTCGCAGTGCCGTGTCAAAATAAACTGATGTAATGCTTTCTATGTAACTCGCACTTGCACTGTTTTAAAAAAGTTTTTTGCTGGCCCCATTAGCAGCCATACATAACAGAAAAGCCTGTGATGCTGCATCTGTCTGCTTCTTGAAAGTGGGTGGGTGCTAAAAATTATGTAATGAATAAACTCACCTATCTCTAAGTATTTCATAGACCCTCTTGAATGCATCTTTGGAATAAATTGTTGAATGAGTCCATGCTCACTTCCACATGATCTTCCTCTTTTATAATTGATGGTTTAATCTATGGGTTCATACCACTTTAAAACACAGGCATCTATTTTTAATTAATAAGCAGAATCCTCTTAAAGTAAAAAAAAAAAACACATTTGAAATTTGAATCTTGCAGATGTTTGCCTTCCAGTGTGAGTCAAGGTGTGAGGCCTGGTCGTGTGGAGCTGCGACGCTGGCGCACATCACAGCTGTGTCATCGCTCTCCTCCCACAGTGTGACAGATGATGCTAACAATGAACATTTCATCTTCCGCTGCACCGCGAGCTCCCGTGCGACAGAGATGAAGTGCAGCGCGCCAGATGAATTACAGCACCGTGATTTATCATGACAGGCCAATAGGAAAAATACAAATGAACAATTAACAAATTCAACCTTAATTAACTGCTTCCAGACAATGAATGAGCTTGTGGAGAGCATGTGAACATGATTTGAAACAGTGGGGCTAATCTTCATGCACTTTGTCGAATATTATAGTGTTAATTAGGGTTAATTGAATAATTTGCTTTCACTCATTATGGTTGTCAAACACAGAGGGACTATCTTGATTTTGTGGAGTGTTTTTTTTGAATAGAGGAAATACATGTTGAGTGAGTGGGGCAATGTTAAATCTTATTTAAAGGCTTAAATAATATTTCCAATTTAACCATAAATCCCTTCTATCTTAAATGATCCCTGTATAGTCTATTTTTTAAAAAATTTATAAACAAATTCATCTCTAAAGTGAGGACCTTTGCCCTGTCTGAACCGCTCTCCCGTCACATGTGACGAGATGTCCATCCAGCACCTGATCTGGGAGCACGTTGTTTCCCACACGTCTCCTCATGAGTGATAATGTCATTTAGCCTGCAACACAATACAATGTGGCACCTGAATGACATGCAGCTTTCGTCTACAAACCCGGCTTAAGAGGTTGGACCCACAAGATGTTCTCATGCACTCAGTCCCACGAACACACCAAAACGCCAATTAGGACATATCTCATAATTCAATGTTACCAAATCCAATTGCAAACAGGGAAACTCAATTTGTCCCAAGCCCTTTAAAAGAATGAGTTGATTGGAGAAGAAGTTCTAAAAATATGAAGTGTGGAAAAACAAAGCATTTTTCTGTTTTGTAAATAGTGAAACAGTGATGCTCAGGGCTTAAGATGAGTGGAAATTTACTGTAAATGTAACTAAACGCACGTCTAATATTTAGTGTTTATTCAAAATGAACCTGAGCTATGTCAATAATATATCACGCTGTGCTATATCTGCTAAATAACAATTAAATATGGCTAGAGGTGTGACAGATGAATGAAAAATTGCTCGGTTCTTTCCCAAAAATACAACCTTTAATCTTTTAAAATATTTTTTCTGGGTTAGTGCTGAAACTCTGTAAAACTAACAATGAATGATCATATAACATGAGTTTTATGAAGCACAAAAATGCAAAACAAAAACACCTCTGCCGGATTTGAAAGTTAGCTTTGTTTCGTTTTGACTCTGCGTTTTGGGTGCGTTATAGTTTATATATTTATTCTAAAATAGTTTCTTCTCCCTTTGCCATTCGGGCTTCTTACACACATTTCTTCACTCGCACAGACAGACCCACTTGCTTCAGTTTCTTTACAAAAGCCACCAAACCCCCACACATCTCCATCTACTAGTCAATATCCAAACAGTATCTGTTCTCTTTTGCTCATTAACTTTCTCATCCCAAAAGTCCGCACTTCCTTGGGCTGCTCCTCATTCCAGTTTACTGCCTCAAGTGACTGCAATCTATTGCAACAGCAGCTAAAGCCCAGAACGTTCATTCGGCTCTCCCCCATTAAAAATTCAAAACCAAGTTATGTTTAAAACCGTTGCAGCTGCGTTTACATTTTTAATCATTGTAAAATGTATAAATGTAAATATTATAGGCTTTTATAGACATTATGAAATTATAAAATGATAGTTATAGTCACATACCCACTTTGTTTTATGATTGCCTGTATCTTAATGCTGCCTCTTGCTCGGGTTAATTAAAGTTAAAATAAAATAAAATATTACTCTTCTAATCATAATAATTTCAGCTCTTGGGGATATAAATGCCTTTTCTTTAAATATGCAGCCTCTCACAAACAGAACGAGGATAGCAGAGAAGATTAAGTGAGGAAGTGACTAAGAAGAGACAGCGGAAAACAAGAGAGAATCGAGACGAAGACTGGTAGCGGGGCTAAGTACCAAGCGGCGTGTCAATGTAGGGGGCTAATGGTGGGGGTACCAAGGTTGCAAGCAATTTCTCTTTGTTATCAAGTGAAATGACTCTGCAAATATGACAATAAATCACAGTGGAAATCAATCTGAGAGGAGGCGACTGTGAGCCACTGATAATGCATCAATCAATATTTAATGTTTAGACTTTAATTAATCCACAGGCGCCAAGCATTCTTTAAGTGACAAAAGGGGGAAGAGAGGAGGGGAAAAAACGAGCGAGGAGTGCTTTTGCATAGAATAGCTCTTATATCAAACAGAGACACTGAGCCGAGCGGCCCCATCAGTCGATTTCCCATAGCTTCCCTCTGATGCTTTATTACCTTTTCTCTTATTTACGGGAGTCTGCAACTGAGGAGAATAAAGGCAGATCTAAGCGCTCGGTCAGAGATACAGCAGCAGGAAATGAGTATTCAATGTGGTCTTTAAAAGGAATCCAAAGCTATTATGTAAAATTGTGATCGGATGTCGGTGTTAACTTCACAACGGAACAGAGACGCTCATGGGTCAGCACTGACTGTTTATTTAGACTGTTGTGCATCAGAAACATTGTCATTAACAAATTAATTTAATCAGATCAAGTAGGGTTAATGCCAGGGATATTGGTATTAAGCAATATCGCCCTGAATATAATTTTAGGACAAAAGTACTGCACACCAGCCCAATGTGTAGGGTACAGGTTAATGAAGAGGTGTATGAAAAGAAAGCTAATTTTCCAAATTACTAGGGTTTTAGAAACCAGTTGTAATCCTACATTTTGGACCAACAGTGGTAAACAGGATAAACAGGATAAAAAACAGTCAAAGTAACTTGGTTCAAACTTTTGTCTCATATTTGTTTTCTAATGTTGTCAAGAAGTTCTTGGTTTCTTTTGTCCAACAAACAGAAAGTTGTCAACAGGAGTTATAATATCATCAATATAGCAGAAATAAGTAGTACATGTAAATGGGTAAGTTTATCATTAGTTACTAAAGTGCCAACTAATACAACTAAGCATAAAATATCCCTTTACCTTTTAGTCCCACCACAGTGCTTCCCATTTCTGATTTACTTACGTATAAACTTGTAACAACTCATACTTTCTCCTTTTGCCAACTGTGGGAATTTGACTCCTGAGGCTGTGAGAACATCACCGCCTGCCCCGGCCTCTGTACCTGTTCACCACTGACACTATTGCTACGACTGATTCAGAGGCTCTATCGAACAGAAATCCCAGTCGGAACAACGCAGCCACGGGGCGTTATAAAGGACTGGCAGTGCGTGGAGCCGTGCTTAGCCCTCACCCCCTGATCACACACTGACACATCCCACAGGTACTAATTACCCAATGTACTGCCGTGGAAGAAATAACAAGGAAGACGCTTGACATTTGGATACCTGCTGTAAGATCCACTCGGATAATTGGGACACAACTGAGAGGGAGGTCCTTCTGGTGTGTTTCGGCTGATAAAATGGCTTTAGATAACAAAGGGAGCTCTTCTATGACCAAAAACATGACCTCGGGAAGTCTCTGTAAGGGGGAAAAGAGCACGGGCATTTTTAAGTTGAAAATCTGGTCAGTGTTGGACAATTATTTGAGGAGTTTCCTAAGCTGTGGATAAAAGGCTTTAGCCAAACTCCCGATATTCTTGACCGCACATATTGTGTTTGATCCATTGTGCCATAGTCCAAAGATTTACAGGTCTTTTATCTTCAAAGAAGATCCATCTAGCGCTGGCTGGAATGTGCTTGTATCAAAGTGCTGCAAAATGTACCCAAGACCGAGGCTATTTAGGTATCAGCCAAAGTTGAAAAGCACTGCAGTTGAAACTAAAGTAATATTAGCAACAAATCTGAACGGTTTTGACACTCTTTCCACAGATAATGTGCCGTGTTGTAAGATCAAATTTCATCACTTAGGTATTGATTGGAAATGAAGAGGGGGGTTGGCTGTTTAGTATTTAACTGACTTTTATGACAGTTGTTAAGTCATTTCCTGCAGCAGTGGTTTATGTCTTTGCAATAACCTCCATGAATGATGTAATAAGAGATTATGATACTTCCTCCCTCCTTGTTTATGATCTGTACCTCTTCCTCTGTGTCAGTACAGTGTGTGCCCCTTCGCTCAGGTTAAACCAATACTGCCTAAGAGTTGGCAATAGCTTCATTAAACCAGTCCTCTGGACAACGGCCAGTCTTATAATAATCTTACTGTATAGCTGTATGCTTATTAATGTCTCTATTTATGAAGATATTATTCAGTAATAAAGTTTGTGTGTTGAATAATAATTTCATGTTTCCCAAATATAAAAATGTCACTCTTCTTTCATTATATTATCAAAATATGAAAATATAGTAGGCCTGCTACAAATCAAATGACAAAATATGAAAGAAGACACACAAACAGTTATCACAGACAAGATGTAGTCTGTACAAATACTGGCAGAGACATAGTCACATGAAACATATCCACAGACTGTCACACACAAGTTAAAATGTAGAGGCTCCACTTGTTTTTTGTGTCTTCCTCACAAAGAATTATTGTATGAGTGGAGCTAGACAGTTGCCAACAAAACATATCTCATTGGTCATGGTCATTAAAAACGAAGGACTAAAACAAGCTCAGCTGAAACTCACTTATGAGCTGGGAGACAGCGACAGAGCCACAGTGTGAAACGTATAGTCAGTAATGAAATAATCCAAAGTGTGACATGCACCAACTTGTGGTCAGACAGGGTCATCATTTCTCAAAAGCAAAGTTTGACAGCAGTCAAAGTGAGACAGCACACTGTCACACGTGCTCTAATTCCTCCAGACATTTGTGAACAAGTGGAACTATATCATCAAATCAACAAATCCCCAAATGCCACTGGCTGACATGTCTACTGCCAGGAGCCTGAGAGAGTATAACAATGGCCTACTGTCATCTCCTGTCACCACCGAGCAGTGAAATGACAGCAACAGACAAGTACAGGCACTGTCTTGTGGGAAACTATATGTATTCAAATCATAAACCACATAAATTACTGGGCCAACCCTTCCAACACTTTGTTTTATCCAGTTGTTTATGAATGAAAATATGAACTGACACAGGTCATATGCATATTTTATTATAATGATACATTCATGTATAAAGATTATGCAAAAGTTAATCTTGCCAAGCCGTCTAAAACAACATACCTTGATATAATTGGATAATTTAATTCAAACAACCAATCCCATAATGAATAAAATGTATAAAATAAATAAATACATGTGTATCCATTGTACAAATGATAAATTGTATACACTTTATTGTACATGAAAAACATACTACTTTATTTTAGTCTAATATAAAATGTAACGTGGCCACCTACTGTCTGAGGTGTTCTCATGTCCTTTCCTTGCCCCTGCCCGACATGTATCCTGTTGAGCCCATTCCTCTGATACAACCATAGTCTCATTTACCACAGGTGACAAGTCCTCGGTCAGAGGTTAAATGGTAACGAGCCGGACATGGTCCTAACAAACAAGATTTAATGCAGACTTCCCATCCTGACCCGAGCTAAGAGTGTTTCGCAGAGGCTCTCTTTCCATTTCTGCCCCATAAAATAACAACAGGGCGACGGAGGTGAAAGGAAACAGGTGATGGCAGCTGCATCTGCAGAACTTTCCAGTTCGACCTGAGTCTGTGTGATGATGTCACCCACTTTACTATCCCCTTGATTAATCTCTCTGTCAATTGGAAGTCCAAACTTGCTGCTGTGGATTTAAAAATGCAACCAAGCAGTGTACAAGCTGATTGCACATAAAGTCATGGGCTTGGTAATGGAGAAGCGTGTGTGCATGTGCGACTGTGAGTGGAAGTGTAGGTCAAGAAACTTCAGGAATGGTCTCTCCTTTTGTGTTAACATGCTCATGCGCCATGGCAAGGGCCTCGTCTTTAATCCATGCTCAGGTAAACAAAGATGTTAAGACCCAGTACTTCATTTTGTTGTTCTGCTCCAAAGAAAATGTGTATTTCTTTGGAGATGTCTTAAAGCAGATGGAAATGTTGGGGATAGATTTAATCTGACTAAGGCTCATGCTTTGATTGGACCCCAGATTAGGATTGCAGCCTAGTATTTTTCAATAATTATTCCCTAGTTGAATTAAATGTATCCTCTTAACACGAAAAACATACGCTTGCTGTGCATGTCTGCCTGAACATCTGCAGGATCACTGCTTTTAATCTCCAAAAAATTATTAAACCAAGGATAAGCATTTTCTTGCATGCAAGTACACAAGATACAGTTTACAGACGTTTTAAACAAGGGTGAAAAATGCCATTCTTGTAAAAAATCCTAATTTAAACCTGATTTCTGGGAGACACTATAATTATATTACACCATCATTGGAAACATTCAACTGATTAAATTCTTCCAAAAGCAGGTCATCTTCTTTTTTGCCAGCTGTCAAAGGGACAATGGCCTGGAAACCTATCTCTTAGCTCCGCCTTGTCTCACTGTCCAATATCAAACATTTATTGTAGTCTTGCTTTTTGTTCTCGGAGACAGGCCAGCCCTTTAAGCTTGTTTGCTAATTAATGGTAGCAGCCATCACATTCATTCTCAGAGCCCTCTATTTGTGGGTGTGGACATATGCAGCCCCTCTTCCTGTTGTAAAACTCAGCCTATCCTAAGCCCCATTGTTCTTTTTATCTGTGACTATTTTATTAAATCTAAGGTGGTAATCTCCTTTTGCCCCCAACCAAACACTCTTCAAGATGAATGTAAATAAGCACTACTTGCTACAACAATGGCCACTTTGGACAACTTTATCTGGCAAGTGTTGACAAAGAAAGAATCTGCTTTACTGGACATTGGCTGACCCCTCCTCCAAAATGGTATGTGGGCTTTAATATGTCTTCTTCCACAGATTTTATCAGAACAGCAGGGGACTATTTGTGTCTTATCAGAGTGAAAATAACACAATAATTCTCACAGTGACAGGGGAAAGAAAACATTTGCGTTCATGGTTTAATAAACTGCTAAAAAGCCCTGAGCAGCAATGAAACTATGTAAAAAAAAAAAAAAAGAAGAAAGATTAAAAAAGCATATGTTTTAGAAGTCATTAAGAGGGACTGAGCCTGCTGCGGACTTGATTTACACGATGCAGTAAGCCTTTGGTGGGTGTAAATAATGTATTAATTTTTAAAGGGATTTATTCTCCTCTCTTCTTTTTGCTATTAAAATCACATCTCCATCTGCTCAAGTGTGAAGTAGGACAGAGCTGGAGTAGAGAATGTTTGGTGTTATCTTATCTAAGCATAGGCTTAATGTCTGCATCAATGCGCCTCCAACAAGTGGTTCATTAAAACAGAATGGCAACGTTTTATTCCGTATATTACAAATCTGGCACAAAAACTGACAATGACCGGAAGTAGACATTCATTACTCAATTAATTCTCAGTTTAATACTATAATGATGAAAGTGATATACCAATGTTAAAATCTATTTTTTCTGCAATATTAAAAAAAATACACAATACTTAGTGGAAACATAACTTATTTTTTATTTCAAGATTAAATGATAATAATCAGCAGATTGTAAACATAGTGATATATTTATTATGCACAAATAATTTAATTTAAGGGCATTTACTTATTTGGCTTGTTCAAGTTTCATGTTAAATTGTAACTCTTTTGAAAATGCCAAATGTGCAATGCATCTATGCAAACACAGAGAATTTAAGGATATATTAACAGAGACAGTTGTTGTATTTCACTTTTAAAATTTGGACAAAAGTATTGCAGTATCGTTATAGCCATGCTGAACATTGTTATCACATTACTCTTGGTTTTCTGATATTGCGCAGTTTTCATTTCATTTCTCAACAAGCTCACACCCATTACTTCTTCAGCACAACTGACATTGGGAACAAGTTAGGTTCAGTGTCAAAATTCTGCCTTGTTTCCACTGGAGTGGTGCAGTGCTGGTACAGAAAGCTTTGAAGATTTACACACCAAGATTTACTCAGCTCTTTACATTAATTATTGGCCATACAAGTTATTGAAAGTCTGCTTCAAATATGATTTATCTCTTAAATTATTGCACTTCTGGAAATGCAAGTCTAATGGATGCATCTAAAGTACTTTATAAACACATCTCAGATGGACTTGCCAGCATGATACATTTTACTGCCAAAGAACGGCCCTGACACAAAACCTTCTTAATTCAGAGTCCTATCTGTGTGAGCATGAGCGTCCAGAGATGCAACACAGTCGATGCCACATCCTGTCCGGTTTGTCCATCGCTCACATGGCCCCTGCCCAATCATTCACTCTCATATCTATAATTCATGAAGGTCCTCTGGCTGTGCACTGACGCCACTGCCAACCCCTATAAAAGAGTTCAGGGGTATAAAGCTGTCCGGTGCCAATAGGGTGTCATGCTCAGAATTGCAATGGCCTGGTCCGGTTCACATAGATCACTTGGCCGAGGCGAGCCCTGCCATGATATTAACCAAATATTATGAAAACTTTGAACCTGCCGTGGCCATAAATTAGGGGGCAAATCACCAGGAATGGCATTTTGTGGGGGAAATGCATGGGCGGCTGTAGCTACAGAGTAATTACAAACTTGAAGAGGAAGCGTGGATGAGCATTCGGCTATGAAGTGATTGGATTTAAAGGGGTACATAAATTGTTCGTTTACATGTTATGCTGTGTTGAGGAGGTAAAGTCTGTCTTTAGTGTCTGAGAAAAACTGGGTGGAGACAAGTGAATGAGCAATGCCTCTCTTTTCCCGCAACAGGTAATGGTTAAACCCCCCCCCCCCGAGGCAAGACAGTCAAGTGCTGTCAGCAGAAAGAAGAGACGGAGGACTTAGTAATCCTCTGGGCTTTGCAAAAAAAATGAGCACTGGGTCTTTATGAATTAAAAGAGAAGACAAGAGAAGTATATGTATTATTCATTGGGTAGGTCAGACCAACCTGGATGTGGGAGTGTTACTGGAGAGCGAACATCTGTTGTTAAACACAAGCAGGCTGCAATGTGACATGTTTGCAGTCTTGTCCTCTTCAGATGTTTGGCCTACAGTGATCCACTTCAAACACTTGGCTTGTTGCTGCTCTCTATCTCTCTCCATTCTCTCCCGGTTTCAGCTGCAGGGCTGATAGCCTCTTCGCCCTTCTTCATTCCTCTTTTCAGTGTTTCTAAGGCTGCATTCACACTGACCTTAAAAGTTTTCCTGATCAGATCAAATTTGTTAATTTAACGCGAAAACACTAACCCATGGAACCTAATCATTTTGAATCTGATTCAGACAATACTTCCACATGTGGTCTGATCTGATTTACAGAACAAAGTAAACAGGTCAATTCATGTGAACTCTAATTTTAGACCACAATTCTTAACATTTCAATACTAACATGCAGACAATTTGTAGAAGATGGCACAATTATTAAAATAGAGACAAGAAAAAACTTTGTTTATTATGCGCCTAGGGAAAACTTTGCAATAATGCAGCCTGCCACAAACTGCAATAACCTGGAGTGGTACACTGCATCCCACCCAAAGCATATGGGACAGGCTTCAGCCATGATAGTGAATGAATAAACTGTAATGAATAAACACTAGAGTCATTTGGATAAATTTATACAATCTATGATGCTGTTTGTCAGGACTAAGTTCAGGTTACATTACAAAAAAATTTAGTAAGATAAAAAATTTATATTTTTATAATTTACTTTTAACTCTCAGTTGCTGTCACTTTCTGTACTCACCGAGCTCACGCTATGTATTAGCATCGTTGGGCTTGCGTGCTTGCTAATGATGAGATTTGATCCCCCATGCTGGATGATCCTCACCTGATATCCCACGTCAAGCAGATTCTTAAGCAGGTTAACCTCTAAGTCTTAAGAGAAAAGGACACACTCCTAATTTCTTTTTCTCCTTTGAGTGAAGACACAGCTAATGTGTCTATCAAACTAAGCTCTGAGTGATTATTCTGCAAGGCCTATTTGTGTCTATAGAGTTATTCAAGGACAAAATGATGAAAAAAATTCTTCTTGATAATTTGGTGTCATATCCTCAATAAAAGGGACAAACAGGTGCATTCACTCTCCAAGAACTAAAGTGGGTGCAGGGCGAGGTCGCTGAAAAACAAGCAGTGATAATTGATGGGACATCTGCTAAGCTGCAGGTGTCTGTTACTTCACTCCTCTCCTGAGAATTACCAGATGACTTCACCCCAAGACGCCATGCTGTTTATGGCAACACTACAGAGCATGTATGCATAAAAAAGTCAAATATACAGTATATTATTAGTTCCAGAGGGATAATAAGAAAGAATAAATAGACATCTTTGCTACTAAGGGTGTTTATGAGGTGACGTTTTGGGCATACCTGAACTAATGAATCAAAAAAGGCAAGGCTTAAAGGCTTAAAGAAAAAAAGGAATACAAAGCAATGTTCTTCTTTGATTTGTTGATAATTTGAAGAATCTTGAGCATGTGAAACTATAGCATAGGTTGTTTTGTTTCACGTGACCACTGCCTTCTTGTCATTAAATAATCAACTAATTGTTTTTGGCTTGCTACAGTCTTGTATTATCAGTGCCGCTTGTGGAATTCATACCACATCAAACGCTGTATGGTACCTTATGATGGTTGACAGATTTGACACACCATCCTGTGATGAACTGACTCACATCTCATGCCCAGACAAACAGCTTTTAATGCCCTCATCATGACTTCAGAGGAAAGGCATCAGCAAGACTTCCATGAAGCTCTGCACTACTGCGTTTGTCCAGAGATGAAGAAGACATTATTTTTTTGCAAATACAGCTGGCAGGCAACTTTAAAGGGCCATTAGACTGTTGTTGTAATTGCTGAAAGATAAGAGAACAGAGAAGAAAGAAAAACACAACCAGGATAGAGACAAGAGGGGGAAGGGCATTCTTCAAAGCTATATCAATTTTGCCATTAGTTAAATTTAAATTGATTTTGCAGAATAACAGATGCTAACATTCTTAATGTTCATGTTAGTAAAAAAAAAAGAATGTCGTGAAAGAAAAAGAATGAAGATAGGAAAAGACCATGGACCATGGAATTCAGCATCTCTTTGATTGCTATCTTGGGGCTATACTGGACAATTACTAACTGGAACCTTAAAAGAAGCTGATTACAGGCAGACAGCAGACAGACCTGGTCCCAGGTATGGCTCAGTCTGCCAGGCTCTTTCAACCCCCCCACTGTGGCCCCAACTGCTGCGAAGTGCTTGCTGGTCCCTGTGAGCTGATAAGTAACATTGGTAGGGGGTGACTATATCAATTCTTTTCTAAACAGTGTCTCATCCCAGAATTCACACTCATCGTATCGACTGGAAGACCTCCTTCAGACCTGGCATTGCTGGCATTGAAATCCAGACAGGACTGGCACCAACGTGGCCAGCCTTATACGGTAGGTATAATATGCACAACAGGGGCCTGAGGTGTGACAGTGGTCAGTGTGACGTTGAGATAAGTGGAAGAAAAGAGGAAGGGGTAAACCATTCATTTCTAGTTTCTCACAGCTCCGGGCCTGGCGCTCTAACTTCTGTTGATTTACGGCCTTTCTCGACACAACCACATCTGAGAGAGGAATAATTAGAAGGCTCTAAAACTGTGCAGTTAAGGGGCAGTGTAATGAAATTTGTTGGCCTGCAGTTGTGTTTTTTGGGGAGGGGGTGAAGTAGATGGTGGAAGCAGAGAGGATGCACTGTGTGTAAGTGCTTACATGTCCAGAAAGTCACTGGAGAGAACAAAGGGCTACAAATGAACACACTTATTCACACATTAAAATCTCAACAGTTGCCCTCCCCACAGATTCTGATTCAGTTTGTTCTGGAATCTCTGTTGCGTCTTTACAAGATAATTTTATTCTTACTGACTCCTTGTTATGATGATTAAATATATCCCCACTGTAAGGCATCAATTACTGGGCAGTGCAGCACCACAGAGGGGTCTGGCTGGGAACTGGGGCTAAGGAGGGGTCTGGCTGGTTGTTTGGCTGCGGTCCTGGAGCAAAGAGGAGTTCCAGGCCTAGAGAGTCCCCAGCCCAGCTCCAGAGCAGCGCTGCAGGGCCTGGCGAAGGGAAACCCTGGCTGAATGAGCAAACAGCTGCCTCCCTGGCTCCAACCAGGGAAGCCAGAACACGCCTCATCTTTTCTCTTGCTCTTGAGACAGGTTTGCTAAACAATGCTGCCTTTCCATAAACAACTTCTCTCGCTAAAATAAAAAACTAAAATAAAAAAGGCATTGCAAAGGGTTGAAGTGTGAAGCAACAGGTGGTATTTACCCTATCAGTTTTAGATGGTCAAATAACTTAACCTTCCTCCTTGTTAAAATCAAAATTGCAGACATCTCTCTGAAAGATAAGAAAAAGACAAAAAAAAAAAAACTTCCAACAAAGGAATTACAGCTATTACTCCTATCAACTATAAACAACTATCATCTGGTCTATACCATCAGCCTCATAGCTATTTCTATTCATCACTGGGCTTGGGTTTTTGTTGGATGTTTGATAGCCCATGACCACTACTTTAACAACATACATCACTGATTTGTTTTTTGTTTTTACTATTTGAGTTGAAACATCTACTTCAGAAACAATAAATGCAAATGACAGAACGTGGTCTCACACAGGAACATGCCAGTTAACCCCCAACATCAGCACCAGCCCAGCAGGAGTGGTAGCTATGCAAGCAGCCCATCTTTAATGGCACCTCGCCTTTTATTTAACAGTCCCAGGGCATGCATCATTTACTCTGAAAGGTACTGTTTTTTTTTGTCTACCTGTCACCTGACCCATCCACCACAGTTGGAAGAGAGCACAAAGCTCAGGTGGCAGAAAAAGAGGGACGTACAAGACATCACTCACTCCCTGTGGTTGTACAGCACAGACAATAGGAAAAAAGACTCTCCTCAAGTGGATTGTTTTCTAATGGATTTTTTGAATTCAGAGTAAGGTTAGGCTGGAGATGTAAATGTTGTTTATGGCTTGTTTGTTCACAGGGCAACTTAAGGCTGGTGGGTGGGAAAGTATTTTTCCTGGCATTGTCTGGAGAATTAAACCAATATATTTGTATATCTAAATTTGCTAAAGGTTTTAACACTGTATGGTTTTAAATATACATATAATAGATATGTATGAAGTATTTCTCTAGCACGGAAAGTCTGATCAAATATTTCAAAATATTGATGATGAGTTTATTAAAAAAAAAGACAATTTGAAGAAAACACAATTTAAATTTGTACACATTTACATGAAATTACGAAAAACATGTTTTTTTTTTTTCATAAACCAATTAACCAATTTAAACATGGCTTATAGGAAATCAGGTAATTTCTTTTTCAAAATGAACTCAAATGTAATCAAACAATCTTGAAAAAAATAAAATAAAATCAACAGTTTTATTTTCCTTCTTGCATAGTGCCACAAGTGGCTTCTGGACCATACAATGCCCAAGGTGTTAAGGTTAAGGTATATTTAAGGAGGTGGAATAAGTAAAAATGATCTGTATAGTAAATAAGGAAATGAAGGCACAGGAAGGGTGGAGCTATTATAAAAGGAGCATATGGTAAGACAAAGTGTCCTTTCCCCTTACAGACAAAACTCTGGACATGTTATAACATGAGCAAAACTAAGTTAAATCTGGCTTGGCAGATGTGGACATTTTTAAGGATTAGGGGATACCATTTTTCTGTGACAAGAGCAGTGGGGTATTTCAAGAGTGACAAGACTTCTCACAAGTCTACTCCATACAACAGTGCAACACTTCATCGGACATGTGTGGAGCCTTTTTCTGGACCCAGCCAGCCCTTCCCTGCTCACTTTCTAATCAGGGAAGGGGAGGGTTAAGGGGCGGCTGGCCAAGAGCGATGAAGAATCTTACTAGGATGTAATCCCGTCCAAGTGGCACTGGCTCTTTCTTCTCTCTTGTTAGGACTCCTTTGTGAGGCTCCAGAGCTTGGGGCCTGGAAGGGAGCAGAGGATGTGCAGTGGATGTGGCAGTAGGGCCCCTGGGAGAGCAGTGGGTGGGGGTCAGCAAAACTCTACATGGCGAGAAATACCTTGTCATTCTGTTGATGGAATTCATAATATTGTTTCAGAAAAAACGTTTCAACTGATATTTTTTTTTCACTTTCAAATGCTATTCTAGCTGTATTGATATTTATTGAATTTCTTACACATAGGAGTCTCTACAGGTGGCCCCGAATTATGCGCCTTGCTGATATGAGTGCAGCCAGTGCACATGATTGACATTAACACAACACTGGCTTGTCATCTGGAAATCATCTAAAACCTAGTGATGTATGACAAATGGCTGTGTGTCCCATTAAAATAAACAAACTACAAGCTAAATCCATATACATGCATTCTTTCCCCTCTCAAACTCTGTGCACATCTGTCTCCTCAAACACAATGTGGTATGGAGGACCACATGCATAGCTCATGCTTTGAAAATGAATGGCTTATGTATCCATACCAATATATGTGTATATATCTTTTTTATTGAAGCCTGTTTGTATGACAGCAGTGTCACTGGACCATCTGTGCCTCTGCAGCGTGATAGCAGCGGTCTCTCTGCTCTTCTGAAGTAAAGCTGCCTAGTTAGAATGACAGTAAAAGGGTGGGGACAGGGGCTCAGTAGGAATGTGGCCCTGTCTATTGTTTGTAAAAATAAACCACCTGGACAAAGATATTTGAGCAGAACTTGTATTAAACAGCTGCAACAGCAAGCTTCTGTGTCTGGACCGGTGATGCAACAGGACCACACCACAAGTTTGACTCTGATCTGTCATCTGCCCTGTTCAGGAAATCAAGAAATGAGGCGAATTTGAGCAGACTGTCACCTAACAAAGCAGGCAACTGCCACAGTTGAAGAATAAATGGGGTGACTGTGAGTCAAAGAATATTACAGAATGTAGAATTTTGTATGATGTCAAATTCTGGACAAGGATAACAAGTGTGCGCTTGGATAAACAGCCAGCGACACAACCAAAACCGTGCAGACAACTAGCATAAACAGAAGGTCAGAAGGTAGAACATTACTACAGACCAATGTCATGTTTTGTACCAGATTATCAACATTTAAAGTCACCATTGGCCTCTGTACAATCTCAGCTCTGCTGGTTCATTCTGAGATTAACGACAAAGTTATGTAAGCTTCAAACAAACTTTTTAAGAGTTGCTGCTTGGTTTGAGTGGGATAATTCCTTGGCAGGAAACATACAGTAGGTGTGCAAAGAAGCACAGCCTTAGCAACTGCACTGAGACACCCAGTCGCTGGCACATCACAAGGAGCAGATGTGAAGGGCCAAGAAGCCTGCTGCATGCAACTGGCCATCTGGCCAAGCTAAATATTGCCTCAGTGCACCCCCATTCTATTTGCCTTTGGCGCAATTGTATTGTCCATGGTCACACATAGGTACACTCCAATCACTGTCGACAGGGAGGGGGATTTATGGAGGTGCCATCAGGGTGATTAGTTCCACTGGTAAACAATGGCCTACCCTTGTTGTGTTTGACTCTGTGGGCTCTACAGAAGGCGTCAATGGCATGCAGCAGAACAGCAGTCCCACTACTCAATGGGGTCTGTCTCTCTGCTTAAGTAACATCAAACTAACACTGCAAACAAAAAAAAAAAAAAGGGGGGGGGTACTAAACACAGACACAGAATCAAAGGGTCGGTGTCTGCACAGAGGTCTGACAACACTTCACTCCAAAATTCCTGCTGGCAGCATCTCTGGACATAAGCAAGTGGATAAAGCTCACGCTCAGGTCCAGCTGCCACTTGTACATTAAAAGACAAAAACAGATATTCATAATATATGTTAACAATTATTACACATTCTTCATAAAAAAAATCTTTAGTGATGAACTATTGACCATGGTATTGTTTATTGTTAGTTGGACTGCAATACATTTTATTGAATAGAGGGAAATTCTGCTTAAAAACATCAAATTCGGCAAATGGCACCTGACTGACTACATGTGTGCTGTCACTGAGAGTGTGTAGAGAACATTAGCCATGGCTCAAAAGTCTGCTGCTTTACATACACCACTACTTTGGCTATACCTACTAGAACGTACAAGCTACAAGTCACTGAATGCGTAGAACTTTGTTATGTGTGGACTTGCATACAAAATATACAGCACGGAGGAACCAGAGCTATACAAAGACTCTATAAAGATGTGTGCTTCATTATCAAAGAATACAGTATCTTACAACTTTTTGAAACACACAAAGCACTAACTGGAAATAATATGACACTAAGAATGTTTTGATTCTTGGATGTTTAGCTATTATGTATTGTGTACAGTGGGGTGACTCTTCAGAACAGGATACACACATATCTTAAGACATAAAAAAATGCATCCGTCATTAGTCTCACCTTGGTCTGCTTGCATCACAGACCAGGCATTCCATGTCCTCCTCTAATCATCCAAGGACCAATATCCTGCAATTAGTTTAGTTTCCACACTGTGCCCTCAGGACCTGCTCCAGCCTGGGAAATGGGATCCAGTCCCTTTCTAAGCCTCAGCTTTGGCGCTTTAGAGCATGGCACGCTCACACAGCTTAGCCTGCAAGTCATGATGTGGTTGTTATCTTATGTTTGCATGGGAACCACATGTAGTCACTACTTTGCTTTCATATACTACTAGTCTGTTACTTAACACATGGTGGTATTATAATTACAGATAATTGACGTGTGAAGTATCCTTGAGCAAGATGCTAAATATGAGTGTAAATTCTATAAAATGGAAAATCTACAGGCTTTTCTCTATGATGTGGTTAATAATGTAAAGATTTATATGAGGGGATACAAGTTAGGTAACAAACTAATTTTCCAACATGTTAGTATGAGACAAAGAACACGTGGCTTGTCTACACATAGCAGGGTCAGTCAGAGTTTGCCTACACAGGACTTCTTTTGTCGGTGGCCACTGGATTCGGATCATATTAACTTCAAATAGCACACAGGCACTGTTGTACAGTTGTATGAATGATAGGAAGTATACATGCATCACTGGGCCCCTGCTTATCCGATCACACTGAACTAATAATAGCCACAGAATAGCACTCTTAAGAATGTACTTTTAATTGGTTTATAAATTCTGCCAATTATGTAGTGGAAATTCCCCCTAGGAGTCACCTTCACTAATCTGCTTCAAGCCTAAGTTGAATCACACAGGTCGGTGTCATGGAGTCAATGCTGTTGTGAGAGGGCTTTGGCCAGGAAGCCCAAGAGCATGGGCATGCATCTGTGTGTCACATATATGTGTGTATGGGAGTCTTAACAGAAGATGAGTGTCCTGCAGCACGTCAGATCATGTGAATACGACAGGCCAATTGGATTAGCAGATTACCGAGAGATGTGCCTTATGAACTTTGGAAGGCACTCAGACATCAATGTATTGAACTGACGTTGGGCAGGCTGTCGCTACCTCCCACACTTACTTTGCTCATACACACACAGCCATGGTAACGGGCTTACCTTTCCCTGCCTGGAAGGGCATAGATAAACAGGACACTATAACTTAATGTTCCTGCATCAGGAGGATTACAAGTATGAAGGAGATTAGCCCATCCAACAGAACAATAAGCAGGGTTAAACCCAAGCATTTTCAACAGCCAGCCTCTTAGACTTACCTTTGGTCATATGATGGTATCAGAAACAAGACAAAGATTAAAACATGCAGAAGAATTTAAACAAATATAGACATACTAGATACAATATATAAAAGGCCTATACAGATTTCACTTTTATCTAATGACATTGTTGTCGGTGGACACATTTTCAAGAGTTGGCAAAACTCACAAGGCAGATATAGGCTCATGTGTAAACGCCCATGGCACATATTGGCATTTAAAGAGGTCTGCATAATATTTAGCAAATGTATCATCATCAAGCAATTACATGTATTGTATTTATGTATATACATAATTGCACAAAAGGCCTTTTTGCCAAAATAAAGGTTTAGCCCTTAACTGCTCTGTTGGATTTAACAATATTATGGATCTTTGACACCTAATTTTGATATTTTAGTGTCTATGAGGAAATTGGAATAAACAGGTAAGAGTTATGGATAGGAACATAAGCATTTGTTCAAACACAAGCAACTGCATTTCATTTAATGTCTACCTGTGATATAATAATAATGGATTAGATTTACATAGTGCTTTTTCCCAAGGGACTCAAAGAGTGACATTCAAAAAAGTTGATACATGTTAAGACATTACCAAGGCCTTCATCCCCAGGCCTTAGTAATACCTGTCCACAACATGCCAGTTTCCCGTTAACACATGTTTTTTTTTACTTTTATGACTTTGGTATCCACTGAGTAAATCTCAGTTCACCACAACACGCATGGCTACTTGTGGTCTGTAACCCACCTCCCCATTTGAATAAAGCAAACCAGGGGCAGCCTGAGCCAACACTAATGACTGGACACATTTTCTCCAGTGGCTCTTGCTGTACACCATGACCCACAGATCACCCCTGCCACTCCGTCATGTATTTCATTTCCCATGTCTTCTGGCTGACTTACAAATAGAGGTTCGTCACACATGTTGCTGCCGTTGTTCCTAATCCACTACACAGCTCACATGTCCAGGTTTGCCAGTAGCCGTTATTTAAACAAGCAGCAAGACAGCACTGCTGTTGCCAAAAGCCTTTGAACAAAATTACTTCCTCTCACACGCCACAGCTTTAATTATGTGTTGGAGGACATAAAACAGGTCGGACAATTTGTAGTGGGAAATCATATTTCCATTGAAAGGGCTCAAGACATAACCACTGATTTATAAGAGGAATGTCATAATTATTTTTCCTTACCCGGCCAAGGATTGTGTTTCAGCTAATGGGTGTCGAGCTGAAAGCACTAATTAGGTTTTGTAGTCGACTGACACTGGTAAAGAAAGAGAAGGTGCCACAATAAATAAGTTCTCACCGTGTAACTCAAAGCCTGTAATTTGAGTCGATGCTCCTGTATTAGGTTGTGGGAATTATAAACGTCTCAACAAAATGCAGATAAGTAATTGTGAGGTGTCTCACCAATACTTTGGGAATGCGGAGGGGCTCTGACAAGTATGATTACTGGAATAACCACATCAAACATCACTGTGGGCTGCTGTATGAAATAAAAACAAAGAACAGTTTACTTGTTCATGGTCTTGACTTTGTGAGTGTTTTACTCAAAATACCCAAGTTATTATTGAAAATTTTAAATAATAACATTACAACTCAATACTTAAATATATCGCTAAATCAACATATTTTGATTTAGGCACCCATTACTCTATACTAGCATTTTCAGGAAAATAAATTAAGTAAAGATGGATAGTTCATACTTGTCCAAACATGTCATAAATCGCTGACTCACTTCGAGACAAATGTTGTTTTCCTTCTTCTTGCCTGACATAAGCTATAAAATTATATAAACACAGCTACCTTTTTCAGTCTCACATGAGCAAACAAAAAGGTCTGGTGACCTCAAGACCTCTGCTTCTTGGAATTTTCCATCTCCCCTTTAAAAGAACATGACAAGTAGAGAGCAAATCATCTGAACTTTTGATTCCTGGCTATTGAACACAAGTAGCACATATGGACATACATAAACTGGCAACAACAACCTGAGAAGCTAACATGGAAATGTATGCATGCAGTGCTAGGCAGGTGTGCTCAGCCTGCTGTCATCTTATGAGACTCAAAGTTCATTAGGGATAATGGAGGTAGGTCTTATGTCCATCCCATCCAGGTCCTCAGCATCACTCACATGCACACACAGCCGAGTGGCACTTTCCAGTAAACAAAGAGCACACGGCAGTAGGACACAGCCTCACAGTTGATGGCTTATGTCCCTTATGCATTAGTCCTCTCCTCTGGCTCTGGGAGCAGAGCAGCTGAGCAGGCCGGGACACCTGACGGCTGCCAACACTGACGCTGCCACAACCTGAACCAACACCTTTCAACAGAGAAACCAAAGTCGCCGCAGGCTACGGCTTTTTTTTTTTTTAAACAGCAGGAACTGTAGGTAGTAAAAACAAAACAAAAGCAATATTATAGGGTTTGTGCATGGCATACCAACAATAAAATGTACACATTTGAATGCAGTTGAGTTCAGTGTATGAGGACTCAGTATGAAGATCAGATTGGTTCATTTGAGCAACTTTAGATATTTATAGATAATTACGCGTAGTGAATGGATTTTAAAGTTGTTTCTTAAAAATCTATTGATATGTGCAAAAAAATACAAAGCTTCTTCAGTCAGTTAAAGCAGCAATACCCAAAAACTTCTTTCCTCATAGCATAACAGTATTTAAAATTAGGATCTCTGCACACCCAAGAAGTTGACCATTACATACCAGAAAGTATCACGGAAGAGTCTTTTTTTTTCCTCATAGCAAAGCGTAAGTAAACACTTTACCAATTTGCCACCACAAAATTGTAATATGTTATATCAAAGTGAAGTTTAGATCTTACCTGAACTTCTGTCACCCCTTCGTTAAACATGGCCAAAATATTATGTGTGCTATGTGCAAATATATCTTATAAACCTTTCCTGTCACTGCTGCATATACATGTTGCTCTTTAAAAACTTGAATGACAGATAAGATGTTAGTATTACAAGATATATACATGTGCAAATCCATAGCCAGACACACAGTCAAACCTCTCCCTGGCCCCTGTCATTCATTAGTTTACAAAAGCCGTGTGAGGCAGACATGAGGTCACTGTGCCGCTTTGAAGCCTGAAACACACAGACAGTGTATTAGAAGGTAAAGAGCATCTGACTGGGACCAAGACAGAATACTTATTAACCAGTCAATGAGTGCCACTATTGTGTCTCTCCTCACCTCCCTGTTTAGGAAGTGCTACAGCGAAACAAGATGCTGGGTGTGTGAAGGGCCAGGCAGGTCAAATCCTTTCTCGGCAGAATAATCTCCCCCATCACTCTTTAAAAACACTGCTTCTACTGCGCAATGGAATGAAAAATATGACTACTGAACAGTGAGTGTGCTACCATGTAAAGTTATCCTTACATGGCATAATATGTAGACTATGAAAACAGCTAATAGTCCATAAGGGTAAACAAGCCACGGTTGGTTGCTGAGTCAGTGTGAGGAGTTGCTGGTGTGTGAAATGAGGGGAGTACCATTCATTTCCTCTGCCTGGTTCTCCCCAGCTGCCAACAGAAGTGTGCATGCCTCCCCCTCAGGTGCTCCACCGCATCACAGCTCTGACTCAGAGCAAACAGGAAAGATGTTAACCACTGTGAGAACACATGTAAACATGGACATATGTACTGGGAATAAAGAAGAAAGGGGGCTCTAGCAGATAGTGGTATGTTTTAGTATGGGGCTGGAGTGAGGAGAGCACTGGAGTATGAATGTGTGAGTGTGTTTGGTGGTGGTCGAAGAGGTCTCCATCAGTCTGCCCCATGGCAGCTGTGGCTACAAAAGTAGCTTACCACCAGTGTGGTAAGCTACCGGGGCGCAGTGGCTCATTGGTAGAGCGGTCACCCTATAATAGGAAGGTTGGCAGTTTGATTCCCGCTATTCCCACAGTTCATACTGTCGTGGTGTTCTTGGGCAAGACACTTAACCCACCTTGCCTCCAGTGGTGGAAAAGTGCTATATAAAATCAATACCAGTGGAGTGTGGAGTGGTTGAATAATTGTCTCTGTAAAGTGAGTCCCTTAAAAAAAGTGCAATATAAATCCAATCCATTACAATTGGCCTGCATATTCTTGTCCACCAGTTGTTTTTAAAGTTATACATAAGTTGTAGTAAGTTCCGCAACATTTTTAACACATTATGCGTTCAGTCACACTGGCAATAACCAACAAGCAAGTTTGTTATATTAGATCATTTGAACTGTTTCAAGATTCAAGATTTTATTGGTCCCCAAGGGGAAACTAGTCTTGTGTGGATCATATTACATGTATACATAAATAGACACAACAAAGATTACAAGCCACACTATGCAGTCCATTTTTTCAGGTGCAATGATCTTCAGAAAAATGAAATAGAGTATTGTACAGACAAACCAACATAACATACCCAGTCACAACTACAGTTGCCGTTAAAACACACGTAACATAAACATACAGACATCAGACAACAACAGGATTTCTGTTGTTGCTCCTGTTACGACTGTAACCTTGTGATTCTCATTTTGAAAGATGACATCCTTGTATTATGTTTCTTGTGGTATATTCTCATAATATTGGGAATTTATTTGGTGTTTGTGCACTAGCCCAAAGTAAAAACTCACCTGTGTGCTGTCAGAGTGAGTGAGACAGAGCCAAAGGTGTGACAGACAAGATGGAAGCCGGGACTGAGAGGTGGACGTATGGAGGACGAATGACAGTGAAGGAGACAGACATAGAACGCGATTGGGTTGAGGCACTCAGATGCCGTCACTCACCTTGGTCCTCACCTGGTAACTTTTCTGTCACCTCATGCCATCACCTTGTCACCCCATGTCCGTGCCACCCCGTCACCTATCCCCTTAGCAACCCAGTCTGTCAGGCTGTTGTCATGCTACCGACTTCCCCTCTGACCTTTTGTTTCTTTCATACACACTACTGAGAACCGAGAGCCAGAGCGCAGGAGGGGGCAGTTGTGTCCGGACATGCCTATCACCCTAGATCACAAGCCCCCGACATAAATGCTACAGGGGCCATAGATTTATGGAGGGTATATAATAACGCGCCTAGTTTTGTTACTCACACAGGCGCTACTGTGTCTGCTCACACATACACACATCTAAATACCATTTAAAATGACCTCTTTTGGGGGAAGAAGGTCATGTTATATGGTTGGGTTGTGAAATCAATTGAGAGAAAAAAATATATATTTTTTTTTAAATGGATAATGTTGATCTCTTTTTGATTATAAGCCCACCATGTTACCTGGGATATGTCAGTGTTACCAAGGACATTTAGTTATGCAAACAGACTCTTGAGTTGGCAAGTGGGTTATTTTGGTCTGTGTAAATTCTGTGTTCTTATGAAACTGAATGCATGAGAGACCCAAGTAGTGGCAGAGTTTAGAAAAGAGGTCAAATGGCTGTATAAGCTGCCTGTTTAAATATTACTGAGGTATATTGAACAGGAAATAAACTCAAACTGCTACTGTGCTGCAGTATTTAACAGCGGAGGACTGTGGTTGTACTGGCCAGATTTACATGCAAAGACAAATAATGTGTCTACATCATATCAAGCAAAATACTACAAATAAAAAAAGATGTTTTTTCATGACTTTTAAAAAGTAAAAATGTTAATATTTCTGATTTATCCTGATATACAAAATATACAAAAAAATTCTGGATTAAAAAATCTTAAGTGTGTTGGTTTCCCCTACCACCAAAAACATGTACATAGTCGTCACCCACCCCCACACTTACACATATACATAGAGCCAAGACTCCCCTGCGAAAGAGATTTTTAATCTCAGTGGGACTTTCCTGGATAAATAAAGGATAAATAAAAAAAAGTCACAAGTAAAAAGTTTATTAGAAAAAAATGTGTTGATATTAGTCTTATCTCCACAGAACACTTGCCATGAGCAGCACAGGGCCAAAGAATGCCTCCTAAAAAACAGAGCGCAGCGAGCCACACATGTCTGATCAGACGCCACGGAACATTACCCATAATCCTCTCGACAAATACATGCATACGATACCATAACAACTCTCTCGACTAACACTTATAAAGTACCACACCATAATTACAAAGTGAGCCAGGGCCAACTAAGTTTGGAAGAGTAAGCAACATGACCAGCACTCCCCCTCCCCTCCCCAGCTCCCCTCTTCACATGCTCCCACACTGATATTTAACAAAACATTAATCTTCTTGCCAGTGGCTCCAAAAGAATACCAGTGATGTAGCTTGAGCAGCAGGACTGGGGCAATAGTAATTCCATTGTTCTGGCCTTTTATTTATGCCCCGGCTCTACCAGGCAGATGAGGTAAGTCTCCTTTTTCATGTTATTATTCAGAAGTGGTGATACATAAAGCCAGATTACACAAATGTCTCTCTGTTTCACAGCACAGCCGCTCCCTCGCCAAGCGTTTTATGCGTCCCCCACCCCTCCTTCACCCGTCCCTTTGCTTTCAATAGCACATTTCCCCTTTCTCCCCCCTTTTTTTCTAAATCACCCTCACCATTTGCATGTGAATTGCTTGTATATCTTCTTTTATATGATGCACCGACAACACTGGCTTTTGAAAAAAGAGGAGGGGAACTGCCCCAATAACCCCCTCTTCTAACAACACACTCAACACCATTTCTTACCAAAAAAAAAAAAAAAAAAAAAAAAAAAAAAGATGTTACTCTTACTCCCTCCCAGGATTGGCAAAGCAGCAGTTTCATTAAAAAGCAAAGGAACAGTGCAGGGTTTATGATATGGAGACAAGTTCTTTTGTGCTCTCCAGAGACAAGCTCTGTCTGTCTATGTTACTGGGGCGATAATCCTGCTGGAATTTCTCCTAAGCACTTTTACTGACATTTTCAATTATCACCATGCCAGGGCCTGGTAAATGGCATTTAAGGGGGCCCCGTCACTTCCATGTTGAATCATATTTGTGAATCAGACAGCACTGCAGTCGGACTTTGTTCTGTTTGCTGAAGAAGGACAGAAAAGAACTCTGTAGTTGAGTTAGGGATTCGATTAAATCAGTCTTTTTGTTGAGGGTATTTTCGTATTTTCACCAGATGTCACAATACATACAAAAAAGCACATTTTTGATTAGATATAGGGCTGAAACAAGTAACAAATAAATTGTGTAATTTGATTAGTAAAAGCCACTTTCACACATCCATTGAGAGCCAGAGCATGCGCCGATTGTATCCAGTGACCTGGTTGTATGAACACTACTTTCACACCTGTACCTGATCCTCTAGGGACCCTAGTGTCAAGTCCGGGTGTGCGAACATTTACAGTGTTGTCTCTGCGGTGAGCTGATGACGTGAACACAGTGTCTGGAGCTGAAACAGTTGTTTGAAGTTTACCTTAAACTGTTTGGATAAGGTCCTCACATGTTCCAATAACTGTCGTTTCAATATTAGCGCAATAATCACAGTCACCGTGAAAGAGTTTGTTAGCTCCTTTGTGATAGTGCCGTCAAGCTAATAGAGCGTTACCCCCGCTCTCCCCTCCCCCTGTTTCTCAGGACAGTCACTGAACTATTCAGAGAATTATTCTATTGTTTATGCAAATGCCAGTGTTTTGATTCACATGCACATCACTGTAAACTTTTGAAGTAGTGACCTTTATTTTAAATGTGTATTTAATGCCATGCTTTAGGCTGAGCCTGAAAATATTTTTCTTTTAAGGCATTTAAATATACAAAGGTAAATTTAAATGATAATGGATGTGCAATATAACCCTTTGTCATACTCTATTAGACAGCATTTTTGTTTATGTTTATTCTTATTTAATAATCTTTCAGTCTCAAGTATTTAATTTTTTGCATTTGTAATGCACATTTTCTACCGCTTTCTACCGCTTTGTCCAGTCACCCGGGGTCGTGGGTGACTGGAGCCTATCCCAGCAGCTTTGGGCCTGAAGCGGGGTACACCTTGGACAGTGGCCAGTTAGTCGCAGGGCTGACATATAGAGACAGACATTGACAGACAACCATTCACTCTCACATTCATTCACAACAAACACTTTAGAGTTGCCAATTAACCTATACATGCATGTGTTTGGACGGTGGGAGGAAGCTGGAGTACACGGAGAGAACCCACGATAACATGTGGAGGACATGCAGATTCCTCACAGAAAGACCGGAGTCGGCCGAGAATGTTTGAGCCGGCCGGGTTTTGAACTCACGACCTTCTTGCTGTGAGGCAGAAGTGCTAACCACTCTGCCACGTGCACCAACAAGAAATAAGATATGTCAATAATAGATAACATTCATTCACTGTCCTCAAACATTCCATGTAGGAATAAAACTGCCTGCTTTGTAAATTACTGTGTGTAGTTAAATAGACTTATATTTTTATATTTACTGCTATACAGGAAAACATATATTTTCTGAGGTAGTACCAAGTAAGAAAGAGAGGATTTAAGAAATGTAGCTGTGTGCAGTTTCGTTTTAACAGGACACTTTTTATAATGCAATCTGCACTATTCATTCATTTCACACTCGATCCAAAGGTCACTGCTGCTGTATCTGTTATAAATTTTAATTTGTTTGTTATCTTTTTGCTGATGTATTTTATGCTAATAACCACCAAATTAAATTTTGTTATGTGTATGCATAATGAGACAAAATAATTCTAACAAACTTAAATTATGAGATCACCCTGTGCCACGTATAGCTCCAGTCTTGCAGTAGACATTGGTTGCTGCAAAGGTACACTCTGTAAAAACTCACATTCCATTTTGTGTATTTTTCTGGAACACATGCAGACAAATATGAGATAAATAAGGGTCTAATAAAAAAAAAATAATAATAATAAAAGGGTCTAAATAAGGGTCTTAAAAGGAGATACTAGTTTAGTGTATACATATAGTAATATAGTAAAATAGAGTAATTTACAATGTCAGCCTGTCCCATCCCACTTCCACACAGAGCACATGGTCCAGATTCTGAAAAGCAAACAGACAGACTGACCTCAGCAGTGCACAGTGCATGGGGTCAGACTTGTTTTCGCTTCACCTCTGACTAGATCCATTTACACCGCCTCCAAGAGCACTCCACATCTTTGACTAGGGTTACATACTTACATCCCTGTAATAATTCAGACATGTATTACAAAGTCATTCTCTTCGCCGCCACATTTCACCCCCGCGTTCTGCTTTCTGCTTTGTTTCAAAAGTGGATCAACTTCAAAGCACTGAAATGGACAGATTAATAGTGGGAAGACAAATGCTATTTCATAAGAGATTGAATTTCGGATGCCTTTTGGTAACAGTCAGAAGCTGTAATGGCACCATACAAGTCCATTTTAAACCCGGCTGACCTTTTTGGGAAAGACTTTATTGTAAAACAGCATTATGTATGAATACTGTAGTTCAGAAGTAAGGTTACACTCACTAACGGCGCTCCATTGAAGCTGCCGATGTGTTTGTTTAGTCTACAATTTAAGTGCAGCATGTTACCGTGTGTCAGTCTTGTGTTGTGTAATCATCTTTCAACATGAGAGACATCAATTTAGCAGGTCAGATTTCATGTGCACCCACTGTATTCATCCCCATTGTGACTGAAACAAGACGACAAACACATGGCATGCTCGATATCCCGCTGAACCGCAGACAATCCAAGAACAGCTGTTTACATGCCTCTGTGCGCCGAGCTGACATCATCCCCAGCATCCCCTCCTTCCTGTCTCGCTTTTGGATGGGTTCTGTTATGACAAGTTTAATTGAGGGTTGTCAAGCCATAACATTTCTGTAAATATTAGACTTGCCAAGAGCGTCAATAAGAGGAAATGGCCTTACTGTATGTTCTCCTTTCGGAGGCACAATGTGTGCTTTTGTAAGTGGATCGCCAAGAGGCATTTTGATACCCTACTTTTGTCTCAGTGAGCCTGCATAACATCTCTTGCTATTGTCATTATAGAACTGTATGCTCATAACACAGACATTCACTGAACTAGAGTACAGAATATAACTCAAGTTCATTAATTAGAAAGGGTATGGCTTAGTATTTTGCAGAAAAATGTGTCAGTTATGATGTAATTAATGTGTCATGTCTGTATTTACAAGGGTGCTCATTGCTGGGGTGATGACAACCTCGGATATGAATTCATGTGTTATTCTAATCCTTTTCACTGTGTATAAAGAGCACCTGGCCCAATGCATACCAGAGGTTATTTTGGGTTCCAGTCGGCATGATGTTCAGATATGTGGATGTAGAAAGGAAAAACACACCGCTTGAGTCATTAGTGAAGGCCTGCGTGATTTGTGTGGGCATTTGTGTGCATGAGGACTCCATTGTCTTTTAGCAAAGTGGGTTTCCAGTAAGTGGCATGGGAGTCTTACTCACCTGGGGGGAGGGGGATGAGTCACAGTGTATCATCAGTCATGGCTCGCCAGGGCCACCATTATTGTACTAATACTGATGTGGAATGCTTCTGTTTCAGAGTGAGAAAGGAGGTGACATTTGTGCTGTTTGTAAAGTAAAGTTTAACATACAGTATACTAAAAAAAACATCCAAACATACATTTTGACTGTAACAGCTTTCTTGTAGTTAAATTTCAAACACACACTATTACTGAATGGAAGACTGGACTAGTGTTTTTCAATCAACAGAACTTATAATGCGGCTGAAGCTCTTATAGTGATACACAAAGTATCAACCAGAAAACCAGGCAGCTATGTGTCTACATTGGTTTTAGAAGTCTATACTTTATTTAGTCCACATTGTTTTGTAATGTCTTAATGAACTAAATGAACACAAAATAGTAAAATATAATAGTAACAGTATTTAGTGTGGCTTATGACTTAACCATGCACAAGTTAAATGTGTTGTCTGAGGCTGGAATTCTATTGCAGTGGTATAATTCTGGTAGGTCAGCAGGAGCCAGTTACCATTGTCAGAAGTGATATCAAACATCCCAAATACATGTAACATAAAAAAAAAAAATCACAATTGGAGAAGGAATGCTAAATAAACTTAAAGGTAACTTGTGATCTTTACTTTTTATTGTAATTAATGGAAATGCATCTGTGTTTTGCAAGGTCACTGAAAAAAACTATTAATATGTCATAGAACTTGTGTGGTTCTTGTATCACAGCACCGTTTAAATAGCAGGTGCCACTCTTCTGCACATAATACGACTGAAACACAAAGCTCTTCAGAGTATACCTGTACAAACTGTGCCATACCAACCTGACATGTTCAGTGCCACATGGTGGAAATGTCCCTTTAGTACATATTAAGAGTTCATTTTCAAAAACAGATAAATGCCATTTTGGAAATCAGTAAACTGAGGCTGGTAATTTATTCTTTGCATAGCACTGGTTTGTGAGCCCAAATCCATATTAGTGATCCTAATTGGACAAAGCCACCCCAGTTTGGTCTGACTGATATCGCGTTTAGCAAATAATAAAATATATTAAAATATAAAATGTATAAAATTGGAGTTATCTGCTTTTGCAAATGAACTCTTCAAATCCTGAACAAAAATCAAAGTGTATGATTGTGGATTTGACCAAGCTTCTAAAAGAACAGAGGTATTTTTCCACTTGATTAAAATGTAATATGTCAATGAATAATATGGATTAAAAATCAACCATCCCAAAAATGTTGTCATTTTAATATCACAGTAATTTGCCACACACATGCTCCTATTTCTGGTCATGGAAATTGTAATATGTGGTCAGTTTCAACACATCATTTTCCAGTTCATTTTAGTCATTTTGTCTTTTCGGTATCATCGTGGTGGTTAAAGTCTCTGTGATGATTTTATTAATCCCAAAGTAAAACTGCCAAAGAAGTGTGGTTTGTCTCAATCCTTAACAGATGTTTCATTTCCCATCTGTTTAAAGGCTTAACACACATTTTAATATGTCTAAAATGGAAATGTTCATTTACTGTTCAAAGCCATTTCATGTTGCCACACTTCACAATGCCACCATAATAAAATGATTGAATTTCCATGCCCTTTTCTCATCTTGTTTCTTGGAACTGGAGCAGCTCAAGCACAGTTCGTATCAGGAGTCTGGTGCTGATATAGTATAACACAACACTATTAAAATATGAAAAGTGACAGCGGTGACAGAGCGGCCATGACACATGTTTACGAGTGGCTGTATTAACTGGCCGCCTCTGAGCTCTATAAGTCATATGAAGATTGCTCATCATGGATAAGGGATTTACGAGGCCTGAGTCTGCATATGAACTCCCACATGGACTGGCTCTCTGTCGTAGAGCGGGAATCATTACCTGTAAGCTTCACAGACTTACTCAAAGCAAACTGGCTCTAGGGCACTCCTGGATTCAATGTGTATCTGAAAGACTGAAGAATGAATGTCCAATGATATTAATTGTTTTTGTTTAAACTATTTAAACTTGACATTTTCTGGTATATCCAATACTCACAATATATGATTATATGATGAGTGAGTTTTGCAGCACAAATGCACACTTTTCTTGGGACATCATTTTTAGTCTTCTTGGTTTATACAACGTAACAAAAACATTTTCCCGCGGAATTCAAAGGTTTTTAAGAAGCAAGAAGTCCTTGTGTAAATTAAGAGCCGGAAAGGTGTCTCCTCAATGCATTAAAGAGAATCCAGATTATTGGAAACCATTATGAACCAAGTGGAGAAAGTATGTATGAATAACAACAAAAACTGATGTGAGAAAGTAAAAGAATGTCTCATCAACTACATGGAGCAAAGAGGGGCTCATGGCTCTTGGTGAAAAACAGTCACTTACAATACAGTTACTTTTTAAATAATCAGAAAGAGAATACATTAGGACATAGTCCCACGGTTGGGTAATGTCCCTAATCAGTACAAAATAAAAGAGTGATTCTTTGGTGTTAATTGTTAAGGCATTCCCAGGTGGAAAAATAACCAAAGAAATAACTTTAATACTACACTTTATGTTAAATCCTAATCTGTAGAAATTCTCATGTGTTTTCGAGTCTCCCCCAGCATGCAGGACGCCACGGTTTGTTGACATTTTTGCGTGGAGAATGTGTGGCGCTGACAGTGAGCTGGTCAAGGGAAATGCTGCAGGCGAGGAGCCAGCAGGGACAAAAGCTATTACAACAGGGAGGCTGAAGATGAACAGTGGTCATGTTGCCTCTGGGCTCAGTCCTAGGGCAGCGTGACCCGATCTGAAACGCACTAACATTCAAAGCTTGTACTCCTCTATACAAACAGACAGGAAAGACTTGCCACATTGTTTACTGGACAGGAGTTGATATAATACTGCTTTTTGACTTTTCATGTTAATGTAAGTATAGGCGTAAAGACACTCACAAGATGCCGGAAATATTGATACAATTTCTTAAAAATTTGGTGTACTAATTTAGGTCTTGATGGCATCATACATCTTGTGTATTCCATATAATAAATTATATATGGAATTACCCTTGCTTGCGGTTCACACTCAATTAGGTAAGTAAGTAACTTATTAATAATATTAAAAAAATCTAAAAATTAGAGAGATTTAACTTTCAACCAGACTTGATATAAGTGTCAGACACTAAGTAATTATTTTACTGTAAATTAAGTCTGTCTCAACAGAATGAATAACGTTCTGATTTTCAAGTTTCAGACCACAGAAAAACAATACAATTGGAAATACAAGATGCAGTCTTGGAAACTGTGGCCGTACAAAGACCATATGAATGCAGCATTGGGCTGAACGATGATGGGAAATGAATGCTTCAGCTCAGCAAGGGCCTTGTCCTGCTGCCACTGGAATTGACATCCATGAAAATCATAACACATATGACAAACTGTGGCCCCCGCTACCACACAGCCTCACTCCAGTCTGCCAGCCAATCAGTCAGTCTGCCAGCACATCACAGAGCGAGCCACCCCACCCGAGGTCCCACTCCTGTGCTACTCATACACACACAGACTGGGACAAATTGGGACAATCTCCCCCTCCATTACCACCCACTCTTCCTCTCCATTGCGCGCTGCAGCAGCCTCCGCTCAGGGGGCTAATTCCACGTTCAGATCACCATTTGTACTTATTATGCTGACATAATTAATCCCCTGTTGTGATCAGCAGGGGCATGAGGGCCTCTCCGCTCCATTGGCCTACCCCTGCCATGACACAAGCACTCCCTCCTTTTGCTTCTCATACAAATCTGTGTCTCACTTCCTCCCATATCTTGTCTGATTGAAGAACACCATCTTGCCATAATCTCCACAATATCTGTCTGCATTATGTTAGCCCTGTTGTCATTTTGGCACTCAGTGGGAGACTGACAGTCCAACAAGTCTGACTTGTAGCCCGTTTGATTGCTCAAAAAGAAAGTGGACCAAAAAGAATGCATCGGAGCCAAACCTAAAATATATATTTTTATATATTTTTTAATGATATGCATGTATTTATATAAATAAATACATACACAGACACATGCATATAGAAAGTAAGGCTTTACTTATAAAAGCACTGTATTAAGTCCTCCCGAATAAGCCATTATGCCTGATGCTATAGACAGAGCTGGCGACATAAGGGCAGTGATGGGGGGGGGATGAATGAGGACGACAATAAGGCTGGAGGGGAGGGGGTTTCATCAAATAATAGCAGCTGGATTAATAAATCCATGCAATGACACATTTTTAAGTGTCACACAGCTTAAGAGACAGACGTCTCAAGTTGAAAAACATATGTTGTCAAGACTGAGCAAACACTGTCTGAATAATAACTGAGGAGATGATTGCCTCTTTGGCCTCAAACGGCCGTTCTATCTAACAGGACCTGCCTACACCAGTGTTTCTTAGAAATCAAAACACAGATCATTGAACTCTGAATACACGTAGGTGTATTTGTGAGGTCAGTTCTCTGAGCAAATGCCCTTTGCCTGTTTTTATGCAAACATCATAAAAATATGTTGATCGGAAATTTATTCTAAATTAATTATTATTAGGAAAGAATGAAATATCACAGGTTATGTCATAATTGCTATATTTTCAGCGTATTGTTAGGACAATGGCTGTATTTTTCCAAATACATCTAATTTGGTGGACTTGACAATGTTGTAAAACAATTCCAAATAGAGATAAACAATAAAGATTTATTCTGCCCATTTAGCATAAATGGCAATCACCTAAAACACCTGCTAATAACGAAAAACTCTGTTATTCAGCTGACAGAAGAGAATGTACAATAAACAAGTCTAAATGTACCAATCCAAGAATTTATTACAACCCCCCCCCCAAAAAAAAAAAAAAAAAAATTAGTTAGAGTTATTTTTCTCTAAGAATGTTGGTGAAAAAAAGTTTTAACACAAACACACAAGAACATCTTGTTGTTTAGGCGATTCCTTAAGCTGTGATACATTTTTTCACTACTTTGGATCAATCCAGAGTTTTATATCATTCTTCTGCTTGATCGCATCAATGTCAAATTCTTGGAACTTTTACAGACAACACCCTTTACATCCCCACACTCTCCCCTTTTTGTCCCTCTCCCATCAGCAACCCCTCCCACTCTTCATCTTTACATAAAAGTTCAGGCTGCATATTAAAAGGAGTTAAAATATTCACACTGTCAAAGGTGGTCAAAGGCTTCTGCGTTCACACAGGAGCTGACAAAGAGGAGGCACCCAGCGCTTGGCCAAAAGAGCACTGTTGAAATAAATCAGCACGTACAAAGACACACAGAGATAATGGGGCTCGAAGCTGGGTCTGGTCCAGAGACTAAAACACACAGTCGCATACACACAGCGTCTGTCTGGGAACAAAGTCTGCATAGATTAATATTTATTTTTGCAGCACACATTGTTCGGGACGTACAGTATCAGGAAACTAAAAACATCATAACTCCCCCAGTGTGCAACCTTGCCATGAATCCCATGCCTAAATCAAACAAATAACAAAAAAGGTCCACAGATGGTTTCACATGGGGGACTGAGAGAAGGGAACGAGAATCTCTGAAACATGCGCTAATAGGCAGTGTGTTGAAGCGCTAAAAATGTTAGTGGTGTGCATGTGTATTTGCATAATTGAACATGGTTTGAACTCACGTCTGAACATCAGTATGATTATTGCATCTGGTGCTGTAATATGGAAAGTGACAACAAATGTAAGGGTCACTTTATAACACACTCAAATGAGATATGTAACTGCATGATATCCTGGTGTTCATTATTACCACTGACCTAAGTGTGGTTATAACCTTTAAAAGTTCCTGTATTGTAATGTCAGAGTAATGGAACACATGAAAGACCACATGACTAATTGGAGACTGTAGAGAGCATGCTTCATGAGAAATAATGCACTTAGAGGCCTAAGGGCTTGAATAATATTATCAGATCTAAAGAGTGCTGTTGTACTTGTAGAGGAGGAGATTGAAGAAGTAAAACAAATCATTGTGTTGAAACATATACAAAATAAGAATGAGAGTACTTCACAATACATAAAAGAATTGGATATTGAGACACAACTTCATACAACTTTTATATTGTTTTACAAAACAATATAAAATTATAATTGGAACAAACTGGCTAAAAGACATAGCTGGTAAAGATTTACCCCGATGAACATACTACTGGTTTGTCAGGATCACTGCTACATGTACGGTGCGTGTCATGTTTAATACATTTTTAAATTATAGCCTTTGTTATAGTTATAAGCTACAACTTAAGTGTACAACTTCTGAAAACAGACTGTCCCATTGCCTTTCTCTGACTGGCTTTTCAACTCACCAGGTCCTCCCAAACTGCGCCAGCACATTTATGCTGCTTTTTATTTGCCCCTATATCAACACAGAGAGGAAAAAGAGGCCTCCCTGAACTAAATTTGTTCATGAACACTCAGTCATTTGTTGAGCACCACACAGTAGGCCTTGCTCTCTCAATTCTGAGGATTAAGGCTCAATATTTGTAAACCTCAGTTGGCTTTAGTGAGGAAATGTGGAGCAGAGAAAAAATGGAAGTCCTGGCAAAGCAAAGTGTGAAAAAATATCAAATTGTCGGCCATGACAGAAACAGTTACACACACTGGCTTCTGGCTGACAGAAACAAAAAACTGTTGAACTTATGAACGTAGTGTTCATAGTGGTCCTGTTGAAATTAATGTGTGTTGGTTTGTAACTTAAGTATGTGTGCAACAAAATATATAGTATACAGTTGCGCTCGTAAGTTTACTACATACCCTGGCAGAATTTGTGATTTGTTTGGCCATTTTTCAGAGAATATGTATATTAACACAAAATCTTTTTCTCACTCTTAGTTAGTGGTTGGGTGAAGCCATTTATTGTAAAACAATTGTGTTTACTCTTTTTAAATCATAATGACAACAGCTATCCAAATGACCCTAATCAAAAGTTTACAAACCCTGGTGATTTTGGTCTCATAACATGCACACAAGTTGACACAAACAGGTTTGAATGGCTACTAAAGGTAACCATCCTCACCTGTGATCTGTTTGTTTGTAATCAGTGTGTGTATAAAAGGTCAGTGAGTTTATGGACTCCTGACAGACCATCTCTCTTCCAGTGCTGCCCTGAAGTTTCTGTATTATGAGTTATGAAGAAAGCAAAATAATTGTCAAAGGATTTGCGGGAAAAGGTAATTGAACTGTATAAAACAGGAAAGGGGTATAAAAAGATATCCAAGGACTTGAGAATGCCAATCAGCAGTGTTCAGACTCTAATTAAGAAGTGGAAAATGAAAAGGTCAGGAAGACCAACAATAATTTCAGCCACAACTGACAAGAAAACAGTTTGGGATGCAAAGAAAATACCACAAATAACTTCAGCTAAAGGAAAAAGTGGTGTGGCTGTTTCAAAAGGCACAATAAGGAGGCATTTGAAAAAAATGGGCTGCATGGATGAGAAAGCCATTAGTAACAATAGTAACAGCACAGAGACTTCTGGAATAAATGAGACCAAAATTAAACTTTTTGGCCACACCCATAAACGTTACATTTGGAGAGGAGGGATGGGACATACTTGAATGTTCAAACATGACAACAATCCAAAGCACAAGGCCAAGTTGTGCTGTCATTGGCTACAGAAGCATAAAGTGAAGGTTCTGGACTGGACCTCTACTGACCTCAATATCATTGAGCCACTCTGGAGAGATCTCAAACGTGCAGTTCATGCAAGACATCCCAAGAATTTACAGGAACGGGAGGCTTTTTTCCGAGAAGAATGGGCAGCTTTACCATCTGAGAAAATAAAGAGCCTCATCCACAACTACCACAAAAGACTTCAAGCTATCATTGATGTTAAAGGTGGCAATACATGGCATTAAGAACTGTGCTAAGTAAACTTTTGATCAGGGTCATTTGGGTAGTTTCTGTTGTCATTATAATTTAAAAAGAGTAAAACACAATTGTTTGAGAATAAATGGCTTCACACAAGCACTAACTATGAGTGAAAGAAACATTTTATTTATTTATATTCTCTGAAATATTTTTTTTTACTGTAAATGAGTTGTATAAATGCATGTGTTGAATTTATGACAAATCTGAAGCCTGCCCTTAACGTGAGAATTTTGTATCCGATCCCTTCACATTTATTTTTCCTAGCACACCTTAAATCTGTTGTGATTACTGCACCACGCTGATGAATTATTTATCTGTAAGAAATATGAGTTAATTTATTTTACTATTAAAACACTCACACAAAGGCCACAATCTTTAATTTTCCATAGTTTTTTAACCTCCAACTCCCCCAAGGCACATTATCAGCGCCACAGTCGCCTCATAAACAACAATCCTTGGGTCTTACATCCACCTCTGACACTCAAAACCAGTCTCTATTGTTTCAAAGTTTCTCTTTGTCTGAAGCCTCAGCGGTAAATTCATAGAGCTATGAAATTAATGTGCCAGAGAGTCATTAATCACTACATCAGGAAAGAAGAAACGGGTTACAGAGCCATGTTTTATTCTAGTGTTTTGCTTTAGCTTTGGTAATGGGACAGATTGAGTAATGATTGCACTTGATATTAACTATGTTCCGCTTATCAACATTCTCACTGTTGTGAAATAGAGAAGGCGACACAAGGGTTCAATCACATCTGTGTTTAATGCACATACTAAATACTTTACCCGTAAGCACTTGTAAAATGCACACATACAGACGTGAAAATAGTGTATCTGTTGAACTTTATTCTCTTACATAGCTAGCTTGGTAAACTTTAAGAAAAATGTATAAAAAAGATGAAACTCATTTTAAATAGTTGACTCTGTAGACACACAGTAAGTACTCTAGCTTAAGTGCTTTTGTGATTTTGGCCATGCTAACCACCTGTATGTCACTTGCAGCACTTTTTTCAGATAAAACAACACATATTTGCTGTTAACAAAGGAGGCTTTGACTAATGAACTAAGACATGTTTGACAATAAGAGTGATGCAGTGTACACCTGTGAAGGTAATGTGAGTTATATGCTGCGAGGTAATTGTAGCACCGCTGAACCATAGCACTGTCAATGAGGCGTCATGTCTGGATGTGGGTTTTAAACACCAGTGGTGTGGCTGGCCACTCCGTGGGATGCTTAGTGCTGATCTTAATTACACACATCGTGAGCGGCAAGTGCTCAAAGCAGGAAATGACAAGAGTGTGGTGCTCACTTCAAATGCAGAGGCGTAAAAGAGCATTCAATAAAAAGTGACTTAAACTCTAAGCAGGTCCTAATGGTCTGTGGGTAATGGATCTGAGGGAAGCCGGGTTCATAGGCCTGCAGGCATGAAAGTGGGTTTCCCTTGGACACAATAAAAGATTACAGACATCATAATATTAAGTAAGATTTTTTACCAATTAACATGGTAAAGTTAAGTAGCCCTGCTGGTCAGTTGATAATTATTAAAGCATTGATAAAGACCTAGTGTAAAAGTTGTTTACATCCTGGAGTGAGTATGAGTATGAGCACCCGGTCACACACGCCTCAGTGGACACACACAAACACATGTGAACATAGGAATATATGCACACATGCTGTGACACACGCACGCCCACACTGACTGCTCTCCTGAACACAATAGCTCTGCTGTGCTGACAACTCAACTGAAGAAAGGTTAACCCTTGACCTCCGAGGTCAACTCATTAACACTCCTCCATGGGATGCAAATGGACCAACTTATGAATAATATAATACGTTAAGTTAATGGGTGATTTATAAAGCCACATTTCAACTTGCTCAGATGTAGATGTAGGTAATCATTCAACTTTTATTTGGTTGTGTATTTTTAGATTAGAGTAGATTATATATTTTTTTTTTTATTGTTATTTGATTATTTAAAACACGTAATGTAAAGTCAATGTCTAAGCACACCTAATGTTTAGCTGCATGTAATTGGACAGAGATGCAGAAGGCAGGTGTGTAGCCATTGTTCACTTTGATGGGATTATTTGCACCTCTGCTCTGAAAACGAAAAAAAAAACAGGTATCATCAGAAGTCAGCTATGTATATTTACAATGTCTGGATTTAGGTTTTCCTCTCGTTCTCACCATCCAGGTTCTGTAATTACAGCTGCTCTGTAATTAGGGGCAGAGCCTTCAGGACCGAGGTGACTACTGTCTACTTTAAAGGGGTTGGCAAAGTACAAGATGTCAGGCTGGGGGATGGGAGAAAGTAAAGCAGTATTGCTTTGTGTATATTGTAAATAACGTTGATTTAAAATGATATCTTTTAAAATTTCACATAATATCACATGTCACTGTACAGGCCAGTGTTTCAGATTAAGAACATATTACCTTGTTTATGACTGACATAACTGTATACTCTGTAATAAGAATTATAAAAGGCTCACTATGGTTAGATCCACCCACTTGTGGACACCTGTCTGTCTGAAGGACCTCTTGAGTCATGTATCTTCTGGTTGCGGATTTTGAAAGAAAAAAAAAAGAAGATGATGTCTACTCTAAAGAGGAGAGCACACAAATGTTTACATTAACAAACTGAATGAGTCTTCACATCACTTTCATTTTTCAAATCCTCTTAATTTAAAGGAAATGTGTGCTTCTAATTTAGTGTGTCTTTGGTGTCTTTTACATACGCTGGTAAGACAGGCATGTTAACACATAGAAACAACAGTGAACCCTGTGAATAGGTTCAATTTCCAACATAGGATGAGACAAGGTTTGTACAAAACCAAAAGGTCTGGGTTCTTACATCAAAGGTACATTGCCTACTTTATGAACTACTACTACTGTGCTACAACTGCAAAGAAGGGACATGTGGATTAACAAGGGACAATATCATTATCACATAATCCCCATTATACTGTCAAGATCAATATCTGTCCATAAAGTCTAAACTCTACCACCCAACCCATAACCCTCAAGCTCCTGCCATAAGCCCAGAAATGAAGATGGTAGAAAAATAAACATATGCTTAAGCCTGACGCATTTGCTCCTGACCTTGCCTGCCAGGGCGCTGTGCAGCTAAGCTGTGGGGATTTGCACCAGCTCAACATTTACCATATGGATGCTTTATTACAGAGTAATGATGTCTGTGTGTCTCCCTCGCTCTTCTCTCTAACTAGAGATGATCTGAAAAACCAAACAGCCTTAAGTGTAACCTGGTGATTAGAGGGACTTACAGGGGATTGAACAAGAGTCTACTGAGGAATGTAGAAGCCTATTTCTGTACAGCCAAGAGAGTTTTAAGTTTATGTTTATTTCTGTTTATCCATTAGCATTTGTAGCATACTGCATCAGCTACTCTTCCTGGGGTCAATCTACAGTTTACAGTAAATACAATATTATTCATTCATTCATGTTCTATTGCTTAGTCCCATTAGGGGTCATGGGTGACTGGAGCCTATCCCAGCAACCTTTGGGCCTAAGGCGGGGTACACCCTGGACAGTGGACAGTTGGTCGCAGGGCTGACATTTAGAGACATTTAGAGACAGACACTGACAGACAACCGTTCACTCTCACATTCATACATTAGGGGCACTTTAGAGTTACCAATTGATCTGTACATCTTTGACAGCCACATGTTTTTAAAGAAATACAGCTGTTGTATTTAGGTGCTTCACAATCTTCTCAGTATGGATCTATCAACGCTAATAGGAGTTTAGTAGGTCGGTTTAACATAACTAACTTACATGCATGCATTTTTGGAACTTTACTCATTGTCTTAAATCTTGGATTGTCAGTTTTGTGTGAATAAAAGCTAGTGCGGAGGTCATTTAAGAACACAAGAATCCATTTCCCATTTCATTTTTTTAGATTTGGCAATAATTGGATTCATATTGAAATGAGTAGCCAGCTGCTTATTGATTCTAGCTGAGATTAGCAGGAAATAATCAATAGTGTGGATTCAGTTCTTATTAAAATAGAATTGCCTTACTTCATTTGTCAGCCAATGACTGTTAATCTCATAACTGGTCGCAGTAATGCACAGTTCCTAATAGGTGCATAAGTATTGACAATGAGTCAAATTACAATGGTTACATTGTTTAGTGTAGAAAATTAATATGTTTGCCCAACAGTACAACCATCCCAGAGCACTTGACAAAACATAAACAATCAAACAACTATATCCATATCAATTTGGTTGTAATTTTCTATATAACACGTGCTTAAATTAGTTGAGTATTTTTGCACTGGTGCTGTAAATAAACAAAATGGATTTGTGAGAGGATGGAAATAAACAGAAATTGTGTGAAAAGACTTAACAAAAAAGAACCCCAGTGAAAACAAGAATTTAGGGCATTGCACTCAGTGGGCAGCCAAGTTATAGCTGTTCTTTACTCCCATTATCACACTCTTAGAATTTGGCAAATAATTGTAAGGGGTTGATTTGCAAATGAATGCGATAGAAAATATAACTGTGGGCTTACTTTTGGACACTGAGACAAACTGCTTCCAGACAGAAGAATAAGGCCATCTTAATTTATTAGCAATCTGTGGCATTTTTCACTGAGAAGCCAAGGCAACTGCTGTGTCGAGACAGAAATGAAATTAGTGCTCTTCTTGAACAGGAGAAACAAAAGCGTCTCCCAAAAGCAAGTCTGGCACAGTGAGGTCAGCGGCTGAGGCCTATAGCCAAGCCTGAGCTGAGCTTCAGTGCTGTGTGCAAATCAGCCGCTTTTCTCCCATTTCATTTCTCATGCGCAGCGTTTGTGCTCCTCTTTTCATGAAATGTAGGAGCCTATCTTTAGCCCTCCCCTATGAAAGGGGCTTCCCAGTGACGAAGGTGACCTGCCACTGAGAAAAAGGAGGACCTGCCATGAACTGAGTGTCAGCCATTAAATATGATTTCGCCCCTGAATGGCGCACAAACACATTCAACCACTGAAACTCATTAAGCCCGCATAATCTCTCTTTTCTTGAGTATAACAATGATTTCTGCTGGGAAATGCAATGGTTTTTGGGGAGCACAGCCATTGATTTGAGTTGTATTCAAAGTAATAAATCAAGTCCAACTTCACATCCTGGACCCATTTGCCTAATTCAGCGCCTCTCACCATACTGGTCAATTAGTTTAGAGCAAATATATTCAATACTCACAGCAATTTACTGACAGGGCATAATAAATCCTGTGGCTTGGAGACTTTCCAAAGTAACCTTTTGCAGTTTTTTTGGGCCTTTACTAACTCTACAGAGATACCAAAGAATCACTGCAGCTGATAAAGAGCGACACAATTTGCTTCACTGTATTTCCTCTTTTTAACTTTGAAACGATTTGAAATGAAAACAGTCAGGTGATTCTATGTTGTTTTAAAAAGTTGCTTAAACTCAAATAAGGTCAACAGCAGTAAAAACAGAAAAGAAAGTGTGAAGGTGCCAAGCCACACTGCTCGATTTCTCTGAGTGCACCCCCACTCCTGTCCTCTCCATCTCACCACAAGACACATGGCTCTAAGGAGCAGTATTTTTCTTAATTATTATTTTCTCTTAACAAAATTTTTGTCCAATTTCTATTGACTTTGTTTCAAAGTGTCCTGGAGATTGGGTGAAGCCAGAGGGCCAACCTGCTAAATTATAGTGGGGTGGACTGGGAGAGGTGGGAGCAGCTGTGAAGAGGGCTCTCAGTAGTCAGACCATTGTAATCTGCATTAACCACATTGCTCGGGAGGGCACAGGGTCAAAGTCTTTAAGTGCCTGCAGGAATGGCTGCTTGTGGATTACATGTTATCGCAGCAAGACGTTGTAATAATTGTACAGTGCCATTCTCTCATTGCCTGTTATTCAGCTGGCATGATTTACATTGGACCTCGTTTTGAAAGGAATTGTTATTTGGGTGTTGAATGGAAACACTAAGAGAAATTAGAGCCCTTTTCCAAAGCAAATATAGTGCTTTATTGAGATTGAAAAATGATAAAAAAATCTGAAACTTATTCTAGATAAAAATATATTTGTCAATCCTAGTCATCCAGACTGGAAATAGAGAACAGAGAACAAAGCATTTACAAGGCACTATAAAGCACAGACAGGTAAATTTGTGATTTGTAACATTGACATAAATACTACTGACTAAATAATGTGTGCTATTAAAATTATTTTCATTTTTCACTCGAGTCAAAGAGCGTTCCAGCAGGATTGATTGAAGTTAATTCTTCGTGGTAATGCCAGATTAAGTGCATTTCCTGGAAGGTGAGCTGGAATAGCTTTGGCAGAAGGTATTTCCTCAGATGATCTGTTGAGAAGCGCAGCAGTCACACTATTATGTCTGGCGTCTGCCCACAACATTTCAAAAGGTTTTTATTTTTTATTTTGCAAAGAATTAATGAAAAAAAAAAAACTTGCTTGTCATTGAGTATATGAATTATTTATGGCTACATTTCAGAGTGATTGAAATTGCGAATTAATCCCATTAACCTCTCTGATGGCAAGAATAAAAGCATATGTCTTGACAAATGTTTGCTGGGCTCAAATTTAGTGCTATTGAGAGCAGCTTTTCCCATGCAAAGCCCAGCAGACAGATTGTATGCAGCGTCGCACGGAGCTTATATAGATCCTCATAGTCTGTGTCTGAGTCTGTGGAGGAATGACAGAGAGCTCAATGGAGGCGTCTGTTTCTTAGCTCAACACCCGTTTGCTCTTTCCCTGTACCTTGCTCTGTGATGAATGCACACTGTGCCCTCTCTCCCACATACAGCTGACATTATTAACACAATATAAAATGTGATGGAGCGTTCTGCCTCACTGTGGGCCCGGACACAGCAAAGCACAGCTACTATGTGATTTATTCCCACAACCATGAAAAAGTAAGCGTGCCATTAAAATCCCAGGTGTTTGCAGACCAAACGACTCACAGGGCACAATCGATAGTGTCACTCTTTTACATGGCTCATTTTGAGGCCACTGCTGCATCATACACCATTACTGAGGCTTGATCTATTGAGGGTCAGCCCCCGTCTGACAGGGGTATGGCCGTGCATTGATACAAGGACTAGACACAAGCGTACACACAATGAGGCGGTGTTTACAGCAACTCCACCTGCACTCACATTATTTAGAAGGCCTAATGCAGCAGATAATGCACTGTAAATGGCAAAGAAGCCTGATTGATACCTGCACTTAGAACAATTAGTGGTGCAAAAACTTTGGGAAGAGACAAAAGTTTGCAGTACACTGTAGTTACGGTAGGATTAGCTCCTGAGCCTAGGAGAGTGATTTGTTAGTGTTAGTTGAGCATGTTCCCAAGGCCATAAAGTGTGGCACCTGCAACAAATAAGGACTAATGCACAGCTTTAAAATGAAAACCTAGTGATAGAGCCAATGTGCTGTGTCTGCCCTTTCACCAGAACAAACTAAATGATTACAAGTGAACATTGAAACAACATATTACCAATTTGGTGTTATGATTTATTATGTACACAAACGTTGTCTAACAATGTGACTACTTTATGTTTGGACAATTCTAAGAAGAAATGGATCTGCTCATTTCTGATCCTCATGATGGGCCACCATTGTGCCATCGTCAACAGGTTTTTATTTCCATGCTAAACTGATATACTCAGCTATGCAAAACATTTCTAAAAGGAAGCCCATTGTTTCTTCAGCTATTCCCGGATAAAATACAATACAAGATTATGGGATGGGGATAGATGAGGGGAGTAAGACTCCTAAACTTCTTGTCAGTAAGACGGCACTCCAGACAACAACGTAATAGTACTTAAAAAACAAAACAGTTACTCAAAGCTGGTAGTGGAAATGCTGTAATATTTTCTATTCTATTAATATATTTGCCTTTGTTTTCCCCACATCTTTCTCTCCTACTCTGTCTTCATTCTCAGTGCATCATCCATGAAAATGAACTATTTATCTGTTTCCTAAAGGAATTCCTCATGCCATGCAGGCCTGACAGCTGCAATACGATGGTTGTTGTGTGGTCAACAAACAATTTTCCTGGGCTTCACTGCCTTTCAAAGGCACTTTTTCATCCAGCCCTGATCATGTGAAAAACTGTCATTGTCAAAGGTTCTCTGCTTTTCTTCTCACACAAAGATGTCAGATGGAGAGAGTTAGAATTTCCAAACATGTTAATCCGTGTGAGCGTAAACTCAGCCCCTTCCTCCATGGCGCTCGAGGGTTCATTCAGCATGTTGGAAATTTTTTGTGCCTTCTGAGTAACTAGTGTTTTTTTCAGTTCAGATGCAATATGTTCTTAAACCGAAATGCAGGATCATGAAGTTACTAATTTCTAATAAACAATACATAATAAATGAACACTAGTATGCTTACTAGTTCCTCAGTCCTGCCCTTGATTTCTTAAAACACCCTATATGTTGTGTAAAAACAAAAAGTTTGTTGTGTTGCATCATTGCTGTCAATACATATTTGGCAGTGGCAATAATGATGTAACATTAATGAAAGATATAGGAAGGAATGTTTAAAATATAGTATTAATGATACAATATTAATTTGCAGTTGAGGAGTGATGGTGTTGCATTGGAACTTACTATGGGGTGTCCTTGTGCTCCTAACCACTGGGTCACCAGAGGTAAAAAGGTGGGCCATTCTTTTCCTGTCTGCAGTCCCAGCAGCCCTCAATCCAACCATCATCCCTGCGTCGGACCTCCTCCTTGTACAGCCTCTCATCAGAGTTCTGTCCTGTCATCACACTCACATCCCCGTCACGCTGTCGTCTGATTGATGACGCCACTTTTGATAATGGCATCAGGAACCGGGGCGTCTGCCTTGTCATTAGATACTATCAGAGCTGTCTCATTACAGCCCCGGACGACCCCAGGCTCACATACGCACACAGGTTGTTCAGCGTGCAGATATGGCCACAGATAATAAAGCTCTTCAACAGTGAACTCTAATATAGCAGGTGGAGTTAATCCATCACATGTCAAAGTTCAAATCACATGAACTTCCTGCTGTCAGGGTGCACTTCTTCATGGGAGGGAAGGAGGTACTGCCACCTTCTCCATAGCTTTTTCTGTAGCACAGTGGAGACCAAACACCTTACTTTCAATTTCCTGTTGTGGAGAATCTCCAGTAAAACACACATACCTGCTTAGTTTTGTAAAATATATTACAGATGACAGAGGTACTGGCTGATCTTTATATTAAAAATAAAAAATGTCCTCGTGTTTCTGGTTGTGTAATGTTTGGTCACGTGACACTAAAGTCTCACAGACAGTAATAGAAGACCCTCAAATCTCAGCATGCACTACTTGCATTAAAGTACATTCTAATTTATTGTAGCACACTGAACACTATAAATAGCATGGTAACAACAAAACTGAGAGGACATTAAGATGATTAATGTTTCTCTGTTAGAATACTGCAGTTAGATCTGTCTACTGTATAACAAATAAATATTTAGAGACAAGAGGTACGCAAACAGGAAACACATCAGTTAAACAGCATACAGCAATCATGTCTTATATAACTGAACGAGGAAAATAATATAACAAATTATGTAAATATTAGATATGAGCCTGAATGTTAATATTAACTAACACCACTTGTCAAAGTTTTATAGTGATGCATTTCAAATAGTGTTGTGATTTGTGGTAAAAACCTATTTTGTGCTTAACACACATTTTGCTTTTATGTGTGTTATCAGTAAGGTGGCCATAATGGAGCACAAAGGTTAGGTAATGATCAAAAGACAGCACAGGGGCCCTGTGCACTGGGATAAGGCACATACAAACCCCACAAAGGACTTGCCAGTTGAAGAATAACTCTCTGTTGAATTATGGATAGATGTGAATGGTGTCTCTTCTCTACAGATGGCTGCACACATGAGAATCCCAAGGCCTGTATAATTGTATTGCTAATAAGGACTAAAGCCAATTAGGCATTTAAGTGTGCTGTAATCACTTGGACGGGAGAGACGAAGGGAGAACCATGAAGGAGATAGAAAATCAGGCCAAAGGACAAATGAATGCCTCCCCTTTTTCTCCCACACTGACAACCATAATTAGACATAAACTGTATGTATGCTACTGAAAAGTCCCCAGTGGGGGAGCCAACCTGCATGTATTTGTAGCGCTCCAGCTCCAATTCATTCATTTTCTATTGTCCCCAAGGTTTGTATGACAAGTGAAATGAGGCAGAAAGAAAAAGAGGTGCTAGTCAGCGCTGCATAGCAACCTGTAAACAAAAGAGAAATGTCTTACATAAAAGTGGGAAAAGAAGCAAACAACTCTCTGGAGGGTTGATGAGGAGTCTCTACAGTATTGCTGAACCACTGCAATACATTTTTTTCTTGTTACTATAATATTCACATGTATTAAAAATGCTATAAATGATGATGATTCGCTGCTGTGGTGACTGTGTTAAACAAATACACATTTTTCCCAGAAGCCTGAAAAACAAACATCTAGAGTGATACATTAAATATATCTGGGAAATTTGTCCACTGATGCATCAGACTGATGCATTAGACAAAGTTAATAAATAACCCATTTAGTTTATGTGTCATCGAGTAAGGTCATGGAGAAAACAACAAAACCTGTAAAACTGCTCAGATATTTATTTTATTTAAAATAAAAATAAAGTTGGTAGGTTTATTCAATTTAAACATTCTCTAGTGAATGTACAATCATGGATTGCACTATTAACTCTTGAAGGTACTGGTATACCCAAGCACCAACAGTGCAGACAGGCCATAAAAGCCTCCAGACAAGCTGTCTGTCACAACATTTGTTTGCCAGATTACATTCCTCTCTGCCACTGAGAGTGGCAATAAAATGGTGAAATTCTCTAAACAGCATTGCTCTCTCTGAAACTGCAATATGTCTGCCACCACATGAGTTGGAGGTGGGACTGTGGGCACAATAACGTATGCTCAAGCCCTTTCTTCATCTTCTAGAACTTTTTAAACTTCAGCCGGGAAGGGAGACAAAAGACTGGGCCGTCTATGAGGAGTATCAATACATTCAAACAGGGGCATGCATTTCTCATAAAGCGGCTCCAAAAGCAGAGCGAGCCAATGGGAGGGGGGCCGCTTGATCAACCCATAAAGGGAACTTCAGTTATGAACCACAGAAAAGAAAAGAGGAAGAATGAATTGGGCAAAGAGGAGAGGGAACAAAATGAAAGAAAAGGTCATGAGTGGCAGTTGATTTGAGGAGTTTGTGCGACCCCACAAAGGGCCATGACATCATCAGGTATTGAAGGGAGCAAGAAGGAGAAGGGCTCCTTTAAAAAGCTGGCCGCTTACAGAGGCTGTAATTACATTTGCGCTAAACATGCCCAAGTGCTCCTGTGCTGTGGGGGGAGTCATGTCCAGGGTGGGAGCGGGAAGACTGAATTAATCAGCTCTGTTTGCTATCCTCACACTACAGGCCTTTATGTTGAAAATGTTCTGTATCTTCTGATAATATCTCCAACAAAATGTGTCTTTGATTATTTTTAACCAATATAATTCATGCGATATATATTAGAATATTATTTATTTTATTCCCTATCCGTCTCCCCTGATGGACCCCTTGCATAGTGCTGGGAGCATATAAAGACACTGTGGTGCATGGTGGGTAGGCATGGCGTGAAGAGTACAAGGAAGGAATGCTATTAAGTAAGTTATGCACATAATGAATCTGAGCAATGCTTGGGAAAACTTCAGTAACATTTATTCCTCTATTCTCAGCAAGCAGAGCAGGCCAAGTGGTAACTACAGTAAATCACTCTTTAGTTCAACCAAAACTGTTTTCAGGGCCACTGCCCCAAAAGGCTTTATCTAACACAAGTCAGGTTTTTGGGGAAAAATGATACAATGTTCCCACTAATGCTTCTAAGACTAAAACATCAAAACATCAAAACGAGCAGAGGTAAAAGATGGCTTAGCTGCCTAGTCAAATGGTGAGAAAAATAAATCAAGCCTTCTAGTAGTGGCGATTGAGGTGTAATTTAAGGGTGACAAATTCACCAGCAGTATGATATTTGTGGGCTCGGGGCTTTTCCTCTCTTCTTCTGACACGCAACTGTATGTTCTGGTGCGTCTTCACTTTTCAGACAGAGCCACAGCAGCGGTGGAGCAGCGCCCTCAGACAGAAAATTGAATTAGCTTTCCCATGATGACAGCAGCCGGCTGTCAGGATGACACACAGTAATATGATGAAATTATAGGCAAACACTTGTGATTCAGTCACGGCCCTGTGGGACACAACTGCCAAGAATCAGACGGCAACATGCTAATTCTAAACTGACAGCTTGCTAACTGCCACAATTGTTTCATTTTACACAAAGGGGAGGTAACATAATCAGCACAGTAGGCTTTATAACTGAATTTCTTCTTTTTTCTATTAACTATTAACTACTATTTCTATTAGTAGTATAGTAGCATTGTAGCTTACTGTTGTGGCATCAGAAAGAATTTTGATTTGCAAAGTTTAATACTGATGTGGTTTGGAGCATTATTTACCTTTTTTTCATTTTATCTTATTTCACTGTCTGATGTGAGCAGTCTAAGCTGCTTGCACTACACAGAGTTTGTTATAGTTTGGTGTGACCATTCAAATATTTGAATTTTATTAAAGGATTGATAATTAGACATTTATTAGAGTATGCAATAAATAATACTTCTGTGTTAAAAACATTCAATCCTTTAATGTCATGCAAACACGTTCCCACACAGAGTGGACTTTAGTTAAGCAACCAGCAATGATTCCCCACTCAATGGATTGGATTCTTTTTGCCTTGAGCCCATATCCATTTTCTCTTTGCCATGATCTATTTTATGGATGTTCCTCCATGATGGCAGCATGTTGCCATCGATGGTTTCTTTTCTTTATTTCTCTAAGGACTAAGAACACCTGTCTGCTTTAATCACTAAGTCTTTCCCAGCAGGAATGCCACAACTGAGTGAACATGGAACAGCTATCTGACACTGATAAAAGCAAGAGAGTATAGATCCTCACACACAACCTGCAAAATGGTTTACATTATTCTTTTCAAACTGTCATACTACAATATGCTCACAGATTACTCACGAGACCATACAGGAAATATTTAGGGCTTATGGAGTGAGTCATTGTAAAAAAAATAAACTAGTCATGACTTACTCAATTATTTGCCATTATGACACATCCATGTAATTTTACAGAAGCAGCAGGAGCCATCAAATCACATAAAAAGAGAAACCACATTATTGTTTTGATTATCAATTTGTTTTTACAAAATGAGTCCAACTATTCTGGGAAATATTCGGGCCTCCAACAGAGCACTCTGCCTATGTTTGTTTCGCTGGACAGTAGCCTTGACAGCTATGAAATAATCTACCAGTAAAGGTTAGCCAACATTCAAGCAACCACCAATCAACTCTTACACTGGCAGTACTAAGGCCCAGTGCCCTGACATCAGTAAGCTGCCACTCAATGATCTTTTTTTCTGAATGCAAATAATGACCGTGTTTACTCAGCAATGAACACATCGTT